>SKCR01032753.1:0-313501 GCA_019454045.1 Zanthoxylum bungeanum | reverse complement strand
CGGTTCTTGTGTATTAGAAGATTGTGGAACAGTCTCAACCCTGATGAACTGTTCGTGTTCCGTGGGGGGATCGGTGCCAGGAACAGTATAACTCTGATTTTCATCGAATTTTACTTTCCTCCCACTTACCAGTGCATTTAGGAATTCCTCTAAGGAAAACAGCATGGAGTGCAACAAATATTTTGTTCTCTTAATGGTTGTGGAAATAACATCCTTTGGTTTCCCTAGGATAACCAATTTACAAATAGGCACTTATCCGATTTGGGTTCTAGTTTGGTGGTATCCAAACGTTTAACATATGCCAAACATACATGTAGGCATGCATTTTTGCATATAAGTCCTGATGATGAGCCTCGTACGGAGGCACTACTCTTTAAGTTTTGGAAGTCATAGGAAACGGACGTTGGAAGGGAAAAGTCATAAATTGATATCTTGTTAGACTAAATTCATTTGCTTCGCTGTGGGTTCACTCGTTGGACCTCTGTTTTAAAATTCAACCTCAGCCCAAACCCCCACAAGCCACACACCAAGCCCACACATCACCAAGCCACACACCAAGCCTACCAAAAAGAACCAAACCCACGCCCAAAGGACCTAATTCACGCCCATCACTTTTCCAAAATAACCAATTCACACATTAAACACATGCTAAAATCAAAACAAATCACCTTCCCAAATTAAAGAAATCAAATCGAATCAAATTAAATCATATTCCTAATTAAAAGATATCAAATCAAACCAAATCAAATCACCTCCCTAATTAAATTAAATCCCTTTCCTAAACTAAAACAATCCCCTCCATAAATTAGATATTTTTTCTTATAGCACACTAATTAGGAGATATCCCCCATAATTGCAATATTCTTTCCCTATTTGCATAAGGTAAACCCCAACCCCTGCCTATAAAAAGAAGCCAAAGCCAACACATTCACCATAGCATTCACGCCCAAGCACTCCAGAGAATTCCCCTCATTGCCGTGAATAAGCCCTCAAGCAAAGCCCTCAATTACCGAACCAACAACCTTGAAACCAGCCCTCCCATTGCAGCACAAACACCCCTGAAAATAGCCTTCATATTACCGAACCATTACCCCCCTCATTCAGCGCAAAACACCACCACAAATAGCCCCTAAACTACACTTAATCAATACCAACAATAGCCCCTGAAAACTGCACAGCCATCACCGAAAATCACCACTGAAACAGCCCTTGAAACTACAAAAATTGCACCCCAGAAACTTCCTTAAATTACCTCAAAACACAGCCTAGAAACTGCTCCAAATCACCGTAAAAAACCGCAGCCCCAACACACCTAAACAACCGTAAAATAGTAAGCCAAAATAGCCCTTATTACCGCAAACAGTGACCAGAAAACACAGCAAAAATAGCAGCAAAATAGAGTAAAATAGCAGCCTAAAATAGTGAACAGTAAAGGAAAATGTTAAACCAGTGAATCGGATGAGTTGCGGAGTGTTAAACCTTCCGACGGCCGTGTAACGCACTTCCAAGAGACGACTTAAGAGGTTAGACCTGAGGGCACCTTTTTATTTATTCCTGCACTTTCTT
Organism: Zanthoxylum bungeanum; assembly: GCA_019454045.1. Classification (NCBI taxonomy): domain Eukaryota; kingdom Viridiplantae; phylum Streptophyta; class Magnoliopsida; order Sapindales; family Rutaceae; genus Zanthoxylum; species Zanthoxylum bungeanum. The sequence continues at coordinate 311,935 of SKCR01032753.1, read as the reverse complement.
TCCGTTAGTTATTATTATTTCTTAGCATGCGTATTATAGTTTCATGTAAGTTGTGGCCATGGGATGAATGAAATATGTGTTATCTCTTCCGGTATATCGTATGGAAACCCATATGTAAATTCCGTAGCCTAATCCGAATGGACGGTAGCAAGGTCTGTACTCTAGATACAATGCCACGTACCGCTTGAGAGACTCACATATTTCGTGGTATCCTATCTTATGTTTATTTGTTGTTTGTTAGAAATAGTATGTTACTTTTATGCATGATTAGGTTGTTTAGTATGTTATTTTTTATGCATGATTAATTGATTATTTCCAAGCATGATTTAGTTATTTCTTTCGCATTAGGAACTTGATTATGTCTCTTCTAAGTTTATGTTTAGATTATTATTTATTTACATTGCCATTACTAGCGATTTAATGTATGCATGAGATTGTGTGTTTACCGTTATTCCGACTTACTTTTATGCATGTAAACTTACATATAGGTCGCATGCAAACTTAGATATAGGTCGTATGCAAACTTAGATATAGGTCATTGTTGCGTAGACTCGGTTAAATTATTGCAAAAATCCTTTCATTACAAGTGGCATAAGTAAGGGACCATTCGGAACCCAACGGTTTGAGGTCTTCCCTTGCGAGGGGTGAGTGCGGCCTTAAATCATTTTCCCAGTTCACACTGGGTGGCGACTCCATTTTATTTCTCCGGTATAGTTCCCCCGTGGGCTATTTCGTACTCCCGACTAGGCCCCGAATAGCGTCGTCAAGTTCTGTGTCCCGACTAGCCTAGAATAGCGTCGTCAAGTTTTGTGTCCTACAGTCTGGCGACTCCACTGGGGATAGAGAATCGGCCCCGAAATAATGTCTTGTAATGTTTGTGATTTGTGCTTTAGTTAACTTTGTCTACCGTGGGTTGAATGGGTTTAATCAAAGGCATTATAAAAGCTAATTAATGGTTTGGTGTCTTCCTTCATTCACTACCTTTCTGTAAAGGAAAAGCCGTGAAGGCACCTAGATAATCATTTACTCGTAGCTTACTGTGACAGACTAATTTGGAGGACTTATTATTATTCTTTTCACCAAGGCGATATGAGCCTAAGAGGTTTGGGTATTTAAGAGAGTTCGCTCTGCCCTCCCTCTGGGGAATCTACAATAGGAAATCCATTTGACAGTTAGTCACGCACCATAACTCGTTGGTGCGTACCTTAAGGTATAAAAAAGGTACGCTCACTTGGTCGCTCGAACCCTTGAGTGGGGAGTCCTAGTTGTGGGCAATCCTTCGTCAGCGGGAGCCTTTGTCTACACCCCCGTAAACTCACATGTGAACCGTAGTTGTATAATAAATAGAAATTATCTCTTTATGCTTGCGTTTAGGACCATCATCATTTGGATTCAGTTGGACTTTTTGTCATGAGGTATGGGCTTGTTGGGCCATTTAATCTGGGACGAGTCCATCCTTTATGGAAATTGGGCCAAAAGCTTCTAAAATGTCGATGGGCCATTTTATGTTTAGGCCCCGTATCATTTGAAGTTATTTAGCCATGTTATCGCAAAAATGTAAACCTGTTGGGCCTTTTCAACTGAGACAAGTTTGCACCGCGCAATAGTATGATTGAATGCTTTAAAATGATAATGGGTCGACTTATACATTCCATGCATCGTACGCATCTCAAGGACCTTATACTACACGCATCATGTTAACCATTGTGTCTAAAAGCCATCATAGATGCCCGTTGGGTTAGGAAAGAAGGAAGACTCGTCAAAAGACCGTCAGCCAACATGAGCGAGTCAGTCAACGAGGGATCCCACATGGATCAATTGGAGACCAAAGTAACCAAAATTACTGAGCAGTTGCAAGTTTTGACCATTGATGTGGCCAGTTTGACCGTACCCCGTATAGCCAATAATAGAAAGTTGTGCAACCAGAATAGAAAGACCATTGGGAAACTTTCAAGGACCAAGCCAACTCCCTCTGAGGTTGCCCCTATCAGAAACATACGATTCTCCACTCTTGGTAGACCTTTGTCAGAGGTGTTTAAAGAGCTGAAAAGGCAAGGACTCCTAAATCCCTTAGAGCCTAAACCACTTCCAAACCATGTGCCACACTACCTTAACCTGAACCTTTACTGTTACCTCCATCAGCAAAAAGGCCACAAAACTAACAACTGTACCCGCCTTAGGCATGAGATCCAAGACCTCATTGATTCCCATAAAATACCTGACCCAGAAAAAGAGCAACTCAACATGCACATAAAACCTCCACTCATCCACATGATCAACTCCGGCCTATCTGACAACCTTGTCCTCCAAACTCATAACCACCAAACTTCTCGCATGGGGATATAGGACAACAGTGGTAAATATGAAATAGGGCAGAGGAGGAATTTCTGGGAAAACATCTCGGACAGTGACGAGAAGGAGGTTTCAAAAAGGGGAAGTAAATGGGAAAAATAACTACTGCACTTGGAGAATCTGATGGTCGAAGGAAGCAAGAAGACGGGGGAAGATGAAGTTGAAAATTATGGAGATGTTTGTTTCCCTGATCTTATTAAAATGTGATCCAGCATTTATTAATAATAAGGGCATTGACTTCGTCTACTTGTTCGAATCTTTTCCTTAATAATAATAAAGACGTTCATTTCGCTTACCTGCCTGAGTCCCTTCCTTTCAATCTGCACGACGTGAGTATATTTGACAAAAGCATTCAACCCTAGTACTATAATATTCAGCGATACTTAGAACACGGGGAATTCCCGATAGAAGCAAGCAGAAAAGACAAGATAGCCATTCAGAAGTGGCTTCACAATATGTGAGTTTGAAGGGAGAACTATACAAAAGACAAGCGAATGACATTCAACTGAAGTGTTTAAGAAAAGAAGAAGCTCGAAAGGCAATGGAAACAGTACTGCTGGTGGAAGTTGAGATATAGTCCATGAGAGTATTAACAGAAGTAGAGTTACCTGAACAAGAATGGGCCTCGCAGAGATTTGAACAGTTGGTATTGTTCGATAAGAAGAGAATGAAGTCCTTACATCATATGCAGTTATACATGAAGAGATTGGCCCAGGCACTCAACAAAAGGTGCGTCCTACTAAGATAAGAGAGGGGGATCTGACATTTAAGCAGTCAAAGCCGTTAATGATTTACCCGAGAGGAAAGTTCAGACCTAACTGGGAAGGGCCATACGTAGTCAAGAAGGTAATAGGAAATGGGGCCGTGAGACTGTCAGACTTAGAAGGGAACGAGTTCGCCAAGCAAATCAATATGGATATACTGAAGCAATATTTCGCCTAAGGAAGAAGAGACAGAACCGTTACTGGGAGAACTAGCAGAAGACCTAACCCACGGGATAGGAAATTCATCCATGCATGCATGCATACATGTAACATACTTGCAATTTTTGTGTTTGTTCTGTGTTTGCAGGTTTCAGACAAAAGAGAACTGGACAATCACCAAGGAGCACAATGAGGGTCTAACTCATCAGGAACATGGAGTACCTCCACACATGCATACATCTCATGAACGCGCTTTTATTCTGTTGTTTTGTTTGTGTTCACAAGTCTCGAAGAAAAGAAGGAAAAGCGGTAAAATACAAGCAAGCTAAGAGTAGCAAAACAATATCAACAGTTTTCAGAAATGGATCCCTAGGGTTGAGGCCCACATATAATCATCAATTTTGGGAATGAACCCCCAGGGTTGAGGCCCGCACTACCAGTAGGCGAAGCCCACATTATTAGCGGTTGAAGAATTCCAGTGAAGTGAAAAAAAAATATAAAAAGAGAAGTCCTTGATAGTGAAGCATATTTCCGGTGATGAAATTGTTTGCTGTAGGGTGAAACCTTAGAAACGATAAGTGCGAGATGTGCTCTCATCTGGTATTCTGAGTAGTTGATCTTGGTTAGACTCGCGAGCACTTGATTATGAGATATTAGCAGTAGAAGCCTGAGTAGTTGGTGAAATGACTAGTTGAAGAGATGGCGGATCAGTGAATGACCGTTTGCCTAGATGTTCATCCTGGTTTACTTATGTTACGATATGTGATATGGTTGGAAACAAAGAAAAAAATCTATGAAAAAGAAAAGGAAAAAATAGACCACCTATAACTGATAAGCGTGAAGTAACCCATGGGCGAGTATTAGGACCACCATGAGGAGCAATGCTACCTTAAATTGTAGGTGTGTCGAAAGAAAAGAGAAAGAAAGAAAAGAGAAAAAAAAGTTCAAAAATGAAAAGAAAGAAAAGAAATAGACGAAAGAAAAGAAGAAGAAAACCATATCATGTTGAATACGAGGGAGTAATCACAGAGTATGATCAAGACATCTAGGTTGGTTAGACCCACTGATCCAATTCTTCGAGACAAAATCATCGAGTTGGCTTACTTAAGGATTAAGCTGTGAAAGAACCTTAGCACACACACACTTGGAGTCTAGTTTAGATCACTCATTCAGACGGTCGGATCTGAATATATCAAGTACTTTGAAGGTTCTCTGGTTTCGACGCGAAGCATTCTTTGAGGACGAAAATATGTTTAGCTATCAGAATTATCTCGTGAGAAGTAGTACTTATAAGAGCAGCAAAGAACAGAAAAATGAACCGAGACTGGGGACGACCAGTCTACCCTTTCTCATACAGCGCGGTTTGGGAATGAACCATCACATCAGCGTCAGTATCAGTTTTGGGGATGAGTCCTAGGGTCGAGGCCAACATCAGCATCAGTATCAATTTTGGGGATGAGTCCCAAGGTCGAGGCCCACATCAGCATCATTATCAGTTTTGGGATGCGTCCCAGGGTCGAGGCCCACATCATCATCAGTTTTGGGATGCGTCCCAGGGTCGAGGCCCACATCATCATCAGTTTTGGGATGCGTCCCAGGGTCGAGGCCCACATTGTCAGTGGTATTGGGATGCGTCCCAGGGCCGAGGCCCCCGTTGTCAGCAGTTCCGGGATGCGTCCCAGGGTCGAGGCCCACTGCATCATCAGTTGTAGTTCCGGGATGCGTACTAGGGTCGAGGCCCACTACATCATTAGTTTTTGGGATGCGTCTCAGGGTCGAGGCCCACATTGTCAGTGGCATTGGGATGCGTCCCAGGGTCGAGGCCCCCATTGTTAGCAGTTCCGGAATGCGTCCCAGGGTCGAGGCCCACTACGTCATCAGTTTTGGGATGTGTCCCAGGGTCGAGGCCCACATTGTCAGCGGTATTAGGATACGTCCCAGGGTTGAGGCCCCCGTTGTCAGATGCAGTTATTTGGATGCGTCCCAGGGTCGAGGCCTACTGCATCATCAACTCAGTTCGAAGCAGTAGGCAAGTCAAGTGGCAGCTGGCGAGCCAGGTAAGTAAAAATGCATTGGATAAATTTGATAGGATTGTCATTGTCTTACACTGCACAAGTCCCATCAAAGTGGGGGCGACTGTAGGCACTGCATTTTTGCATATAAGTCCCGATGATGAGCCTCGTACGGAGGCACTACTCTTTAAGTTGTGGAAGTCGCGGGAAACGGACGTTGGAAGGGAAAATTCAGAAATTGATATATTGTTAGACTAATTTCGTTTGCTTAGTTGTGGGTTAGCTCGTTGGACCTCTGTTTTAAAATTCATCCTCAGCCCAAACCCTCGCAAGCCACATACCAAGCCCACACACCACCAAGCTACACACCAAGCCCACCAAAAAGAACCAAACCCACGCCCAAAGGACCTAATTCACGCCCATCACCTTTCCAAAATAACCAATTCACACATTAAACACATGCTAAAATCAAAACAAATCACCTTCCCAAATTAAAGAAATCAAATTAAATCAAATTAAATCATATTCCTAATTAAAATAGATCAAATCAAACCAAATCAAATAACCTCCCTAATTAAATTAAATCCCTTTCCTAAACTAAAACAATCCCCTCCGTAAATTGGATATATTTGTCCTTATAGCATACTAATTAGGAGATATCCCCCATAATTGCAATATTCTTTCCCTATTTGCATAAGGTAAACCCCAACCCTTGCCTATAAAAAGAAGCCTAAGCCAACACATTCAACCCTAGCATTCACGCCCAAACACTCTAGAGAATTCCCCTCATTGCCCTGAATAAGCCCTCAAGCAAAGCCCTCCATTGCCGCACAAACAACCTTGAAACCAGCCCTCTCATTACCGCACAAACACCCCTGAAACTAGCCTTCATATTACCGCAACATAACCCCCTCATTCACCGTAAAACACCACCAAAAACAGGCCATAAACTACACTCAATCACCACCGAAAACAACCCCTGAAAACTGCACATCCATCACCGAAAATCACCACTGAAACATCCCTTGAAACCACCAAAACTGCACCCTAGAAACTTCCTTAAATTATCGTAAAACACATACTAGAAACTGCTCCAAACCACCGCAAAAAAATGTAGCCCCCATACACCTAAACAACCGTAAAATAGTAAGCCAAAATAGCCCTTATTACCGCAAAATAGTGACAGAAAACACAGCAAAAACAGTAGCGAAATATAGTAAAACAGTAGCCCGAAATAGTGAAATAGCGAAGGAAAACATTGAACCAGTGAACCGGAGGAGTTGCGGAGCATTAACCCTTACGACGGCCGTGTAACGCACTTCCAAGAGACGACTTATGAGGTTAGACCTGATGGCACCTTTTTATTTATTCCCACACTTTATTTCCATTAGTTATTATTATTTCTTAGCATGCGTATTATAGTTTCATGTAAGTTTTGGCCATGGGATGAATGAAAATATTTGTTATCTCTTACGGTATATCGGATGCAAACCCGGACGTAAATTCCGTAGCCGAATCTGAATGGACGGTTGTGCGGTCTGCACTCGGGATACAATGCCAAGTACCGCTTGAGAGACGCACATATTTCATGTCATCCGATCTTATGTTTATTTGTTGTTTGTTAGAAATAGTATGTTACTTTTATGCATGATTAGGCTGTTTAGTATGTTATTTTTTATGCATGATTAGGTTGTTTAGTTTGTTATTTTTTATGCATGATTAGTTGATTGTTTCCAAGCATGATTTAGTTATTTCTTTCACATTAGGAACTTGATTATGTCTCTTCTAAGTTTATGTTTAGATTATTATTTATTTACATTGCCATGCTTAGCGATTTAATGTATGTATGAGATTGTGTGTTTACTGTTATTCCGACTTACTTTTATGCATGTAAACTTAGATATAGGTCACATGCAAACTTAGATATAGGTTGTATGCAAACTTAGATATAGGTCGTTGTTGCGTAGACTCGGTCAAATTATTGCACAAATCTTTTCATTACAAGTGGCATAAGTAAGGGACCATTTCGTACCCAACGGTTTGAGGTCTTCAATTGTGAGGGGTGAGTGCGGCCTTAAATCATTTTCCCAGTTCACACTGGTGGCGACTCCATTTTATTTCTCCAGTTTAGTTCCCTCGTGGGCTATTCTGTACTCCCGACTAGGCTGCGAGCCTAGAACAACGTTGTCAAGTTCTGTGTCCTACAATACCTAAATCTTCAGGAATGAGAAACCTGGTTTCTTTCCTGTCCATATTTCATATGGAGTCTGTCCAATAGACTTTGACGAAACCTTATTCAAAATAAGTATTGCACTGTTCAATGTATATCCTTTGAAGGAAATTAGTAGCTCAGTACGACTCATTATTGACCTTACCATTTCCAACAAAGTTCGGTTTCTCCGTTCGGACACACCACTCAATTGAGGTGTTCCGGGAGGAGTCCACAGTGAAAGAATACCATACTCTTTCAAGTAAATGAGAAACGCATTGCTCAAGTATTTTCCACCACGGTCCAACTGTGATGTTTTAATACTTTTGCCGGTCTGTTTTTCTACTTCGTGTCGAAACTCTTTGAATTTATCAAATATTTCCGACTTGTGTTTCTTAAGACACACATAACCATAATGCGATGCAACATCCATACAGGTTACGAAGTATTTTTATCCACCTCTAGCCTGGCTAGACATGGGCCCACATATGTCACTATGAACGAGGGCTAACAGTTCAGTGGCACGTATACCTTTACCGCTAAAAGGCGTTTTAGGCACTTTGCATAATAAAAAATATTCGCAGACGTCATATGAACTAGGATCAAATCTGTCCAAGTATCCATTCTTCCAATGAGTGGATGTACGAGTCTTGTTAATGCGTCCCAGACGACAATGCCACAAATAAGTCTCATTAGAATTACTCAATTTTGAGCCTTTTTGTTTGTCATGTTATATGTTTGAGATTTGTTTATATTCAAAATATAAAGACTATTATTAACATCTGCTGTACATAACAAAATGTTATCTTTATATATAAAACACCTAGTGTTCCTAAATACAAAGGTGCAGCCGCAACAGGTTAAAAAAAATACAGAGATGATGTTCCTAGTCAAACTAGGTATAAAATAACAGTCACCTAATGTAATTACATGCTCCAAGGGCAGATACAAAACATAGGTCCCAACGGCCAAAACAGCGACTCTCGTCTCGTTTCCGACTCGTAGGTCGATCTCATCTAAAGCCAGTCTCCTGCTAATCAGCAGATCCTACACATCAGTACATATGTGAGTATTACATCCAGAATCAAAAATCCAATTTTTAAAACCAGTAGTGGATATGTTTATAACAAACATACCTGAAGTCGGAGCCTTGCCCGTCTTCTCTTCCTCCAACTCCGCCTTATACTCACGGCAGTCACGCTTCCAGTGACCCTGTTTGCCGCAATGTAGGCAGATGTCTTGGGATATATCCTTAGTCTTCGTAGAAGACTGTGATGATTTAGCCTTGCCTTTTTTCTTCATTTTCTTCACACCCCCAGAAGCCTTCGGCCAAGCCTTGGCCATCTGGGATGTCGAAGTAAGGTGCGCCTTGTGCTTCTTGCCCTTTAGAATCTCCGGCTCTGCCTCATTGAGCATAGCCATTAACTCTCTAAGAGTTTTCTCTTGGTTCATCATATTATAGTTTATGATGAACTCGCCCCAGCATCCGGGCAAAGACTATAAGATCAAATCTAAAGAAGTCTCGGCCTCGAAATGTTATGCCCAACTGACCTAGCTATTCGATGTCAGCGATCATCTGTGATACACAGTGCTCGACAGACGTACCCTCTGACATACACGAGCGAAAGAGCTTCTTGTGAAGTTCATGGTTATGAGATCTAAGATTAGATATGTGAAGATCCTTCAATTTCAACATCATACTATAAGGATCAAATCTTTTGTTCTGATGACGAAACTGAGGAGTCATTGCGGCAAGCATGACGGATTGAACACTAAGGTTATCATCACGATGAGTCTTCCAAAGCTCACGCTCTACTATTTGCTCAACTACGGGCTCAGGCCCGAGATGTTTCTCTATAACATAGAGTAACTTCTCGGCTCCCAGGACTATCTTGAGATTCATCTCCCAATCTGAAAAATTGGAGCCGTTAAAGATATTATCGCCCATGACGATGTCACTAACGCTAATCTTTCCAACCATCTCGATTGCAATAGTCCAACTATTCAATCAACGATATCGGGTACACTCAAAATGTAATGGTTACTATAGTCCAACTATATAACCAACTACAAGTGGAGTAGTGTGAAAATAGTCCAACTGTTCAATGAAAGCAATAAAAGATATTAGTCCAACTAATATATATTTATAACAACGATAAATAAAATAAAAGATCGCGTATTGGCAAGTATTTAAACGAAATTGTAAATTTAATACTAGCCTCCCAAGATTTTTTGGTGAGCCTCTAACCCTCTGTGGAGTACTCGGGAAACCTAGTTTCCTAGTGGGCTAGTATCCCGTTAAATAACACACAACCTTGACTTTGGCCAACAAGCTGTATGAAACTTAACTAGGTAGATCTCTTAGATCAATTGGATCCCATCCAATTCCTAGATCCGGTAGGTGGACCTCCAAGTCTGAGATATAAATCCAATATATATTTCCTAACCTTTTCCTCTGAATCAACTAAGCCTTGGCTTTGGCTCAACAAGCTTAATGATTCCAGTTAAGCGTGACCCATGGACAGTGGGAAAGCTTCGTAATCCACGTCGATTTTCAGAAGTGACCTTGACTTTGGCCAACAAATCACAACTGCCCAAGGCATGCGATATGTAACAAAGCTTTCGTGGTTCAAACACATCTGCGATGGACAATGATCTTGACTTTGGCCAACAAACCAATGCCAATCTTGGATCTTGAGAGAGAACCACTCAATGGAAGGAAATCGCTTAATATTAAAGTGAGGGTTTTTCGCGTAAATTGGCAACCAATTTATTATCTTTGATTAGGTCTCATCATATACCCTTAATCATGCATTCTAAAAGCATAATAAGGCACGAATAAATTAATAATGATATGCGGATGGATATATAAGAATTTGTTCCAAGAACAAATATCACACTTTCCTCTCTCCTGCTAGCACTATTCATACTTCTACCCAATTACATAATACATTAAAGAAACCTCATTTACATTGGGGGGAATTGGTGAGAAGATAAATACAAAGAGTAAAAAGATAATAGGCTGGACACGCAGGTCCAATTTAATAAATTCTAAATTTATTACAATAATTTCCAAAATTGCCATCACCCTTCTAATATCCATCCTATATACATTATTCATACAAATACATTCAAGTATTCACACAAAGCATGTTATTCAATAAATCTATTCCAATTAATTAATCATTGAATTAATGACCATCCAATGTTCAAACAACGACTTGATTTGCCCGAGTCCAACTCGTTTAAGAATAAATACTCAAAGTACGTATTCTTGAATTATATCGAACTACAATTTTAATTCCAATTTAAATTGTATCCAATAATAATTTATTTTTAATTCCAAATTAAATAATTACACTTATTTCAGTGTCTTTTAGACTTAGATTCTAAATCTAATCTGAATGGGTCTCAAAGGCCCAATTAGTATCCAATACTAATTTAATTAAAGTCCAATAGGCTTTTAATTAATTCTTAAGGCATGGGATTTGGCCAATATGGATCCAATCCTAGATGCCAAGGCCCAATAAAGAATCACACTTTTGCCAAAAATCAATTTAGGCCCATTATGCCCAATTAAATTATTTAAAGACCCAAAAGTTATATTTGGACTTTATGGAAATGGTTTTGGGCCCAATTGGATCCAACCCAATTGTCCAAAACCAAACTTGGCCCAACCAAACCCATTTAGCCCAATTACAATAAAGTTAGCCCAATCCAATTTATAGACTAATATATTAACATAATATTATAAATATCACATTAATTTTTATTAAAGTGTAATTACCATAATTAATTAATTAAACTAATATTTCCAAAACATCAATTTAAACTAATTAATCATGCTTTAATTTATCCAATTCATGTCCAACATAATTGAAGCAAAATCAATCCATTAAACATGTTCAATCTCACAGCAATGTCATGAAATAACATTCAATTTCGATTTCAATCCAATTAAATCAACAATTAATATTCATTTCATGCTTTAAACTAATCTAATAGTCTAAAATCAAAAAATCACCATGAGAAAAAGTAGGCTTAACATTCGACCATAGGGTGAATTTTGGGGAAAAATAATCCAATCAATTTTTCTCAAATTCTAAGATGCACAAATCCAATTCATCATCATACAACCATAACCAAACAACCAATTTAGGCATTTAAAAGCTCAAAGCATAAGATCCCCAAATAAAGTCTATAAACCCTAAACTCAAATCATGCTTAGAAAAGGCTATAATACCATTGTTAGTGTCCTAGACATGCCCAAGGTCTCTAATACATGATTTAGTGTGTGAATGATCAAGAGAGTTGCGGAAAAACTTACATTGATCGGATGTTGATTTCAAAATTTTTATATGTTTGTTGGAAGCTCCAAGCCTTCTTTGAGTGAATCCAATCCAAGGGTGAGTTTCCCTATCACCTCACACAACTCCTTAAGTGCTAGCTTGCTTGATTTGTGAAGCAAAATCAAAGAGAAGAAGAACCCTAGCTCACGGTAATTGGAGAGGGAGAGAGAGAGTGTTTTGTTTTTGATATTTTGTTTCTAAAATAATTACCAAAAATATGCCTTGCAAAAGTTGGTATATGCTTTTCCAAAAAGCAAAAACAAAGTCAAAGTGTGTTGGAGGGAAAATGGCATTAAATTCCCCCAACCACTTCCATCACTCATGTAGACATTTGATGTAATTTATCGGTTTACTAACCTGGAACATGAAATTATGCGAAAGCCTCTGTCGATGGTCAGACGCAAATACCCAGTTTAACCCAATTGAACCATATGTATATGTCAACCAAATTACCTGGATTTATTAAGTTTAAGTTCCAATTATGGATACCCCCGCCCGACATGTATATGTCTATCCTGTAAGGAAATCTATTAAAGGGTTATCTATCCTCAAGGAAGTCTCGTGAGCTATTAAGTCTAAAGCTGAAACCTAAAATTCATTTGTCAAGTTTATTTTAGATTTACCAGATCTATCTTATTAGTGGCCAATTAACAAGATGCATTAAGCTTAAGACTTAATAAGTAAACCTTTAAATTACCCAAACTATAAAATAACCCCTTATAAACCGGTGATATTAGAATTCATCACAACCCTAGATAAATAATTTAGTTACAACACATAACTAGGGCTAGTAAAATAAAAGACATAAAGTAAAAATGCTGAAAAGTAAATGCGGCAAAGTAAAAGCTGAAATGTAAATTACAATAAAATAAATTGCTAAGGTAAAAGGATCAACTTTTACTACTACAAATTTAGATATCTCCCTTAATATAATATATTAACTTGTGATTATTTTACCAACCATCCATAAAGGCGGAACAAAAATAAACCTGCCATATAGGCGGTAAGAAAATTTAAATATCAACCGACCAATCTGGCGGTATCCTTGCTTAGTCAGGTTTAAACCAGATTAAAATGAATTACCAACCGAACAATATAGCGGTATCCTTTTTAAGTCAAATTTTAAATAGTGAAAATATTATATTTAAGGGAGATTAATCTAAATAGCAATAGTAAAAGAATTACCTTTCACCCTAGCAGTGGGAAGTTACCTCCTCATGGTTGAATAGTAAAAATTGTAAAAAGTAAAGAAAGTAAAATACTATTATTACAGAACGTAATTAAAATTTAATTACAAAACTGAAATTAAAAGAACTAGATAGAAAACTCCCTATTTACATCAGAGAAATTAGAGAGGAAGGTACATCTACAACTGAAACATCGAGCTGAATTTATAAGCCTCGGTAGGCTCTGGGCGTTGCGACGCGCAAGGCTTTGCGCATCGCAACGTGACACATGGCGGCTTCTGGTTCGTCGGCTTCAGATTCTTATCTGACACATGGCGATTCGGATAAAGAGATAAGGTGACACGTGGCAAGGCGGCTGGCAACTCAATGATTATGCTAACGTGGCGATGACGTGGCGAAAGTGATTGTCGGCACCATAGGATTGTGACACGTGGCACGCTGTGATTGGCTGATGATGACGTGGTGATGATGTGGCATGTTCACTCGATCAACTGGTGATATGGATGATGACGTGGATGACAGGTGGAGTGACACGTGGCGACACGTGGTGATGGCGATTGTCGGCACCGTAGGATGATGACACGTGGCACGGTGCACGTTGGTGGATGACTGTGATGTTGACACATGGTAGGCGCACGTTAGCAATTCAAACTTTTCAGATTCTGACACGTGTCCCCCGGCGCACGTTTGCAAGTCTTGGAGCGAAATGACGAAAAGGCCCTTTTGTCCATTTTTCATTATTTTAGCCCAAATCACCTCCAGATTGCCCTGAAACTTTATTTATCTATAAAATAACACAAAACACATCAAAATATTCACACCACTCAAGAAACTATACAAAATATTAGGTTAAATGAGTGGGAAATAATGATATAATTACCACTCATCATTGGGCCTAATGGGCTTGGTTGGGACAAGTTGGTTTAGGACAATTCAATTGGATCCAAATTGGGCCTAAACAATTCCATTAAGTCCAAATATAAGATATGGGCCTTTAAACATTTAATTGGGCCTAATAGGCCAAAATTGATTTCTTGGCAAATAGGGTGATTCCTTAATTGGGCCTTGGTATTTGGGTTTGACCTATATTGACCAAAGCCCATGCCTTAAGAAATTAATTGAAAGCTCATTGGACTTTAATTAAATGAACATTAGATGTTAATTGGGCTTTGAGACCCATTAAGATTAGATTTAGAATCTAAGTCGTAAAGGCGCATTAAAAAGTGTAATTATTTAATTTGGAATTAAATATAGAATTAGTATTGAATACAAATTAAATTAGATTTAAATTTTAGTTCGATATAATTCAAGAATTCGTACTTTAAGTACTTATTCTTAAACGAGTTGGACTCGCGCAAATCAAATCGTTGTTTGAACATTGGATGATCACATTATTCAAAGATTAATTAATTGGATTAGATTGATTGAATAACATGCTTTGTGTGAATACATGGATGTGTTGTATGAATAATGTATATCGGATGGATATTAGAAGGGAAAGGGCAATTTTGAAAATTGTTGTAAATTTAGAATTTATTAAATTGGACCTGCGTGTCTAGTCTTATCTCTCGATTCTTTGTAATTCTCTTCTCACCTAATTCCCCTCAATGTTAATGAGGTTTCTTTAATTGTATTATGTAATTGGGTAGAAGTTAGAATAGTGCTAACCGGGGAGAGGAAATGAAGTGATTTGTCCTAGGAACAATTTGTGAGATATCCATCCGCATATCATTATTAATTTATTTACCGCGCCTTATTATGCTTTTAGAATGCATGCTTAAGGGTGTATGATGAGACCTAATCAAAGATAATAAATTGGTTGCCAATTTACGCGAAAAACCCTCAACAAATATTAAGCATTTTCCTTCCATTGAGTTATTCATTCTCAAGATCCAAGATTGGCACTGGTTTGTTGGCCAAAGTCAAGACATTTGTCCATCGTGGATGTGTTTGAATCATGAAGGCTTTATTCCATATTATATTTCTTGTCCAAATTGTGATTTTTTGGCCAAATTCAAGATCAATTCTTGTCCATCGACATCGATTACGAAGCTTTCCAAAATCAATGGGTCTCGCTTAACTGGAATCATTAAGCTTGTTGAGCCAAAGCCAAGGCTTAGTTGATTCAGAGGAAAAAAGTTAGGAAAATATATTAGATATACATAGTTAAATATCATACAGCTTGTTGGCCAAAGTCAAGGTTGGGTGTTATTTAAGGGGATCATAGCCCACTAGGAAACTACGTTTCCTGAGTACTCAACAGAGGGTTAGAGGCTCGTCGAAAAATAGTGGGAGGCCAGTATTGAATTTGCAATTTCGTTCAAATACTTGGGTTTACGCGCTTTTGATGAGTGGTAATTATATCACTATTTCCCACTCATTTAACCTAATATTTTGTGTAGTTTCTTGAGTTTTACGAATATTTTGATGTGTTTTGTGTTATTTTGTAGATAAATAAAGTTTCAGGACATTCTGGAGGTTATTTGGGACCAAAACAGTGAAAATTGGAAAAAAGGCATTTTGGTAATTTTGGCGCGTCGCGACGCTCAAGCCTTTGGCGTCGCGACGCTTAACATGCACCAAGACTTGCTAACGTGTGTCGGGTCCACAAGTCAGAATCTGAGAAGTTTGACTTTGCTAACGTGCGCCGTGCCACGTGTCATTATCCTATGGTGCCGACAGTCACCATCGCCCCGTGTCACTCCACGTGTCTGCCACGTCATCATCCACGTCACCGGTTGATCGAGTCAAAGTGCCACATCATCGCCACATCATCATCAACCAATCACAGCTTGCCACGTGTCATCATTCTATGGTGCCGATAGTCGCTTTCGCCACGTGTCGCCACATCTGCGCCACGTTAGCTCAATTATTGACTCATTTATCCGAATTACCACGTGGCGGATAAGAATCTGAAATCAGCCAATCACGAGCCGCCATGTGTTGCAATCATTGAGCTCCTAGCCGCCTTGCCATGTGTCACCTTATCACCTTATCTAGAATCCCATTCGACGAACCAGAAGCTTCCACGTCGACAATCACGCATGTCGCGACGCGAGCTGCTTCTTTCGATATGTGGGGTATAGATTTCATGGGACCCTTTGTTCCATCATTCGGAAACCTGTACATCTTGGTTATTGTAGACTACGTCTCCAAATGGGTTGAAGCAATTGCACTACCATCCAATGATTCAAAAGTGGTGATCAAATTCCTGAAAAAGAATATTTTCACTCGGTTCGGAACACCTCGGGCAATTATCAGTGATGGTGGCTCACATTTCTGTAACAGATACTTTGATGCACTCCTATCCAAATACGGAGTTACTCATAAGGTTGCCACTACTTACCATCCACAGTCAAATGGACAGGTTGAGGTTTCAAACAGAGAAATCAAAAGAATTTTGGAGAGAACTGTTGGATCAATGAGGAAAGATTGGTCTACAAAACTAGATGATGAATTATGGGCCTACCGAACAGCTTACAAGACACCCATTGGTATGTCCCCATATCAATTGGTGTTTGGAAAAGCGTGCCATCTGCCAGTTGAGCTTGAACACAAGGCGTACTGGGCACTGAAGAAGTTGAATCTTAATTCACAAGCTGCAGGAGAGAAATGACTTCACCAACTCAACGAATTGGAGGAATTTCTCTTACAAGCTTATGAGAATGCCAGATTGTACAAAGAAAAGACCAAGAAATGGCATGATCAAAAAATAGTGCACAGATAGTTGAAACCAAGGCAGCAAGTGTTGTTGTACAATTCACTATTGAAATTTTTCCCTGGAAATTTGAAATCAAGGTGGTCAGGTCCATTTGTGATCACTCAGGTTTTACCATATGGAGCTGTTGAGTTACCGGATCCCAACACCAACGAAACATTCAAGGTTAACAGTCAGCGTGTCAAGCACTAATGGGGAGAATCATTTGAGCGACAAAAAGAAAGTGTCACACTTTCAGATCCAGCCTAACGTTCGAGAAGTCACGTCTAGCTGACGACTTTAAACTTAGCGCTCGGAGGGAGGCAACCCATGCAATTTATGTATATATTGTGATCTGGTGTGTTTTATTTTTGCAGGTAAAGTCATTTCACGATGGAAGAAGCTCTCGCAAATCTTCGCAAGCAATTTCCTTCTCTCCCTCAAAAATCTCTGATGAAAGTCTACAAAGCTCGCTTAGAACAGATGAGGTTACTGATGATCAAAGGTATTCCTACTGACATTCGTTGGATTATTGAAGCACGGGTCCGATTGGCAGGTGAGTCTTCTGACTCTTTTATTTCACATCTGTCTGGTTTAGGAATGAGCACCTATGCTAAAAAGAGAAGAGCCAAAAGAATGTGTGTTTGTTATAAATGTGCTCGTATGTTTTTTGATACTCGTTGTCGTTCTTTAGGAATTGTGCCTGATAACCGTGAAGATAAGATTAATTTCATTAGGGATGGCTTGAGTAAGGAGTCTTTGGATGATATATCTAAAACTCTTGAGACGCATCCCAGTGGATATGTGTATCACGAAATTTGTGTGTTATATGCACAATTTCTAAAAGAAAGACAACAGTTAAGTCTCAGGAATCTGACTCAAAAAGACCATGTTTGCCAATTTATAAGAAAATTGGATGGGAAGCTTGTACTTGACGCATACACGTCAATCAAGCCGCTACTTTTCTTATACATATTATATCTCTTTGTCTTTTCCTAATAATTGTGATTTGTTTTGTTGTTTTCTTTTATTTTCTCCGACAGGATCCAGATCTTTTTGACAATCACGATTTATTTTACTGTTAACTAATAATTGTCATTTGGCAGGTACTAGTGCTATTATTTTACTCACCATTTTCAGGTGTTATAAATTCAACTCATCATTGCACTTTTGAAGACTTCCAGAGTAATACATGGAAGCCACTTCAAGAAGACGAGTTGAAAACATCTGTGTGTTTTGCGGTTAGTGTTGGTGTTAAGCCACAATACGTAGAAGCAGCACATGAATTGGGTCGAGTCTTAGCTGCAAGGAATATGCACTTAGTATATGGCAGAGGCAATCTTGGACTAATGAGGATCGTTTCAAAGGCCGTACAGGAAGGAGGCAGTCACGTTTTTGGAATCATCCCAAAACCATTGGCAGAGGCAAATCTTATTGAACCATCAAACGGAGAGGAACTGATCGTGCCAGGTATGTCTGAACGATTGGTAGAAATGATTAATCATGCTGATGCTTTTATTGCTTTGCCAGGTGGCTTGGGTACATTGGAGGAAATTTTTATACTGTTATCTTGGGCGAACCTGAACATACACCAGAAATCGCTTGGACTGTACAACGTTGAAGGATTTTATGATTTTCTTTGTGTGTTTCTTGATGATGCTTGGAGAAATGGGTTCGTGTCAAAACATTTGAAAGAACTCCACTATACTGCCAGAACTGCTCCGGATCTAATAAACCAACTCTTAGCCTATGAACCACAAGTTGACCCTATCCTTTCAATGATAAATTGGTCCGAGGACGATCGTGGTAAGAGGCGTCGGATTAATCTGGATCTTAACCCTTAATTTCCTGTAGAATTTCAGTTAACCAGGTATTATCCTCTAAACTCTTCTTCTACTGTTTAAGACATTGGGGACAATGTCTCATTTAGGTTTGGGGAGGGAATTAGTTGATCAGTACCTTGTTTTTAGTTTGTGTGTTTTTTTTTTATTTTTAGACCAAAATTTTTCGAAAAATACAAAAAAATTTGAATTTTTTTCAAAAATTACAAAAATATTTTGCGTTTATGTGTTTTTATTTTGACTAAAAAGGTGAAATTGGTGAGAGATAGGTGTGTAAGGAGTTTCCACTCCTGAGACGTATCTCAAACCTATTTTGGAACAAATTAATTTTTGTTTATTTCTTTTGAATTATTTAATTTGTAAATTCTCCATAAAACTGACTAAAATGGATCTTCATATGCTCAGTTAGCAGATATTATCAACATGCATGGTAACATACGGACATGAGATAAAATTGAAAAGTTTGTATTATTCAGTGCTCTAGTTTAATTGGAGGAAGCATCTCAAAAGGTGATGGAGTAAAAAAAAAACATCTGAGATCCGAGTTATTAAGTCTGTAAGGGTGTTTTAACACCTAGTGCCCTAAAGCCAACTGGTTTGGGAGTCACTGGCCCAAAGCTCGCTACATGGATTAAAGATGTTACAAAAATATATATATCTGAAGTCTGAGTAATTAAGTCCGTAGGGGTGTCTTAACACCTGGTGCCCTAAAGCCAACTGGTTTGGGAGTCACCGACCCAACACTCGCTACATAGATGGAAGATATTGTATATAAATAAACAAAAATCAAAAATCAAAGAAAAAATCAGAAAAATTATTCCATTGCTGCAAAAAGGTGTGAATTCTGATAAAACTTTAGGAAAAAATAACTCTATTATCAACTGCACTTATGACTGTTGTGGGCAAAAATGAGTTGTTTAATATTTTATTGGCTGTGTATATGGAGAATGGTAAATATAATCGGAGAATTTACTTATTCAATTAAATTAGAAAGAAAGAAAACAACTATTAACTTGGAGTAGAAGTTTCACCCTATTAGTCACTAACTTCTTTATTCTATTTTCTCTTGTCTTTTTGCTTTTGTGTGTATTAGTTTCACTACCTTTTTACTTTTGTAAAATATTTGTGGGTATCATTGCTGTAAACCCTCACGAGACTACAACTCGTCCACTAGGGACACCTAGGGGTTTAAAGGCTTGTTGCATACGCTAAATGCAACCGTGATCCCTACGAAAGTGGCTTAGTTAAATTTTATTTTAAAGATGTTTATGTTATTTTATTCTATGTTTTGCTCAAGGACTAGCAAAATGTTAGGTTTGGGGGTGTGATGAGTGGTAATTATATCACTATTTCCCACTCATTTAACCTAATATTTTATATAGTTTCTTGAGTTTTGTGAATATTTTGATGTGTTTTGTGTTATTTTGTAGATAAATAAAGTTTCAGGACATTCTGGAGGTGATTTGGGACCAAAACAGTGAAAATTGGAAAAAATGGCATTTTGGTAATTTTGGCACGTCGCGACGCGCAAGCCTTTGGCGTCGCGACGCCTAATATGCACCAAGACTTACTAACGTGTGTCGGGTCCACAAGTCAGAATCTGAGAAGTTTGACTTTGCTAACGTGTGCCGTGCCACGTGTCACCATCACAGCCGATCTGCTAACATGCGCCGTGCCACGTGTCATGATCCTACGGTGCCGATAATCGCCATCGCCATGTGTCTCCACGTGTCTACCACGTCATCATCCACATCACCGATCGACCGAGTCAAAGTGCCACATCATCATCAACCAATCACAGCGTGCCACGTGTCATCATTCTATGGTGTCGACAATCACTTTCGCCACGTGTCACCACGTTAGCGCCATTATTGACTCATTTATCCGAATTGACACGTGGCAGATAAGAATATGAAATCAGCCAATCACGAGCCACCACGTGTCGCAATCATTGAGCTCCCAACCACCTTGCCACGTGTCACATTATCACCTTATCCAGAATCCCACTCGATGAACCAGAAGTTGCAACGTCGACAATCACGCGCGTCGCGACGCGTACACCCTACTGACGCCTATAAATAGAGCTCGAAATTTCAATTTTAGATGTAAATAGAGAGTTTTCTATCTAGTTTCTTTTAAATTTTAGTTTTGTAATTAATTTTAATTACGTTCTGTAATAATAGTAATTTACTTTCTTTACTTTTTACAATTTTTACTATTCACCATGAGGAGGTAACTTCCCCCTGCTAGGGTGAAAGGTAATTCTTTTACTATTGCTATTTATATTAATCTCCCTTAAATATAATATATTCACTATTTAAAATTTGACTTAAAAAGGATACCACTATATTGGTCGGTTGGTAATTCATTTTAATCTGGTTTAAACCTGACTAATTAAGGATACCGCCAGATTGGTCGGTTGGTAATTAAATTTTC
The DNA here is from genome assembly GCA_019454045.1 of Zanthoxylum bungeanum. NCBI lineage: Eukaryota > Viridiplantae > Streptophyta > Magnoliopsida > Sapindales > Rutaceae > Zanthoxylum > Zanthoxylum bungeanum. The sequence goes on along the minus strand of SKCR01032753.1, from coordinate 290,929 downwards.
TTACCCGCTATATGGCAGGTTTATTTTTGTACCGCATTTATGGCTGGTTGGACTTAATTTGACTTAATCAGGTTACCGCCTATATGGCTGGTTGGTAAAATAATCACAAGTTAATATATTATATTAAGGGAGATATCTAAATAGTAAATAGAAAAATTTGATCATTTTACCTTAACATTTTATTTTATTGTAATTTACTTTTCAGCTTTTACTTTACCGCAATTACTTTTCAGTATTTTTACTTTATGTCTTTTAAAGCCCTAGTTATGTGTTGTAACTAAATTAGTTATCTGGGGTTGTGATATATTCTAATATCACCGGTTTATAAGGGGTTATTTTATAGTTTGGGTAATTTAAAGGTTTACTTATTAAGTCTTAAGCTTAATGCTTCTTGTTGTCTGATCAACAATAAGATTGATGTGATAAATCTAAAATAAACTTGACAAAGGAATTTTAGGTTTCAGCCTTAGACTTAATAGCCCACGATCTTCCTTGAGGATAGATAACCCTTTAATAGATTTTCTTACAGGATAGACATATACCTGTCGGGCGGGGGTAGCTATAATTGGAACTTAAACTTAATGAATCCAGATAATTTGGTTGACATAGACATATGGTTCAATTGGGTTAAACTGGATATTTGCGTCTGACCATCGACAGAGGCTTTTGCATAATTTAGTGTTCCAGGTTAGTAAACCGATTTATTACATAACCATGAAATAACCACTTCATCTTTTAAAAGATATTAGAAAGATTCACAACACTATATAGTTTTTCATATTAAATTTTCTTAAGCCTACTTTTGTGCAATTTTATTTACTTGTTTTTAAATTTAGAATCATCACCATTTCAAATCAATCAGTCAACCTGTTAGATACTAGTAATCATTTGACCTCATAAAATTAATAGATTAGGTATTAAGTCCTCTGTCGATGGTCAGACGCAAATACCCAGTATAACCCAATTGAACCATATGTCTATGTCAACCAAATTACCTGGATTCATTAAGTTTAAGTTCGAATTATGGCTACCCCCGCCTTACAGGTATATGTCTATCATGTAAGGAAATCTATTAAAGGGTTATCTATCCTCAAGGAAGATCGTGAGCTATTATGTCTAAGGCTGAAACCTAAAATTCCTTTGTCAAGTTTATTTTAGATTTACCAGATCAATCTTATTAGTGGCCAATTAACAAGACGCATTAAGCTTAAGACTTAATAAGTAAACCTTTAAATTACCCAAACTATAAAATAACCCCTTATAAACCAGTGATATTAGAATTCAACACAACCCTAGATAACTAACTTAGTTATGACATATAACTAGGCTAGTAAAAATTTAAATAAAATAAAAGACATAAAGTAAAATGCTGAAAAGTAAATTACTGAAAAGTAAATGACGGAAAGTAAATGCTGAAAATAAATACTGAAAATTAAATGCGGAAAAGAAAATGCTGAAAGTAAATTGCTGAAACGTAAATAAAGTAAAAGTACAATAAAAGAAAATGTTGAGGTAAAAGGATCCACTTTTATTTTTTATATTTTAGATATTCCCTTAATATAATATATTAACTTTGCATGATAATTACCAACCAGCCATATAGGCGGTATCCAGATTTAGTCAAATTAATAATTAATTACCAACCAACCAATCAGGCGGTATCTAGTTTAGTCAGGTTAAAACAAATTTAAATAATTACCAACCACCAATATGGCGGTATCCTCGTTAAGTCAGGTTTTAACTAGTTTATATATTATAATTAAGGGAGATTAATCTAAATATTAGTAATAAAATTTTTACTTTTTACCCCAGCAAATGGGAGTTACCTCCTCATTACTGAAAAGTAAAAACTGAAAATTAAAGAAAGAAAAGTACTGTGCGTAAAAGTAAATTGCGGAAAGTAAAAACTGAAAAGTAAAGAAAAGAAAGTGCGAAAGCGGAAATTAATTACTCAATCTTCCAAAAGTAGGTTTAAGAAAATTCAATAATAGGAAACTATCTAGGGTTGTGAATCTTTCTAATATCTTTTAAAAGATGAAATGGTTATTTCATGGTTGTGTAATAAATCAGTTTACTAACCTGGAACACTAAATTATGCAAAAGCCTCTGTCGTTGGTCAGACGCAAATACCCAGTTTAACCCAATTGAACCATATGTCTATATCAACCAAATTATCTGGATTCATTAAGTTTAAGTTCCAATTATGGCTACCTTCGCCCGACATGTATATGTCTATCCTGTAAGGAAATCTATTAAAGGGTTATCTATCCTCAAGGAAGATCGTGGGCTATTAAGTCTAAGGCTGAAACCTAAAATTCCTTTGTCAACTTTATTTTAGATTTACCACATCAATCTTATTGGTGATCAGACAACAAGAAGCATTAAGCTTAAGACTTAATAAGTAAACCTTTAAATTACCCAAACTATAAAATAACCCCTTATAAATCGGTGATATTAGAATTCATCACAACCCCAGATAACTAACTTAGTTACGACACATAACTAGGGCTAGTAAAAACTTAAAAGTAAAAGACATAAAGTAAAAATGTTGAAAAGTAATTGCGGTAAAGTAAAAGCTGAAAAGTAAATTACAATAAAATAAAATGCTAAGGTAAAATGATCAACTTTTACTATTTACTATTTAGATATCTCCCTTAATATAATATATTAACTTGTGATTATTTTACCAACCAACCATATAGGCGGTAACCTGATTAAGTCAAATTAAGTCCAACCAACCATAAAGGCGGTACAAAAATAAACCTACCATATAGGCGGTAAGAAAATTTAATTACCAACCGACCAATCTGGCGGTATCCTTGCTTACTCTGGTTTAAACCAGATTAAAATGAATTACCAACCGACCAATATAGCGGTATCCTCATTAAGTCAATATTTTAAATAGTGAATATATTATATTTAAGGGAGATTAATCTAAATAGCAATAGTATGATTGAATGCTTTAAAATGATAATGGGCCGACTTATACATTCCATGCATCGCACGCATCTCATGCACCTTATGCGTACACGCATCAAGCTAACCATTGTGTCTAAAAGCCATTATAGTACCCGTTGGGTTAGGAAAGAATGAAGACTCGTCAAAAGACCGTCAGCCAACATGAGCGAGTTAGTCAACGAGGGATCCCATATGGATCAATTGGAGACCAAAATAGCCAAAATTACTGAGCAGTTGCAAGTTTTGACCATTGCTGTGGCCAGTTTGACCGTACCCCGTATAGCCAATAATAGAAAGCTGTGCAACCAGAATAGAAAGACCATTTGGGAACCTTCAAGGACCAAGCCAACTCCCTCTGAGGTTGCCCCTATCGGAAACAGGCAATTCTCCAATCTTGGTAGACCTTTGTCAGAGGTGTTTGAAGAGCTGAAAAGGCAAGGACTCTTAAATCCCTTAGAGCCTAAACCACTTCCAAACCATCTGCCACGCTACCTTAACCTGAACCTTTACTGTTACCTCCATCAGCAAAAAGGCCAAAAAACCGACAACTGTACCCGCCTTAGGCATGAGATCCAAGACCTCATTGATTCTCATAAAATACCCGACCCAGAAAAAGAGCAACTCAACACGCATAAAAAACCTCCACCCACCCACATGATCAACTCCGGCCTACCTGACAGCCTTGTCCTCCAAACTCATAACCACCAAACTTCTCACATTGGGATATGGGATAGCAGTGGTAAATGTGAAATAGGGCAGAGGGGGAATTTCTGGGAAAACTTCTCGGACAGTGACGAGAAGGAGGTTGCAAAAAAGGGAAGTAAATGGGAAAAAGAACTACTGCACTTGGAGAATCTGATGGTCGAAGGAAGCAAGAAGACGGGGGAAGATGAAGTTGCAAATTATGGAGATGTTTTTTTCCCTGATCTTATTCAAATATGATCCATCATTTATTAATAATAAGGACATTGAATTCGTCTACTTGTTCGAATCTTTTCCTTAATAATAATAAAGACGTTCATTTCGCTTACCTGTCTGAGTCCCTTCCTTTCAATCTGCACGACGTGAGTATATTTGACAAAAGCATTCAACCCTGGTACTATGATATTCAACGATACTTAGAACACGGGGAATTTCGGAAAGAAGCAAACAGAAAAGACAAGATAGCTATTCAGAAGTGGCTTCTCAATATGTGAGTTTGAAGGGAGAACTATACAAAAGACAAGCGAATGACATTCAGCTGAAGTGTTTAAGAAAAGAAGAAGCTCGAAAGGCAATGGAAACATTAATGCTGGTGGAAGTTGAGATACAGTCCATGTGGGTATTAGCAGAAGCATAGTTACCTGAACAAGAATGGGCCACGCAGAGATTTGAACAGTTCGTATTGCTCGAAAAGAAGAGAATGAAGTCCTTACATCATATGCAGTTATACCAGAAGAGATTGGCCCGGGCACTCAACAAAAAGGTGCATCCTACTAAGATCAAAGAGGGGGATCTGACATTTAAGCAGTCAAAGCCGTTAACGATGGACCCGAGAGGAAAGTTAAGACCTAACTGGGAAGGGCCATACATAGTCAAGAAGGTAATAGGAAACGGGGCAGTGAGACTGTCAGACTTAGAAGGGAATGAGTTCGCCAAGTCAATAAACGTGTACATACTGAAGCAATATTTCACCTAAGGAAGAAGAGACAGAGCAGTTACTGGGAGAACTAGCAGAAGACCTAACCCACGGGATAGGAAATTCATCCATGCATGTATGCATACACGTAACGTACTTGCAATTTTTGTGGTTGTTCTGTGTTTGCAGGTTTCAAACAAAAGAGAACTGCACAATCACCAAAAGAGAACCGGCAGGAGGAAACTATAAGCATACCCAGGGGGCGATCAGAGACATGCGTAGGCACATGGCGCCAAGGAGCACAATGAGGGTCTAACCCATCGGGAACATGGAGTACCTCCACACATGCATACATACACATCTCATGCACGCGTTTTTATTCTGTTGTTTTGTTTGTGTTCACATGTCTCGAAGAAAAGAATGAAAAGCGGTAAAATACAAGCAAGCTGAGAGCAACAAAACAGTATCAACAGTTTTCAGAAATGGATCCCCATGGTTGTGGCCCACATATAATCATCTGTTTTGGGAATGAACCCTCAGGGTTGAGGCCCGCGCTACCAGCAGGCGAAGCCCACATTATTAGCGGTTGAAGAATTCCAGTGAAGTGAAAAAAAAAATCCTTGATAGTGAAGCATATTTCTGGTGATGAAATTGTTTGCTGTAGGGTGAAACCTTAGAAACGATAAGTGCAAGATGTGCTCTCATCCGGTGTTGGATAATATGACCCATAGCGTCACTATTTGTACAGATCACGGTGTTGTTGTACAAATTAACTATGTGACAAGGAAATTGCACTCTCATCATTTGTGATTAGATCACCATATATGTATAAATGAAGAGAGGTCCATATGATTAGTTCCTGGATTGAGATGATATGAGACAGTATCAGTCCACGAAGGATTAATCATTAAATATCCCTAGCCGGAGTATTATCGAGACAGGACATCGATAATGCGGAATAGGCTAGTATTGCACTTGTGCGCGTTGTGAGGGCACACGGCATAGTTCTCATATATTTAAGTATTGGATACTTAAGCAAGTGCGATAGGAGGTCGTGTTTCACCGATGGTATGAGAAACAGCTTCGCTCTGGATAGACCCCTCGGAATCCCATTGGTATTATGACTATGTGTCTATGGGAGGCCGAAATCAAGGTAGGTGTGTATAGTCTTAACCTAAGACTTGCATCGCTAATACTTGCGATAATCGGTAGACTTTGGTCTTGGTGGTACAGGGCTTTAACCGGCTCTGCGTACACCGCTTCTGGGTTTATCAGAGAGTCGTAGTGTATTGGGTGTGATGTCGAGACGGAAGTATCACTTCAGTTATAGTGGAGATGATGTCACGCAGGATACGGTATTAGTGCTCTTAAGTGCTGGCCGGCCATCGAGATATTATGACAAGGTCATGTATATCCGATTATAGAGACTAGTTACCAGACATCCGACATGTGCTTCGGACGGGGCATACACTTATCCAGCCCCAGCCCTAGCACGTGACTATCCGATACTGGGCCGATATACACAATACTACGGTATACTACGCTTGATACAGATCTAAATATTCCTGTAAGAATATTTCTGGAGAATTGGGTAGGCATGGCGCTTTGCTAGAAGCCAACCTTGTCTTGTAAATCGGTATAAACGTAGTACGAGGTACTTACGTGTTCGGATACTCCGACGACCGTATTTACTGCCAACATATCCGGAGATCTCATGGGTCGCTTCCTGAAGATTCACCGATGATGTATAACTCGCACTTTGATTAATCTGGGATTAATTAGTAAAGAGAGAAGATTAATTTCTAGAGAGAGAAAATTAATCTGGGATTAATTGCGGAGATATTTTATCTGGGATAAAATATTAATTAAAGAGAGAGAACGATTAATTTGGAATTAATCGATAAAATAATATATTTGATATATTATTAGAAATTGGATTTCGACGCGAAATTAAAATTAGATTTTAATTCGGGCGAACGAATTAATTTAGAATTAATTCGTTAGCGACGTGAATGGTGATTTCGCTAGGCGTAATCATTTAATTACGACACGATGGAAAATTCGTTAATTTGGAATTAGCGAACCCGAGCCCGAGAGTGGTTGCGAGCGCATTCGTATTTCGAATTCGAGTGCGGCACGCAAGTCACATCAAGCATCAAATCGCTAGTCGCATCAATTGTCAAATCACTTGTCACTTTGAGTGATGTGACATGACATGTTGTCACTTTAATAAAGTGACTTGATGTGATAGGTAAAAGTGATGGGTAAAAGAGAAAACATTGATTGATGTTTTACTTTTTGACTTTTGCTTTTTGAAAAGTAAAAGGAATTGTTTTAATAGAAATAAAAAGTGGTAAAAGGTATTATTATTATTAATTTTGGAAATTAAAAATATAAAAAACCTAATTACACTTTTTCTTTCTCTCTCTCTCCTTTTACGTTTTTTCTCTCCATCTCTTTTCCCTCTCTTTCTCTTCTTCCTCTCCTTCACGGTTTGGAACCGTTTCATCTTCTCAAACTTTCTGGTTTGCCGAATTTAAAGGGAAGCAAGGAAGATGAAGAGTGCTAGCACACACCATGGGTTATATTATGGTGATAGGGAAACGAATTTGTGAGCTTGGAAAGCTTGAAGCTTGGAGCTTCAATGGAGTCTTGCATGGCCGATTCTTAGAGACACAAAGAGGACCAAAACCGAGTAGCCCCTGCTGTTTTTGGAGGCCAAACCGAGCACCAACAAGGACGAAAATGGCTTGTGTTCTTCTTCGCATCAAAACCGACCATTGTGAGTATATTCCGCACCTCCTATGTTGTGTATTCATTCGTTTTCTTGCTTGATTTGTTGATCTTGGGACATATATTAGAACTCAACATCCGGTATTCTGAGTAGTTGATATTGGTTAGACTCGTGAGCACTTGATTACGGGTTCTTAGCAGTAGAAGCCTGAGTAGTTGGCGAAATGACTAGTTGAAGAGATGGCAGATCAGTGAATGACAGTTTGCCTAGATGTTCATCCTGGTTTACTTATGTTACGATATGTGATATGGTTGGAAACAAAGAAAAAAGTCTCTGAAAAAGAAAAGCAAAAATTAGACCACCTATAACCGATAAGCGTGAAGCAACCCATGGGCGAGTATTAGTACCACCATGAGGAGAAATGCTACCTTAAATGGTAGGTGTGTCGAAAGAAAAGAGAAAGAAAGAAAAGAGAAAAAAAAAGTTCAAAAATGAAAAGAAATAAAAGAAAAGACGAAAGAAAAGAAGAAGAAAACCATATCATGTTGAATACGAGGGAGTAATCACAGAGTATGATCAAGACATCTAGGTTGGTTAGACCCACTGATCCAATTCTTCGAGACAAAATCATCGAGTTGGCTTACTTAAGGATTAAGCTGCGAAAGAACCTTAGCACACACACACTTGAAGTCTAGTTCAGATCACTCATTCAGACGGTTGGATCTGAATATATCAAGTACTTTGAAGGTTCTCTGGTTTCGACGCGAAGCATTCTTTGAGGACGAAAATATGTTTAGCTATCAGGATTATCTCGTGAGAAGTAGTACTTATAAGAGCAGCAAAGAACAGAAAAATGAACCGAGAGTGGGGACGACCAGTCTACCCTTTCTCATACAGTGCGGTTCGGGAACGAACCATTACATCAGCGTCAGTTTCAGTTCTGGGTATGAGTCCCAGGGTCGAGGCCCATATCAGCATCAATATCAGTTTTAGGGATGAGTCTCAGGGTCGAGGCCCACATCAGCATCAGTATAAGTTTTGGGATGCGTCCCAAGGTCGAGGCCCACATCATCATCAGTTTTGGGATGCGTCCTAGGGTCGTGGCCAACATTCTCAGAGGTATTGGGATGCGTCCCAGGGTTGAGGCCCCCGTTGTCAGCAGTTCCAAGATGCGTCCCAGGGTCGAGGCCCACTGCGTCATCAGTTGTAGTTCCGGGATGCGTCCCAGGGTCGAGGCCCACTACATCATCAGTTTTTGGGATGTGTCCCAGGGTCGAGGCCCTCGTTATCAGCAGTTCTGGGATGCATCCTAGGGTCGAGGCCCACTGCGTCATCAGTTGTAGTTCCGGGATGCGTCCCAGTGTCGAGGCCCACTACATCATCAGTTTTGGGATGTGTCATAGGGTCGATCCCCACGTTGTCAGCGGTATTACGATACATCCCAGGGTTGAAGCCCCCGTTGTCAGTTGCAGTTATTGGGATGCGTCCCAGGGTCGAGGCCTACTGCATCATCAACTCAGTTCGAAGCAGCAGGCAAGTCAGGTGGCAGCTGGCGAGCCAGGTAAGTAAAAATACATTGCATAACTTTGATAGGATTGTCATTGTCATACACTGCACAAGTTCCATCAAAGTGGGGCGACTATATGCACTGTATTTTTGCATATAAGTCCCGATGATGAGCCTCGTACGGAGGCACTACTCTTTAAGTTGTGGAAGTCGCGGGAAACGGACGTTGGAAGGGAAAAGTCAAAAATTGATATATTGTTAGACTAAATTCGTTTGCTTAGTTGTGGGTTCGCTCGTTGGACCTCTATTTTAAAATTCATCTTCAGCCCAAACCCTCACAAGCCACACACCACCAAACCACACACCAAGCCCACCAAAAAGAACCAAACCCACGCCCAAAGGACCTAATTCACGCCCATCACATTTCCAAAATAACCAATTCACACATTAAACACATGCTAAAATCAAAACAAATCACCATCCCAAATTAAAGAAATCAAATCAAATCAAATTAAATCATATTCCTAATTAAAAGAGATCAAATCAAACCAAATCAAATAACCTCCATAATTAAATTAAATCCCTTTTCCTAAACTAAAACAATCCTCTCCCTAAATTGGATAGAATTTTCCTTATAGCATACTAATTAGGAGATATCCCCCATAATTGCAATATTCTTTCCCTATTTGCATAAGGTAAACCCCAACCCTTGCCTATAAAAAGAAGCCTAAGCCAACACAGTCAACCCTAGCATTCACGCCCAAACACTCTAGAGAATTCCCCTCATTATCGTGTATAAGCCCTCAAGCAAAGCCCTCAATTGATGCACAAACAAACTTGAAACCAGCCCTCTCATTGCCGCACAAACACCCCTGAAACTATCTTTCATATTACCGCAACATAACCCCCCTCATTCACTGTAAAACACCACAAAATATAGCCCATAAACTACACTCAATCACCACCAAAAACAGCCTCTGAAAATTGCACAGCCATCACCGAAAATCACCACTGAAACATCCATTAAAACCACCAAAACTGCACCCCAGAAACTTCCTTAAATTACCACAAAACACAGCCTAGAAACTGCTCCAAACCAATGCAAAAAACCGTAGCCCCCACACACCTAAACAACCGTAAAATAATAAGCCAAAATAGCCCTTATTTCCACAAAATAGTGACAGAAAACACAGCAAAAATAGTAGCGAAATAGAGTAAAATAACAACCCAAAATAGCGAAACAGCGAAGGAAAACATTGAACCAGTGAACCGGAGGAGTTGCGGAGCGTTAACCCTTCCGATGGCCGTGTAACACACTTCCAAGAGACGACTTAAGAGGTTAGACCTGAGGGCACCTTTTTATTTATTCCCACGCTTTCTTTCCATTAGTTATTATTATTTCTTAGCATGCGTATTATACTTTCATATAAGTTGTGGCCATGAAATATGTGTTATCTCTTACGGTATATCGGATGGAAACCCGGACGTAAATTCCGTAGCCGAATCCGAATGGACGGTAATACGGTCTGCACTCGGGATATAATGCCATGTACCGTTTGAGAGATGCACATTATTCGTGTCATCCGATCTTATGTTTATTTGTTTTTCATTACAAGTGGCATAAGTAAGGGACCATTCCGAACCCAACGGTTTGAGGTCTTCCCTTGCGAAGGGTGAATGCGGCATTAAATCATTTTCCCAGTTCACACTGGGTGGTGACTCTATTTTATTTCTCCAGTTTAGTTCCCTCGTGGGCTATTCCGTACTCCGGACTAGGCCGCGAGCCTAGAACAACGTTGTCAAGTTCTGTGTCCTATAATACCTAAATCTTCAGGAATGAGAAACCCGGTTTCTTTCCTGTTCATATTTCATATGGAGTCTGTCCAATAGACTTTGACGGAACCTTATTCAAAATAAGTATTGCACTGTTCAATGTGTATCCTGTGAATGAAATTAGTAGCTCAGTGCGACTCATTATTGACCTTACCATGTCCAACAAAGTTCGGTTTCTCCGTTCGGACACACCACTCAATTGAGGTGTTCCGGGAGGAGTCCACTGTGAAAGAATACCATACTCTATCAAGTAAACGAGAAACTCATTGCTCAAGTATTTTCCAGCACGGTCCAACCGTGATGTTTTAATACTTTTGCCGGTTTTTTTTTCTACTTCATATCGAAACTCTTTGAATTTATCAAATATTTCCGACTTGTGTTTCTTAAGACACACATAACCATAACGCGATACAACATCCGTACAGGTTACGAAGTATTTTTATCCACCTCTAGCCTGGCTAGACATGGGCCCACATACGTCACTATAAACGAGGGCTAACAGTTCAGTGGCACGTACACCTTTACCGCTAAAAGGCGTTTTAGGCACTTTTCCTAATAAACAATATTCGCAGACGTCATATGAACTAGGATCAAATCTGTCCAAGTATCCATTCTTCTAAAGAGTGGATATACAAGTCTTGTTAATGCGTCCCAGACGACAATGCCACAAATAAGTCTCATTAGAATTACTCAATTTTGAGCCTTTTTATTTGTCATGTTATATGTTTGAGATTTATTTATATTCAAAATATAAAGACTATTATTAACATCTGCTGTACATAACAAAATGTTATCTTTATATATAAAACACCTAGTGTTCCTGAATACAAAGGTACAGCCGCAACGGGTTAAAAAAAAATACAGAGATGATGTTCCTAGTCAAACTAGGTATAAAATAACAGTCACCTAATGTAATTACATGCCCCAAGGGCAGATACAAAACATAGGTCCCAACTGCCAAAACAGCGACTCTCGTCCCGTTTTTGACTCGTAGGTCGATCTAATCTAAAGCCAGTCTCCTGCTAATCATCAGATCTTACATATCAGTATATATGTGAGTATCACATCCAGAATCAAAAATCCAATTTTTAAAACCAGTAGTGGACATGTTTATAACAAACATACCTGAAGCCGGAGCCTTGCCAGTCTTCTCTTTCTCCAACTCTGCCTTATACTCAAGGCAGTCACGCTTCCAGTGACCTTGTTTGCCGCAATGTAGGCAGACGTCTTGGGATATATCCTTAGTCTTCGTAGAAGAGTGTGATGATTTAGCCTTGCCTTTTTTCTTCATTTTCTTCACACCCCCAGGAGCCTTCGGCCAAGCCTTGGCCATCTGGGATGTTGAAGTAAGGTGCGCCTCGCGCTTTTTGCCCTTTAAAAGCTCTGACTCTGCCTCCTTGAGCATAGCCATTAACTCTCTAAGAGTTTTCTTTTTGTTCATCATATTATAGTTTATGATGAACTCGCCCCAGCATTCGGGCAAAGACTATAAGATCAAATCTATAGAAGTCTCGGCCTCGAAAGGTTTTGCCCAGCTGACCTATCTATTCGATGTTAGCGATCATCTGCGATACATAGTGCTCGACAGACATACCCTCTGACATACACGAGCGAAAGAGCTTCTTGTGCAGTTCATGCTTCTGAGATCTAAGATTAGATATGTGAAGATCCTTCAATTTCAACATCATACTATAAGGATCCAATCCTTTGTTTTGACGATGAAACTGAGGAGTCATTGCGGGAAGCATGACAGATTGAACACTAAGGTTATCATCAAGATGAGTCTTCCAAAGCTCATGCTCTACTATTTGCTCAACTCCGAGCTCGGGCCCGAGAGGTTTATCTGTTGGGATGTATGCCCTAGAGCTACATGTGATGTAAACGGTTTCATGTGTTTTGAAATAAAACGATGCATTATTCATTTATCAAATTGTTTTTTTATTTTTCGCATATTATATACCTTCGTAAATATTAGATTACTTATGTACCTTCAGACATAGTGTATGACTGTCATACACCAGAGGATTTAAGTCTGAAGTTAGTAACCTTAAATAGTCCATAGAGAGCAAACAAAGTGGGTACTTTGTTTGTGGTTTATCTATAGCTGCGGTCTATTCTATATTTGTATGGCGATCTTAATCCGGATCGTCCATGTAGAGACATGAGAATGGAGGCACCTTGTATGATGCGATCATATAGGACCGGACCCAGATAGAAATGACATTCTTATAATATCCGTTAAGCAAATAAAGTCATTTCAATCTACTTGATGGTCATATATGGATTGATCTTAATCCTGTGTGTACTACGAACTCCTGCATGGCAGGCTGTGTCCTTTGATTTACAATGGTGAGGTTGGTGTAGCAGTCTCGACCAATAGCTACGTACTTTGGGGGCATAGTTTGTTTTGTAGCTGGGAACATTTTACATAGACATAGAGTTCACTCCTTCTTACGAGAAGTAGATGAGTATCTTTCTTAAGGGTTGATTCGGTACTTGAACGATTTGAGCACTCAAGTCTTTCTATTACGAACAGAAAGATTAATATTCATAATAGTTATGAATAAATCGTTCATTAGAGAATCAATGGTACTTAAGGTAAGAATAATTAGAGGGGTATAACGGACATTATGACCCGGCTCTAATTACAAGATACTCGTGAAGGATCAATTCATATGTAATGACTATATCGATGGACAACGACTTAGTTCGACTTAATATTTCATCTACGGCAACGAGAGTGCAACTTCTGATTTTTAGTGGAATAACCCGGAGTTAATAATTCAGAATATCTAATTAAGAGCTTAATTAATATTTCGAGATTATTGGTGCTCGGAACCGTGTGTCCATTTAGTCCACGTGCTAGCTCGATTTACTATAGCGGATTTAATATAATTGGATAGTCTAATTATATACTCACAAAAGAATAAATATTATTAATATGATTAATGATATTAATTATGTCACACTTGAAACTATACATTAAAAGTTAATGTATGGTAGTAATAATTATATGATAATTATTAAATATAAAATATTGAATTATATATATGATATAATTTAATAAGGCTAAGATTGTAATTTCTATATTATTGGTTTTGGAAACCCTTGATTTAATTTTGGAAGTAATGACTTTCAAAATATTAATCATATATTTAATTTGTAACATATATTGACTTTATGGAAAGTCAATAATATTGCTACAAAATTAATGAAGAAATAAAGGGCATGTTCGAATTCCTTGATGAATAAGGAATATGATTTGTTTATTTTGGAAACAAAATTTAATCAAAAATCCTAGCCTTGGCCGAATTCCTTGGTGTATAAGGAATATGATTTGTTTATTTTGGAAACAAAATTTAATCCAAAAATCCTAGCCTTGGCTGAATTCTACCTTAGGGAGGGGATTGGTTGTTTTGTTTGAGTGAAACAAAATTGACCTAAGTATAAAAGGAAAACTTGATTTTATTTTGAGTAGTACTCTCATTCCAAACCCTAGCCACCTCATTCTTCTTCACAATTCTTTCAAAAGTTGAGAAACAATTTTGAAGAACAAGAATAAGAAAAATATTATTAGTGTGTGATTTAATCTCTAAAACGTTTAGGGATTTGTTTGTGTGTGTAGCCCACACTACTTTCCGTTGGTAACGAGATATAGCTCGGAAGATCTTGTGGCATTGAACAAAACATATTATTCTTTTCATCTCCATCTCACGGCATTGGGACAATTTTACTGCCCATTGCCGTGAATCACTTGGTTGATTCGGGACTCAATTTGTTTCGTTTTAATTCGGGTTTTGTTAAACACCTTGGGGACTTTTTGGGGCTTAGTTAGGATTTTTTTTGAGTGGAAAAATCAGACCTAAAACGCTACAGCAGGTCACGCAAATCAGGGGTTGGTTTGGGTGCAGTTCACGTGTGTAACGTGTGTAAAATAGTCCAATAATTCACTACAGTTCGGGGGCTGTTCGGGGACTGTTTTACGCGCATTCCGCGGCTGAGATCTTGTCCGAAACAGAATTAAAATTTCAGTATAAGTACTGGTTCCATTCGACTTTAAGGAAGGGAAGACAGAAAAAATTTTCAAGGTCGATCTGTGTGCCTAATCGCTTCCGCTGCGCGAGGAAAGCGTTTCCTACAATTGGCATCAAGAGTGAGGTTGAAAAGTGTTCTTAACCCTTCACTTTTTCATTTAAAGTTTATGTTTTTAATATATTTATATGAGTTATAAATATGATATGCATGTTTAGATGAGTGGGCACATTGTGATATTCATATGATGAATGGATTTTGCATTGGTCGTAAATTTTTCCGGCTCTTATTTTTGTAGTTGGTTTTGTTTTTGGGATGTAAGGCCATAAGGCCGTTGTTTACATTTGTTGTAATTTTAATTTTCAATGTAAAGTTTCAATTTTTTATAATTTGGAGCACCGAAGTCGCAAAGGGAGCCAACACCACTTTGGAGTGGGATTTGAAGACCAAGGAATGCCTTGGTGAATCTCTTGTACTAATTAGATTAGTATAGGAAAAATAAGAGCCTGGTCAATGCAAAATAATTTTTTTATATGTATGTTTATTTCGAATTGTTTGAATAACATATCATATAGCTTAGGGTGCCAACTCATGCATTTTACTTGCCATAACATGTCATAGATGCATTATCATTATAGACATAAAATTATGATTTTATGTAATTTAAAATGTTTAAGTTAGAAAATGATATGCATGAAAATCAATTAATTAGATTAATTGGATTTATGGTTTAAAATTTGAATTCTAATATATTGGGCTTAATTAGTGCATAATAAATTCCATTGGTATATAGGATGGAAACCCGGACATAAATTCCATAGCCGATTCCGAATGGACGGTAATATGGTCTGCACTCGGGATACAATTCCACGTACCATTGGATTTTATGACACACTAAGATTTATTAAAATGTTTAATTAGAATTTTTGACCATTTATAATTCCATGATTTTAGACCCTTAAGTGCCTAGTATTTTAAGAGTTAAAATATTATAGCTCACTTATACCACTCTAATTAAATTAGTTTAATAGAGTAAATCTATTAGTAGAGACTAATGAATTTTTAGTGACACAATTTTAATTGTTAAAATTGATTAGCTCACTTATGACAAACTAATGTAAATAATAATTATGATTTAGCCGCCATAAGTTTATCCACACTAGTTAAAATAAAATTAGATATTTTAGATAGAAATCTTAATTTTTAAAATAGTGAGTGTGAGAAGGATATACGACAGTATATCCCGCGATCTCCGTTGTTAGTCCAAAAATGTGAGATTCAAAAGGCGCCTCGAGACGGCTTTCTTTTCGTCCCCCTACGGATGGTGTCCATTTTGGGTCAATATCAGGTTTGGGTTCCGAGAGGATAGGGATTCTAGATGTATCTTGTAAACTGACCTACCCTACGGCGGCACTTCACTCGTTAAGTCAAAGAATCCTGAAACGGCGGGTTACACTCGCAAAGGAGTAATTAACTGTTAATTAAATTCCTTGATAAAATAAAACGGTAGTTGTTTAATATAGGAATAAGAGTTATTCCTGCATATATTAAATTGACTGAGATTGTCTCGATCTATCATGCGAGTACTTGACCTACCCTACGACGACACTTACTTGTGGGATGATAGATTTCCGTGGCATAGTAATTCTCTTAGGTTTCTAATTCATTACTCATGGTTCATGCATCATGTTTAATTTTATGCCAAAATTCTTTGATGATTTTAATATGCGATGAATGAATGTTAAATGCATGTTTATTTTATTTTTCAGCCATGGTTTCTCCAATTATTTCCATACTCTCAAACGATAAATTAACCGGGGAAAATTATGTTAAGTGGAAAAGTAACATGAACGCTATCCTAGTCTATGAAGACCTAAAGTTTGTCCTGACGGAGGAATGTCCTCCCGAGCCCGCCAGAAATACTGGCCAAGCTGTGCGCGATACCTACCAGAAATGGGTCACAACAAATGAGAAAGCCCGCTGCTACTTGCTAGCAGGGATGTCTGAGGTTCTTGTTGCAAAGCATGAACCTATGGCTCTAGCATCTCAGATGATGGAGTCATTCCAGGGCATGTTTGGGCAGCCTTCGGAGCGTCAACGCCATGAGGCCATGGTCTCAGCAATAACTGCTAGGATGATGGATGGGACATCAGTCCGAGAGCACGTCTTAAGGATGATAACTTATCTCAACACTGCTGAAACCCATGGAGCTCGTATTGACGAGCGTAGCCAGGTGACCATGATTATGGAAAATCTTCCGAAGAGTTTCCTGCAGTTTAAAAGCAACTATGTTATGAACAAGTTGTCTTTTACTTTGACCTAACTGCTTAATGAGCTCACCCATTACGAGTCCATGCTTGTGGATCCTCTCAAGTCCAGTGCAGAGGTAAATGTTGCTGAGCCTTCTAAATCTGCAAAGAAGAATAAGAAAAGCATTGGAAAGGTTAAAGGAAAGCCCATGAAAAAGAAGAACAAGAAAGGCTCCAAGGATGCCAAGCCCAAAGGAAAATGTTTCCACTGCGACAAGAATGGGCATTGGAAAAGGAACTGTCCTAAATACCTTGCTGAGCTGAAGGAGAAAAAGGAAACAGGTAAATATGATTTACTCGTTATTGAATATCTATTAGTGGAGGATGATAAATCCGCTTGGATTGTTCATTCTGGAGCCACTAACCATGTTTGTTCTTCTTTGCAGCTACTTGATTCATGGAGGGACCTTGCTGAAGGTGACTACACCATGAGGGTCGGGACAGGGGATGCCGTTTCAGTAAGAACAGTGGGAATTTCCAGTTTAAATTTTATTAATAATAGTTATTTAAATTTGAAAAATGTGTTATTCATTCCTGGTTTTAGCAGGAATTTGATTTCTATTTCTAAACTCTTGGATAATGGTTATTCAGTTTCTTTTAATAGCAATTTGGTTATTATTGGTAGAAATGGATTAACTATATGCACAGGAAACTCAGAAAACAACTTGTATGTGTTAAGACTGTTAACACATAGGTCACTGCTCAACACTGAAATGTTTAAGGTTGAGAAACCTAAAACTAAACGGCCAAAGATTTCTCACGATGACACATATCTATGGCATCTTAGACTTGGTCACATCAACCTTAACCGGATAAATAGATTGATAAAGAACGGAGCCTTAAACCAGTTAAATCTCGGAACTCTACCAGTTTGTGAATCCTGTTTACAAGGAAAAATGACCAAGAGACCTTTTATTGGAAAAGGTTTAAGAGCCAGTAAACCAATTGAGCTAGTACATTCGGACGTCTGCGGACCGATGAATGTAAGAGCCTGAGGTGGTTATGAATACTTTGTCACATTCATTGACGATTATTCAAGATATGGGTATGTCTACCTAATGCATCACAAATCAGATACCTTTGAAAAGTTCAAGGAGTATCGTGCTGAGGTTGAGAACTAATTAGGTAAGACAATCAAAAGTCTACGATCAGATCGTGGAGGGGAATGCCTCGACAGAGATTTCGAGGAATTCTTAGTTGAGCATGAGATAGTATCCCAGTTCACAGCACCTGGAACACCACAGCAAAATGGTGTTGCAGGAAGGAGAAATCGAACCCTACTAGACATGATGAGATCTATGTTTAGTTATAGCTCACTACCTAGTTCATTATGGGGATATGCACTGCAAACCGCAATGCATATCCTTAATTTAGTTCCATCTAAGTCTGTTCCTAAGACTCCCTTAGAGTTATGGAATGGTCGTAAAACTAGTTTACGACATTTCCGCATATGGGGTGTCCATCACATGTGTTGAAGAATAAGTCTACAAAGTTGGAGGCACGTTCTCAGGTATGCCTATTTGTAGGCTACCCTAAGGAGACTAGGGGTGGATTCTTCTACAGTCCTGATGATAACAATGTATTTGTATCGACAAATGCTACGTTTCTAGAGGAGGACTATTTGAGGGAGTTCAAGCCTCGTAGTAAAATATTACTCAATGAGTTACTTACTGGTTCGACCAGCACGCCATCGTCAATGAAAGTTGACAAATACATAGCACCTTCAACATCTGATAGTCAGATGCTACCCAGTCAGAATGATCTACCACCTAGATGCAGTGGGAGGGTTGTACGACAACCTGATCGCTACCTATGGGTTGGAGAGGCATAAGTTGTTGCCTCCAGTGATGGTATAGATGATCCTTTGACCTATAGTAATGCAATGGATGATTCTGACAAAGAGGAATGGCTCAAAGCCATGAACCTAGAGATGGAGTCCATGTACTCCAACTCGGTCTGGGAACTTGTAGACCAACCTGATGGGGTGAAACCCATAGGTTGCAAGTGGATCTACAAGAGGAAGATGGGATCAAATGGGAAGGTACAGACCTTCAAGGCTAGACTAGTGGCCAAGGGTTATACCCAGAAAGAGGGAGTTGACTATGAGGAAACTTTCTCGCCAGTAGCTATGCTTAAATCCATCCGCAATCTTCTATCCATTGCCGCATATTATGACAATGAAATTTGGCAAATGGATGTCAAGACTGCATTCTTGAATGGAAATCTTGATGAAAGTATCTATATGATACAACCAGAAGGGTTCATCACCCAAGGTCAATAGCAAAAGGTTTTCAAACTGCAAAGGTCCATTTATGGACTCAAGCAAACATCTCGATCTTGGAATATAAGATTTGACTCAACAAACAAGTCTTATAATTTTGAGTAGAATGTTGATGAGCCTTGTGTATACAAGCGCGTCATTGACGGGAATATGGTTTTTCTTGTTTTATACGTTGATGATATTTTACTCATTGGGAATGATGTAAGGATATTATCAGACGTGAAAAACTGGCTGACTGACCAATTCCAAATGAAAGATTTGGGAGAGGCCAGTTATGTTCTTGGGATCCAAATACTTCGGGATCACAAGAAACGACTGTTATCTATGTCTCAGGCATCCTATATCGACAAGATCCTTGTGCGATTTGGGATGTAGAATTCCAAGAAAGGCAATCTGCCTTATCGGCATGGAATTCATTTGTCGAAGGAACAGTCTCCTAAGACACCTCAGGATGTTGAGGAAATGAGACATATCCCATACACCTTAGCAGTTGGTAGTCTCATGTATGCCATGTTATGCACGAGACCGGACATCTATTTTACAGTGGGAGTAGTCAGTAGGTTTCAGTCAAACCCAGGATTGGATAACTGGGTGGCTGTGAAACACATTCTCAAGTATCTTAAGAGAACGAGAGATTATATGCTTGTATATTCCGGTGAGGATATGATCCTTAGGGGATACACAGACTCTGATTTTCAGACAGATGTTGATTCCAGAAAATCTACATCTGGATCAGTGTTCACCCTAGGTGGTGGGGCTATTGTATGGCGGAGTATAAAGCAATCTTGTATTGCTGACTCCACCATGGAGGTTGAATATGTAGCTGCTTGTGAAGCGACTAAGGAAACAGTCTGGCTCCGTAAATTCTTGGGAGATCTGGAAGTTGTTCCAGATATGGATAGACCGCTCACCCTTTATTGCGATAATAGTGGAGCGGTGGAAAACTCCAAAGAACCAAGAATCCACAATAGAGGAAAGCATATAGAGAGGAAATATCATCTTATCAGGGAGATATTGCAGAGAGGAGACGTTACCGTCACAAAGATTGCATCCGCAGAGAATCTTGCTGATCCGTTTACAAAGACCTTGCCGGCTAAAGTTTTTAAAGGTCACCTAGATGGTCTAAGATTATGTGACATGTCCCATTTGCTCTAGTGCAAGTGGGAGATTGTTGGGATGTATGCCCTAGAGCTACATGTGATGTAAACGGTTTCATGTGTTTTGAAATAAAACGATGCATTATTCATTTATCAAATTGTTTGTTTATTTTTCGCATATTATATATCTTCGTAAATACCGTAGATTACTTATGTACCTTCAGACTTAGTGTATGAGTGTCATACACCAGAGGATTTAAGTCTGAAGTTAGTAATCTTAAATAGTCCATAGAGAGCAAACAAAGCGGGTACTTTGTTTATGGTTTATCTATAGCTGTGGTCTATTCTATATTTGTATGGCGATCTTATTTCGGATCGTCCATGTAGAGACATGAGAACGAAGGAACCTTGTATGATGCGATCATATAGGACTGGACCCAGATAGAAATGACATTCTTATAATATCCGTTAAGCAAAGAAAGTCATTTCAATCTACTTGATGGTCATATATGGATTGATCTTAATCCTGAGTGTACTACTAACTCCTGCATGGCAGGCTGTGTACTTTGATTTACAAAAGTGAGGTTGGTGTAGCAGTCCCGACCAATAGCTACGTACTTTGGGGGCATAGTTTGTTTTGTAGCTGGGAACGTTTTACATAGACATGGAGTTCACTCATTCTTGCGAGAAGTAGATGAGTATCTTTCTTAAGGGTTGATTTGGTACTTGAACGATTTGAGCGCTCAAGTCTTTCTATAATAGTTATGAATAAATCTTTCATTAGAGAATTAATGGTACTTAAGGTAAAAATAATTAGAGGGGTATAACAGACATTATGACCCGGCTCTAATTACAAGATACTCGTGAAGGATCAATTCGTATGTAATGACTATATCGATGGACAACGACTTAGTTCGACTTAATATTTCATCTGCGGCAACGAGAGTGCAAATTCGGGTTTTTAGTGGAATAACCCAGAGTTAATAATTCGGAATATCTAATTAAGAGCTTAATTAATATTTCGAGATTATTGGAGCTCGGAACCGTGGGTCCATTTGGTCCCCGTGCTAGCTCGATTTACTATAGCAGATTTAATATAATTGGATAGTCTAATTATATACTCACAAAAGAATAAATATTATTAATATGATTAATAATATTAATTATGTCACACTTGAAACTATATATTAAAAGTTAATGTATGGTATTAATATTTATATGATAATTATTAAAAATAATATTGAATTATATAAATGATATAATTTAATAAGGCTAAGATTGTAATTCTATATTATGGGTTTTGGAAACCCTTGATTTAATTTTGGAAGTAATGACTTTCAAAATATTAATCATATACTTAATTTGTAACATATATTGACTTTATGGAAAGTAAATAATATTGTTACAAAATTAATGAAGAAATAAAGGGCATGGCCGAATTCCTTGATGTATAAGGAATATGATTTGTTTATTTTGGAAACAAAATTTAATCAAAAATCCTAGCCTTGGCCGAATTCCTTGGTGTATAAGGAATATGATTTGTTTATTTTGGGAATAAAATTTAATCCAAAAATCCTAGCCTTGGCCGAATTCTACCTTAGGGAGGGGATTGGTTGTTTTGTTTGAGTGAAACAAAATTGACCTAAGTATAATAGGAAAACTTGATTTTATTTTGAGCAGTGATCTCATTCTAAACCCTAGCCACCTTCTTCTTCTTCACAATTC
The DNA here is from genome assembly GCA_019454045.1 of Zanthoxylum bungeanum. Taxonomy (NCBI): domain Eukaryota; kingdom Viridiplantae; phylum Streptophyta; class Magnoliopsida; order Sapindales; family Rutaceae; genus Zanthoxylum; species Zanthoxylum bungeanum. The sequence goes on along the minus strand of SKCR01032753.1, from coordinate 268,836 downwards.
TCTCAAAAGTTGTGAAACAATTTTGAAGAACAAGAATAAGAAAAATATTATTAGTGTGTGATTTAATCTCTAAAACGTTTAGGGATTTGTTTGTGTGTGTAGCCTACACTACTTTCCATTGGTAACGTGATATTTTATCTCCATCTCACGGCATTGGGACAATTTTACTGCCCATTGCCGTGAATCACTTGGTTGATTCGAGACTCAATTTGTTTCGTTTTAATTCAGGTTTTGGGAAACACCTTGGGGACATTTTGGGGCTGAGTTAGGATTATTTTTTAGTGGAAAAATCAGACCTAAAACGCTACAGCAGGTCACGCAAATCAGGGGTTGCTTTGGGTGCAGTTCGCGTGTGTAACGTGTGTAAAACAATCCAATAATTCACTTCAGTTCGGGGGCTGTTCAGGGACTTTTTCACGCACATTCCGGGGCTGAGATCTTGTCGGAAACAGAAGCAAAACTTCATTATAAGTGCTGGTTCCATTCGGCTTTAAGGAAGGGAAGACAGAAAAATTTTTCAAGGTCGATCCGTGTGCCTATTCGCTTCCGCTGCGCAAGGAAAGCGTTTCCTACATTCTCTATAACATAGAGTAACTTCTCGGCTCCCAGGACTATCTTGAGATTCATCTCCCAATCTGAAAAATTGGAGCCGTTAAAGATATTATCGCCCATGACGATGTCACTAACGCTAATCTTTCCAACCATCTCGATTGCAATAGTCCAACTATTCAATCAACGATATCGGGTACACTCAAAATGTAATGGTTACTATAGTCTAACTATATAACCAACTACAAGTGGAGTAGTGTGAAAATAGTCCAACTGTTCAATGAAAGCAATAAAAGATATTAGTCCAACTAATATATATTTATAACAACGATAAATAAAATAAAAGAGCACGTATTGGCAAGTATTTAAACGAACTTGCAAATTTAATACTAGCCTCCCAAGATTTTTTGGTGAGCCTCTAATCCTCTGTGGAGTACTCGGGAAACCTAGTTTCCTAGTGGGCTAGTATCCCGTTAAATAACACACAACCTTGACTTTGGCCAACAAGTTGTATGAAACTTAACTAAGTAGATCTCTTAGATCAATTGGATCCCATCCAATTCCTAGATCCGGTAGGTGGACCTCCAAGTCTGAGATATATATCCAATATATATTTCCTAACATTTTCCTCTGAATCAACTAAGCCTTGGCTTTGGCTCAACAAGCTTAATGATTCCAGTTAAGCGTGACCCATGGATAGTGGGAAAGCTTCGTAATCCACGTCGATGTACAAAAGTGACCTTGCATTTGGCCAACAAATCACAACTGCCCAAGACATGCGATATGTAACAAAGTTTTCGTGGTTCAAACACATCTGCGATGGACAATGATCTTGACTTTGGCCAACAAACCAATGCCAATCTTGGATCTTGAGAGAGAACCACTCAATGGAAGGAAATCGCTTAATATTAAAGTGAGGGTTTTTCGCGTAAATTGGCAACTAATTTATTATCTTTGATTAGGTCTCATCCTATACCCTTAAGCATGCATTCTAAAAGCATAATAAGGCACAAATAAATTAATAATGATATATGGATGGATATATAACAATTTTTCCAAGAACAAATATCACATTTTCCTCTCTCCCGCTAGCACTATTCATACTTCTACCCAATTACATAATACATTAAAGAAATCTCATTTACATTGGGGGAAATTGGTGAGAAGAGAAATACAAAGAGTAAAAAGATAATAGGCTGGACACGCAGGTCCAATTTAATATATTCTAAATTTATTACAAAAATTTCCAAAATTGTCATCACCCTTCTAATATCCATCCGATATACATTATTCATACAAATACATCCAAGTATTCACACAAAAGCATGTTATTCAATCAATCTAATCCAATTAATTAATCTTTGAATTATAACCATCCAATGTTCAAACAACGATTTGATTTGCGCGAGTCAAACTCGTTTAAGAATAATACTCAAAGTACGTATTCTTGAATTATATCGAACTACATTTTAATTCCAATTTAAATTGTATCCAATACTAATTCATTTTTAATTCCAATTAAATAATTACACGTATTTTAGTGCCTTTAGACTGGATATAAATTTAATCTAAAGGGTCTCAAAGGCCAATTAGTATCGAATACTAATTTAATAAAGTACCCTAGGCCTTTTAATAATTCTTAAGGCATGGGATTTGGCCAATATGGATCCAATCCAAGATGCCAAGGCCCAATAAAGAATCACACTTTTGCCAAAATCAATTTAGCACATTATGCCCAATTAAAGTATTAAAGACCAAAAGTATATTTGGACTTATGGAAAGGTTTTGGGCCCAATTGGTGTTGGATAATATGACCCATAGCGTCACTATTTGCACAGATCATTGTGTTGTGTGTAGCAAATTAACTATGTAACAAGGAAATTGCACTCTCGTCATTTGTGATTAGATCACCATAGATATATAAATGAAGAGAGGTCCCTATGATTAGTTCCTGGATTGAGATGATATGAGACAGTATCAGTCCACGAAGGATTAATCATTAAATATCCCTAGCCGTAGTATTATCGAGACTGGACATCGATAATGCGGAATAGGCTAGTATTGCACTTGTGCGCGTTGTGAGGGCACAACGGCATAGTTCTCATATATATAAGTATTGGATACTTGTGCAAGTGCGATAGGAGGTCGTGTTTCACCGATGGTACGGGAAACAGCTTCGCTCTGGATAGACCCTTCGGAATCCCATTGGTATTATGACTAGGTGTCTATGGGAGGCCGAAATCAAGGTAGGTGTGTATAGTCTTAACCTGAGACTTGCATCGCTAATACTTACGACAATCGGTAAACTTTGGTTTTGGTGGTTGGGGGATCTTAACTGGTTCTGTGTTCACCTCTTCTGGGTTTATCAGGAATCGTAGTGTATTGGATGTGATGTCGAGACGGAAGTATCACTCCAGTCATAGTGGAGATGATGTCACGCAGGATACGGTATTAGTGCTCTTAAGTGATGCGCATCCAATCGTGATATTATGACCAGGTCATGAATATCCGATTATAGAGACTAGTTACCAGACATCCGATATGTGTTTCGGACGGGGCAGACACTTATCCAGCCCCAGCCCTAGCACGTGACTATCCGATACTGGGCCGATATGCACAATACATTAGTATACTACGCTTGATATAGATCTTAAATATTCTTAAAAGGATATGTCCGGAGAATTGGGATGACTTGGTGCTTTGCTAGGAGTTGACCTTGTCTCGTAAATCGGTAGAACGTAGTACTTGGTACGTACGTGATTCGGATACTCCGACGACCGTATTTACTGCCAACTTATCCGGAGATCTCATGGGTCGCTTCCCGATAATCCACCGATGACGCACAACTTGCACTCTTGAATAATCTGGGATTATATAGATGAGAGAGAGAAAATTAATCTAGGATTAATTACGGAGATATTTTATCTAGGATAAAATATCGTCTAGAGAGAGATAACGATTAATTTGGAATTAATCGGTAAATTAATATATTCGATATATTAAACGAAATTAGATTTCGACGCGGAATTAAAATTAGATTTTAATTCGGGCAAACGAGTTAATTTAGAATTAATTCGTTAGCGACGTAAATAATAATTTCGCTAGGCGCAATTATTTATTTAAATTCGATTTAATTAACGTCGCGACGTAAGTTCGGTATTTCGGAAATATCGAACCCGAACGCGTGAGTGCACGTGGGCCCACTTTCATTTGGAAACGTGTGGGGCCCACATGACACATGTCATATTATGCATTATTTAATTCTAATGCATTGCATGGAGATAGTGTACAATGCACTCAATGGTTTTGCATGAAAATTGAGTGTTTGACACTCTAAGCCATTGCATGATTTGTGTCATAAGTTTATTATTAATTTAATAAATATTATGGCATAAATATAAATTGATTTTTTGTAACAAAATTTTTTTTAACTCTCATCTCTCTCACGCCAAAACAGTGGCTGTTCTTCACTGGTTTTGAACCAGTTTGGGCGTGAACAATAGGGAAGCAAGAGTGGATTTTCATGGTGAAAATTCAAGTGCTAGCACACTTACAAGTCTTGCGAAGGTGGTAGGGAGGTTCGACCATGAGCCGGGATCCATCCAACGAAGCTAGGAGCTGCGTTTCTCATCTCAAAATTCTGTTTTTGGAGGCAGTGGACTGCATGCAGTAAGCTTACATGGCAGTGCGTTTTTTGGGTTCATTTGTCTTCAAATCGACTCTACCAACCAATGTAAGTATTCCGCTATCTTCGTTGGTGTATTCACGCATTATTTCATGTCTTGTTTGATCATGGGACCTTAGAAAAACTCAACAATGGCATCAAGAGCTAATGTTGCAAGCATGAAATTTTAGGGATTTAAAATTTGGGTAAATGTGATTTGAGCATGATTTGAATAAATTGTTTGTTTGAGTATGTTTATAACATGTTTAATTTCATTTTGGTTGGACTAATTTGATGAAAAATGATTTGGAATTATTTCCCCAAATATTTGTCCTTGGCCGAATGGTTTGATGATTTTGGGATCTTGGATTTTTTGATTTTTAATTCATTTGATGAGTTAGAATCGATTAGGTTGATGTTAATTTGAATCGAATTGGATTGGATTTCGAATTGGACAAAAACCCCAAAATCTTTGAGTTGGCCGAATGTGACTAATGCCCTAATGTCTTGGTAAATTTTGATTTTGATAATTGGATGTATTGGAAATCATTCGGGATATGTATTTAATGTCGATTGCGGATTAATTGGATTGAAACCGAATTGGACATGAAATCCCTCCTTGGCCGAGAGCATTAAGCATGTAGATGGGTTTGATTTTTCAATTTGTGTGTTGGACATATGATAATGAATCAAGCATGATTAATTGGACTAATATGGTGTTTTAGAAATGTTGATTTAGTTGATTGATCATGTAATACACTTTGGTAATTAAATTGGGAAAATTGGATTTTTTGAATTTAATTATTTGGGCCTAATTTTGGAAATTGGATTTAAATGTTGTATTTGGGCCTATTGGGCTTGATTTATCAAGTTTGGTTTAGGCCAAATGGATTGGATCCAATTGGGCCCAAAACCTTGACCATAAAGCCCAAATGCGACTTAATGAACCTTTAAAGTTCAATTGGGCCTAATGGGCCAAGATTGATTTATGGGCTTATGGGGTAAATCCCGGATTGGACTTTGGTTATCGGTTTGACCCGAGTTGACCAAAAGTCCACGCCTTAAGAAATCAATCAAAAGCCCATTGGACTTTAATTGAATTGACGTTGGACGTTAATCGGTCTTTGAGACGCGTTACGATTAGATTTGGAATTTAAATCGTAAAAGGTTTATTAAATAAAAGTGTAATATTTAATTTGGAATTGAATAGTGAATTAGTATTAAATACATGTTAAATTAGATTTAATGATGTAGTTTAATTTAATTCATGAATTCGTACTTTAAGTACTTATTCGCAAAAACGAGTTTGACTCGAACAAAATCAAATCGTTGTTTGAACATTGGATGATCACTTAATTATCAGATTAATTAATTTGATTAGATTGATTGATAGCATGCTTATGTGTGTGAATACGTGGTTGTGTTGAATGAATAATGTATATCGGATGGATATTAGTCGGGTGGGCAATTTTAGAAATTGTTGTAATAAATTCGATTTATTAAATTGGACCTGCGTGTCCAGCCTTATCACCTTCTTTCTCTTTGTATTCTCTTCTCACCTATTCCCCTCTATATATATGAGGTTTCTTTAGAAGTGTAGTGTAACGGGTAGAAGTAGTACAAGTGCTAGCTTGAGTGAGAAAGGAGAGATTTGATCTAGGATCAATGTGTAAAGTATCCATCCGCATATCATTATTATTTTATTTCATACTCGCTTTATTATGTATTTAGAATGCATGTTTAAGGGTGTATGATGATGAGACCTAACAAAGATAATTAAATTGGTAGCCAATTTGCACGCGAAAATCCCTCAATCTATATTAAGCAAATATCCTTCCATTGAATGATTCTTGTTCAAGATCCGAAGTTGGCATTGGTTTGTTTGGCCAAAGTCAAGACCTTTGTCAATCAAGGATGTACTTGAATCATGAGAGTTTTGTTGCATATCGGTGTCTTGTCCAAATCGTGATTTTTATTGGCCAAAGTCAAGATCACTTTTGTCCAATGACATTGATTACGAAACTTTCCTCGTCAATGGGTCCCGCTTAACTGGAATCATTAGGTTTGTTTTTGGCCAAAGCCAAGGCCTAGATGATTCGGAGGATAGGGTTAGGAAAATGTAATGGATACATTGACATTATACATATGTTTCGGACTTGGATGTCCACCTAACCGGATCTAGGAATTGGATGAGATCCAATTGATCATAGAGATCTACCTAAGTTAAATAGCATACAGCTTTATTGGCCAAAGTCAAGGTTGTGTGTTATTTAATAGGATCCTAGCCCACTAGGAAACACGGTTTCCCGAGTACTCCACAGAGGGTTAGAGGCTCGACGAAAAATAGTGGGAGGCAAGTATTGAATTTGCAACATTCGTTCAATTACTCGCTAAACACGCTCATTTATATTTTTTCTCGTCACATTAATCAAAAGTATTAGTTGGACTAATATTTTATGTTGTTTAAAAATATATATAGTTGGACTATATACAAACTCATTCAATATATATAGTTGATTTTATAATTGGATTATAGTAATCAATATAATTGAATTAAAGTGATAGTTGATTTTATAATTGGATTATAGTAATCAATATTAAAATTATAGTTGATTAAATAATTGGATTATTGTAATCATTATAATAAATAGTACCTTATTAAAATTGATTAAATAGTTGGACTATTGAAATCAAGAAAGAATTGAAAAAGATGAATATTTAAAATATATATAATCCTTGGATTAAATGTTTTAAATGATTTAATTTTCAATTGGGAATTAATAATAGGTTAATTATTTGATAAAATAACTTATTATGACTAAGCCCATAATTAAGCAAATAGTAGAGCATAAAGTCTTTGGAAGATTTATGTGATGATGACTTTAGTGCTTAATTAATATACTTACAATAAATCTATCTTTAGATTTAAAAGTATTAAAGTTGCAATTAATTGACTATTCTAGTGGAGAAAAATCAAAGTTTGCAATTGGGCATGTAGCACAAGGTGCACATCGTTTCGATATTCCGAAACCCAAGGCTTGGCCAAGGGTTTGTGAAATATTGAAAAGGATAATTGACATATCCCGTAGCGACTACCATTTGGATATGGAAGACACGAAGGAATTAAAAATAGGGCGAGGCTCTAACTTTAAAAATATTTGTCAAAGTTATGTTTACTACTAGTATTGAAATTGGATTTTAAATACTTAGTGTGGTACATAATACATATATGTATTGACGTTCAGAATCCGCTGTGAGCTGGATACTGGCTTCAAGCCGAGATTTCTCTGCGAATTGGAAACGGGACGAAAGTCGTTGTTTCGACCGTAGATACCTAAGTTTAGGAACTACCCTTTGGGTATGTACTTAAATTAGGAAATGTTATAATGTAACTAGTTTGACTAGAGACATTATCTCTATATCAGTGTTTAATCCGATGCGGATAAAACCTTTATATTCTAGAACACTAAAGTGTTTCATTATATAAAGATGATACTGAGATAAATACATTAGATGTAAATAACATAATTTATATTTTGAATATAAATAAAATCTCAAACATATAAATGACAAATAAATAGCTCAAATTGATTTGATCAATAGAGACTTATTTGTGGCATTGTTGTCTAGGACACAATTAAACAAGACTCGTATATCCACACTTTTGAAGAGTGGATACTAGGACTGATTTGACTATTCAAATAAGGTCTACGAATCTAGTTTATTAGGTTAAAAACCTAAAATACTATTTACTTGGTAATAGTAAAAGGGCCACCGATCTGTTAGCCCTATTCATGGTGAAGTAAGTGGGCCCATATCTAGCTAGGCTAGATGTGAACATGAATATTTCGTGACCTTAACGGATGTAGCATCACGTTGTGGTTATGTGTTTCTTTTGAAGAACACAGATCGGAAACTTTTGAAGTTTCGACACGAAGAAAACAAACAGATCGGCTATAGTGTTATTCCGCCACGGTAAGACCGAAATGGAAAATACTTAAGCAGTAAGTTTCATATATAAATGAAAGAGTACGGTGTTCTTTCATGTGAGGACTCCTCCCGAGACACGTCAGTTAGACGGTGTGTCTGAACTAAAACCGAATTTTGTTGGACATGATAAGGTTTATCACGAGTCGCTCTGAGCTACTATTTCCTTCTACAGGATATGTATTAACAGTGCAAAACTTATTTAGAATAAGGTTCCATATAAATCTGTTTGACAGATATCATATAGGATATGAACAGGGAAGAAACGAGGTTTCTCATTCCTGATAATTTGGGTATGCCAGGCATAGCGTTTGGATGATACCAAACTAAGGACCCAAATTGGATAAGTGCCAATATAGGTTATCCTAAGGGAAACCTTAAGTATAGTACTTGTAAATCTCACATGAGAACAATGTGATTGTTGCTCACCATGCGGTTTTTCCTGAGAGGAATACCGATATGCAGTGGTCAGTGGGAGGATAGTGATACTCGATGAAAATCGGAGTAACACTGTTCAAGGCACGAAGTCCTTAATGGAACACAAATAGTTCATCTATGATGAAACTATACCATTAATCTTCAAATACACAAGAACTTCGTAAATCGGATAGAGTCAGAAAACAACCTAGGGTATGGGTTTCTGATCTCACCCATAATGATGTCAATCTTATGGAGGTGTACCATCCGACTACGTTTAGAGGAAGTGATACGAGGTATCGACTCCATGTTATGGCAAAGTGCCATGAATCCGAAATGAATTCCATGTATGACAACTATTTTGGATACTAGTTGTTGTACCACAAGGCATTGTGCCTATGGTACATTAAACGTCTTCAAGGAAGACATACATGGAAGGCAACATACCAACGTACAAAGCTAGGCTTTTGACGAAAAGGTATCGTTATCAACATTGTGTTAATAACGGTTCAACCTTTTACCTGTTGCCATGGTAAATCCATTTTAAAAAAAAAATGCTTGAAAATAAACTATATTTCATTTATGAAATATGTCAGTTATAAATCAAAATCGCTTTCCTGAAAAGGAAACCTTTTGGAGGATGTTTACAACATCCTGACGATTTTATATAACCGACAAACAAGGTTTGCGGGTTATTCGATCCATGTTTGGATCAATGCAAGCATAAGGTTCTTGGAACTGTCGTTTTGAAATAATCATAATGGTTTATGATTTGACTCAAAACGAAATAATTCTTGTGTATATAAGGAGGTTAGTGGGAGATTGCACTAACAGTGAAATTCCCATAAAGCAATTGGTGAAAGCTTGGCTTTCATAAATATTCTTTCATAGAAATTCTCCGTAGAATTCTGGGGAGTAACAACCTTTATTCAAGGAATAAAGATCTACTGGGATAGATTTGGAGTTTGTTAACACTCTCTGGGAAATTGTACATTTAAAATGTACTTGTATTGGTGTCTCATACGCTTCGAGCATATGGAGTCACAATCGGGTCAATCCAAGTGATAGTCACTGGATTGAAGTTAAGAACATCTGTTAGTATCTCTGAGAACTAAAGATGCTATCTTTACTATGGAGAAGGAGAACTTGAAGTGACTGGGATCACTGCAGCAAGTTTCCAAACGATTAAATACTGCGGTACTATAAAGTTTGAATAACGGGACAGTGAGCTGGAAATCTTCCAAGCAAGATAACTGTTGCCGAAAAAACAACAAATGCGGATTATTGCTGCAGCTGAGGCAGCAATAGAAGCCATTTGGATCAAAAATAAATCTAATTAGATTAGATATAGTTCTGTTAGCAGCTGAGCTAGGCGTCAGCACAAGCTAAGGAATTAAAGGTCTCATCGACGATCCAGATATATACTTCTATATCATCTGATTCGTTCGGATCATACATCGTGGCGATGTGATGATCGTATAAATCGCGTCAAACGATAATCAAACAAATCCGCTGACGAAAACCTTTCCTCAGCAATTTGAGCGAACCTTACATAGTTCGGGTGTAGGACACTCGAGTGACTGGCTATGTGCCAAGTGGGAGATTGTTGGATAATATGACCCATAGCGTCACTATTTGCACAGATCATTGTGTTGCTGTAGCAAATTAACTATGTAACAAGGAAATTGCACTCTCGTCATTTGTGATTAGATCACCATAGATATATAAATGAAGAGAGGTCCCTATGATTAGTTCCTGGATTGAGATGATATGAGACAGTATCAGTCCACGAAGGATTAATCATTAAATATCCCTAGCCGTAGTATTATCGAGACTGGACATCGATAATGCGGAATAGGCTAGTATTGCACTTGTGCGCGTTGTGAGGGCACAACGGCATAGTTCTCATATATATAAGTATTGGATACTTGTGCAAGTGCGATAGGAGGTCGTGTTTCACCGATGGTACGGGAAACAGCTTCGCTCTGGATAGACCCTTCGGAATCCCATTGGTATTATGACTAGGTGTCTATGGGAGGCCGAAATCAAGGTAGGTGTGTATAGTCTTAACCTGAGACTTGCATCGCTAATACTTACGACAATCGGTAAACTTTGGTTTTGGTGGTTGGGGGATCTTAACTGGTTCTGTGTCACCTCTTCTGGGTTTATCAGGAATCGTAGTGTATTGGATGTGATGTCGAGACGGAAGTATCACTCCAGTCATAGTGGAGATGATGTCACGCAGGATACGGTATTAGTGCTCTTAAGTGATGCGCATCCAATCGTGATATTATGACCAGGTCATGAATATCCGATTATAGAGACTAGTTACCAGACATCCGATATGTGTTTCGGACGGGGCAGACACTTATCCAGCCCCAGCCCTAGCACGTGACTATCCGATACTGGGCCGATATGCACAATACATTAGTATACTACGCTTGATATAGATCTTAAATATTCTTAAAAGGATATGTCCGGAGAATTGGGATGACTTGGTGCTTTGCTAGGAGTTGACCTTGTCTCGTAAATCGGTAGAACGTAGTACTTGGTACGTACGTGATTCGGATACTCCGACGACCGTATTTACTGCCAACTTATCCGGAGATCTCATGGGTCGCTTCCCGATAATCCACCGATGACGCACAACTTGCACTCTTGAATAATCTGGGATTATATAGATGAGAGAGAAAATTAATCTAGGATTAATTACGGAGATATTTTATCTAGGATAAAATATCGTCTAGAGAGAGATAACGATTAATTTGGAATTAATCGGTAAATTAATATATTCGATATATTAAACGAAATTAGATTTCGACGCGGAATTAAAATTAGATTTTAATTCGGGCAAACGAGTTAATTTAGAATTAATTCGTTAGCGACGTAAATAATAATTTCGCTAGGCGCAATTATTTATTTAAATTCGATTTAATTAACGTCGCGACGTAAGTTCGGTATTTCGGAAATATCGAACCCGAACGCGTGAGTGCACGTGGGCCCACTTTCATTTGGAAACGTGTGGGGCCCACATGACACATGTCATATTATGCATTATTTAATTCTAATGCATTGCATGGAGATAGTGTACAATGCACTCAATGGTTTTGCATGAAAATTGAGTGTTTGACACTCTAAGCCATTGCATGATTTGTGTCATAAGTTTATTATTAATTTAATAAATATTATGGCATAAATATAAATTGATTTTTTGTAACAAAATTTTTTAACTCTCATCTCTCTCACGCCAAAACAGTGGCTGTTCTTCACTGGTTTTGAACCAGTTTGGGCGTGAACAATAGGGAAGCAAGAGTGGATTTTCATGGTGAAAATTCAAGTGCTAGCACACTTACAAGTCTTGCGAAGGTGGTAGGGAGGTTCGACCATGAGCCGGGATCCATCCAACGAAGCTAGGAGCTGCGTTTCTCATCTCAAAATTCTGTTTTTGGAGGCAGTGGACTGCATGCAGTAAGCTTACATGGCAGTGCGTTTTTTGGGTTCATTTGTCTTCAAATCGACTCTACCAACCAATGTAAGTATTCCGCTATCTTCGTTGGTGTATTCACGCATTATTTCATGTCTTGTTTGATCATGGGACCTTAGAAAAACTCAACAATTGGATCCAACCAATTGTCCAAAACCAAACTGGGCCCAAACCAAAGCCCATTAAGCCCAATGACAAGTGAATTGAGCCCAACGATAAGGTGTACAGACTAATAGGAGGAACAGAAATTCTAATATCACATTAATTTTTATTAAAGTGGAATTACCATAATTAATTAATTAAACTAATATTTCCACAAAAACATCAATTTTAAACTAATTAATCATGCCTTTAATCTATCCAATCATGTCAAAAATAATTGAGCAAAATCAATCCATTAACATGCTCAATCTCACAGCAATGTCATGAAATAACATTCAATTTCGATTTCAACCAATTAAATCAACAATTAATATTATTTCATGCTTTAAACTAATCCAATAGTCAAAATAAAAAAATCACCATGAGAAAAAGTAGGGTTAACATTCGACCATAGGGTGAATTTTGGGGAAAATAATCCAATTAAATTTCTCAAGTTCTAAGATGCAAAAATCAATTCATCATCATACAACCATAACCAAACAACCAATTAGGCATTTTTAAAAGCTCAAAGCATAAAATCCCCAAATAAAGTCTATAAACCCTAAACTCAAATCATGCTTTGAAAAAGGCTCTGATACCATTGTTAGTGTCCTAGACATGCCCAAGGTCTCTAATACATGATTTAGTGTGTGAATGATCAAGAGAGTTGCGGAAAAACTTACATTGATCGGATGTTGATTTCAAAATTTTTGTATGTTTGTTGGAAGCTCCAAGCCTTCTTTGAGTGAATCCAATCCAAGGGTGAGTTTCCCTATCACCTCACACAACTCCTTAAGTGCTAGCTTGCTTGATTTGTGAAGCAAATTCAAAGAGAAGAAGAACCCTAGCTCACGGTAATTGGAGAGGGAGAGAGAGAGTGTTTTGTTTTTGATATTTTGTTTCTAAAATTACCAAAAATATTCCTTGCAAAAGTTGGTATATGTTTTTCCAAAAATCAAAAACAAAGTCAAAGTGTGTTGGAGGGAAAATGGCATTAAATGCCCCCAACCACTTCCATCACTCATGTAGACATTTGATGTAAGTTGGTGGGCCTCACCTCTTAAATTCAAAATTCAAGTAGCTTGCTCAACAGACTTCGGGCTCGGGTTCGTTTAATCCGATTAAACGAATTTTCCATCATGACGTAATTAAATCCAATTTAATTAAATAATAATACCTAGCAAATTATTACGAAAGTTTCTTGCGAATTAATTCTAAATTAATTCGTTCGTCCGAATTAAAATCCAATTTTAATTCCACTTTGAAATCTAATTTCAATTAATATATCTAATATATTATTTAATCGATTAATTCCAAATTAATCGCGTTCTCTCTTCTATTAGAATTTTATTTCAGATAAATTCTTGTCGCAATTAATCTCAGATTAATTTTCTCTCTTATAATTAATCATAGATTAATTCTGTTCGAGTCAAGTGTCATCGGTGAATCTTTGGGAAGCGACCCAAGAGATCCCTAGATATATTGACAGTAAATTCGGTTGTCAGACTATCCGAACATGTGCGTACCCCATACAACATTCTTACCGATTTACAAGACATGATTGGCTTCTAGCAAAGCACTGTGCCTACCCAATTCTCCAGAAATATTCAACAAAGAATATATAATCTATATCAGGCATAATATACTATGTATTGCATATTACGATCCAGTATCGGATGTCACATGCTAGGCCTGGGGCTGGATTTGTGTATGCCCCGTACGAAACATATATCAGATCACTAGCAACTAGTCTCTGTAATCGGATAATCATGACCTAGTCATACTACCCCAATAGCTGTAGCATTTGAGAGTACTAGTTCTGTATCTCTGCGTGATCATCATCTCCATATGACTGAAGTGATACTTCCATCTTGACATCACACCCAATACACTACGATTCTCAGTAAACCTAGAAGAGGCGTACACAGAACCTGTTAAAGCCCCGCACGACCAAAACCAAAGCATATTGATTGTCGTAAGTATTACCGATGCAAGTCTCCGGTTAAGACCATATACACCTACCCTGATTCGGATTCCCATAGACACATAGTCATACTACCAATGAGATTCCGAGGAGTCTATCCAGAGCGAAGATGTTCCCGTACCATCGGTAAACAAAACCTCCTATTACACTTGCATGAGTATCCAATACCCAAATATATGAGAACTATACTGTTAAGCTTCCATAACACGCACAAGTGTAATACTAGCCTATTCCGCATTATCGATGTCCAGTCTCGATAATACTACGACTAGGGATATTTAATGATTAAACCTTTCATGGATTAATAATGTCTCATATCTTATTAATCCGGTACTAATCATATGAACTTTTATCATTTATATATCCAATTAATCCAATTACAAAATGATAAAAGAGCAATTTATTTTATCACAGAGTTAATTTGTACAAAGAACACCATGTCTTTTACAAATAGTGATGTTATGGGTCATAATTGTCCAACAGGACCTTCCCAGTTTGGTCCTAGTTTACCATCTCCAACTTCCTTGGTGTTTTGGAAAACTCTACGTAGGACCCAATCTCTTTCCTTAAAGGTTCTACTTCTAACACTTTTATTGAAGTATCTAGCCATTCTTTGCCGATGGGCTGCTAGTCGAATGGATGCCCGGTCCCTCAATTCATCAATTGTATCAAGATTATGATCCATAAGTTTTCGATTCAAATCATCATTGAGCTATTGGTAGCGTGGGGATGGGATGCTTTACTCAGTTGGTATTACTGCTTCCGTACCAAATGCCAAGGAGAATGGGGTTTCTCTCGGGGACAATCGGATCGTTGTTATGTAAGACCACAAGACTTCAGGGAGTTCATCTTCCCAAGCTCCTTTTGCTTTCTCCAATCTTTTCTTCAAAGTGTTCATTATTATTTTGTTGGATGACTCGGCTTGACCATTAGCTTGTGGGAAGCGTGGGGTTGAAAAGCTTAATTTTATTCCCTAATTTTTACAGAAATCTTGGAAATGATGGCTGATGAATTATGAACCATTATCAGTCACAATTTATTTAGGTATGCCGAATCGACATATGATTTTTTCTTCTAGATGAATGTTTTCACTTCTTTATCTCATATCCTGGCAAAAAATTATGCTTCAATCCACTTCGAGTAGTAGTCTGTAAGTGCAAGCATGTAGACTCGCTGTCCCGGGGCGGTTGGAAGTTTCCCAACAATATCCATCCCCATTTAATGAATGGCCAATGGGATAAGATATGATTGAGTCTTCTGGTGGGAGGTGTGAAATTGGGGCGAACCTTTGACATTTCTCAAATTTCCTTGTGAAGTCTGCAGAGTCGGCTCTCATGGTAGGCCAATAATAACCTGTAGAATGGGCATGAAATGCCAAGCTTCTTCCTCCAGAATGATTCCCACATTCTCCTCCATGTAGCTTTGCCAACATGTGCTGAGCTTCTTCATTGGTGAGGCGTTAGGGTTGGTGCTCTGAGTGCCAATCCAGATCATATTTATATCTAAATCATAAATACGAACAATTCTTTTTTTCCATAATATTACTTATTTAATGGTAGCACCTCTTGTCTTTTATATAAATATTTGATCTAATTGTGATTAGATATCTGATTATGATTAGATTGAAATTAAATCTGATTTAGTGATACGTTTATATTAGACAAAGAACCTAGGATTTACATTTAGTGCGCAGTTATAATGTTGTTTGTAATTGATATTGGGAAGCGTCACTATAAGTGGTATATCCTTAAATAAAGTTCATGGTCAAGATTTACTAACACGGGTCGGTTAGTAAAATTCGTTGAGACCAGTACATGTCGTATATCGTGACTTGGTCTGATGGTTTATCCCAATGAACCATGAGTCTCGGGAGACTCGTATAGACATGTAGATGTTTATTCGATAAACACTGAACGACTCACTGAAGATTTCCTAATAGATGGTACACCAACGTCAATTGGAATCTTCTCGAGTTTAGCGAGCATAGTGGTCTTTCGACTTGAGATACCACTGTGGATATATGAGTTATCTTCCACACTTTGATGGCAGTCACGTCACCGATCTATTTAGATCAGACCTCCGCCTGTTCCTTGGGTGTTGATTGATGCCCATGATATCCTGTGCGTATCAAGATAAAATCGGTCAGTCCAGTGTACATGGCATAGGTATCTTACACGTGTTTACGATCTAGTAAATCCATGGCCATGATATAACTTCGGAAATCAGTTCCGAGTGTTATTTAGAGATCATAAATTTGAAAGTCGACTATATTATACCGAAATAATTTGATGTTCTTATCTATATCCCAGGTATAATTTGGATAGCCTGTGACGGAGGGATTGTACGTATGCAATGACCTCGACTTGCATAGTTTAGCAAGATTATATGTGGTCTTCATAATTCATGAGTGGGTGAATTAAGGACATGAAATTGGATTTCGTGACGGATAAATCTAAACTTAGATAGTCCTACAATATGAAGTGTACTCGTTGAGCACTTGGGTAACCCGTTATGAATAATACAGATTATTCATAATACTTCATCGGATTAAATGAGTTAATTCGAATCGTTTAATCAGTTAAACGAAAACACATGCATAAGGCAATTTTTGGTCAATCGTAATTATTGTTTATTTATATTTGATACATAATTCGATTAGATACACATTAATTAATTGTAAAATGAGACTTTAACACGTGCCATTAATATATGTATTTGTTATTTAATCTAAATAAAAATACATATATATTAATAATTATATTAATTAATTATTTAGATATTTAAATGTTAAATATTTGAATAATTAAATAATATCCATTTTTCATAATTGTTATGATAAATGTCTAATTATTATTGGTGACATATGACATGTTTTAATTAAACTTTAGGTGTGCGAATTTGATTTGTTAACATAAAGTTTAATTATGTTTAATTGGATTAAATTGGAAAATTGACAATAATGCCCCTACTAAGTCGGTTTTGATGTTTTTTAAAGAATTTTTTTTCTTTTTTCTCTTATCACCTTCCTTGGCCGTGAGCTTCAAAAGAAAAAGGGTTCCAAAGTTGCTTGATGATTCAAGACTAAAAGTGAAGGAAAAACAAGAAAAAGCTTAGGAAAATTGTGTTGGACAATTATGACCCATAGCGTCACTATTTGTAAAAGACATTGTGGTTTTTGTACAAATTAACTATGTGACAATGGAAATTACATTTTATCATTTTTTAATTTGATTACTTAAATATATATAAATGATAAAAGTCCTTATGATTAGTTCCGGATTATAAGATATGAGACAATATCAATCCATAAAGGTTTAATCATTAAATATCCATAGTCGTAGTATTATCGAGACTGGACATCGATAATGCGAAATAGACTAGTATTGCACTTGTGCATGTTATGGAATCGTAATAGCATAGTTCCCATATATTTAAGTATTGGATACTTATGCAAGTGTGATAGGAGGTTGTGTTTACCGATGGTACGGAAACAGCTTCGCTCTGGATAGACCCATCGGAATCCCCTTGGTAGTATGACTATGTGTCTATGGGAATCCGAATCAGGGTAGGTGTATTTGGTCTTAACCTGAGACTTACATCGCTAGTACTTGCGACAATCAATACGCTTTGGTTTTGGTCGTCCGGGACTTTAACAGGTTCTGTGTACGCCTTTTCTGGGTTTATTGAGAATCGTAGTGTATTGGGTGTGATGTCAAGATGGAAGTATCACTTCAGTCATATGGAGATGAAGATCACGCAGGGATACAGTACTAGTACTCTAATATGTTGCAACCATCGGGGATAATATGACAAGGTCATGACCGATTAAAGAGACTAGTTGCTTGTGATTTGGTATATGCTTCGTACGGGGCAGATACTATTCCAGCCCCAGACATTGCACGTGACATCCGATACTGGATCGCTATACGCAATACTACGTATGCTACGCCTGACAAAGATTAAATACTCCTTTAAGAATATTTCTGGAAAATTGGGTAGGCACGGCGTTTTTCTAGAAGCCAACCATGTCTCGTAAATCGGTAAGAACGTAGTACGAGGTACTCACGTGTTCGGATAGTCCGACGACCAGATTTACTGCCAACATATCCAGGGATCTCATCGGTCCCTTCCCGAAGATTCACCGATGACGTATGATCCGAACATAATTAATCTATGATTAATTACAAAGAGATTTTATCTGGGATTAAATACTATTTAAAGAGAGAGAACGATTAATTTGGAATTAATCAGTAAAATAATATATTGGATATATTAAATGAAATTAGATTTCATAACGGAATTAAAATTAGATTTTAATTCGGGCAAACGAATTAATTTAGAATTAATTCGCGAGCGATGTGAATAGTAATTTTGCTAGGCATAATTATTTAATTAAATTTGATTTAATTACGTCGCAACAGAAAATTTGTTAATTCGGAATTAACGAACCCGAGCCCGGGAGTGTTTACGGGCCCACTCGGATTTTGAATTCAAGTGGGGCCCACAAGTCACATCACTAGTCAATCATTTACCTTTTATGGTGATGGAAGTTAGTGTAGGAATTGATGGAAACGTTTTTTACACTCAAGTAGATAATGTGATGGACTTTTACCAATTATTAGATTTTGGTATATCATTTGATTTTTTGAATATCAAATATACAAGTCAACAAAATCACTCCATCTTTCTCTCTCTCTTTCACGCCCATTGAGCAAAAATTTCCTCTCCCAATTTTTTCCTCCTTGGCCGAATACTACTAAGGAAGAAAGGTGATTTTGTTGCAAAATCCCCATTGCTAGCACATCAAATGAATCATTCAAGGTGATGGGGAAACCATTCCCAAGAGCTTGAAATCTCAAATCTCAAAGCTTGGAGCTTGGATTCATCATTCAAAGAGGAGCTTGAAGGAACTTCTCAAAGCCAATTTTTGTTCTACACACATCCTATCGATCCAATGAGGACTAAATACCTAATCTATTAATTTTATGAGGTCAAATGATTACTAGTATCTAACAGGTTGATTGATTGATTTGAAATGGTGAAGATTTTAAATTTAAAAACAAGTAAATAAAATTGTTCGAAAGTAGGTTTAAGAAAATTCGATAATAAAAATTATCTAGGGTTGTGATTTCGTCCAATATCATTTTAAAGATGAAGTGGTTATTTTATGTTTGTATAATTTATCGGTTTACTAACCTGGAACACGAAATCATGCGAAAGCCTCTGTCGATGGTCAGACGCAAATACCCAGTTTAACCCAATTGAACCATATGTATATGTCAACCAAATTACTTGGATTTATTAAGTTTAAGTTCTAATTATGGCTACCCCCGCCCGACAGGTATATGTTTATCCTGTAAGGAAATCTATTAAAGGGTTATTTATCCTCAAGGAAGATCGTGAGCTATTAAGTCTAAGGCTGAAAGCTAAAATTCCTTTGTCAAGTTTATTTTAGATTTACCAGATCAATCTTTTTAGTGGCCAATTAATAAGACGCATTAAGCTTAAGACTTAATAAGTAAACCTTTAAATTACCCAAACTATAAAATAACCCCTTATAAACTGGTGATATTAGAATTCATCACAACCCTAGATAACTAATTTAGTTACAACACATAACTAGGGCTAGTAAAATAAAATACATAAAGTAAAAATACTGAAAAGTAAATGCAGTAAAGTAAAAGCTGAAAAGTACATTACAATAAAATAAAATGCTAAGGTAAAAGGATAAACTTTTACTACTACTAATTTAGATATCTCCCTTAATATAATATATTAACTTGTGATTATTTTACCAACCAGCCATATAGGCGGTAACCTGATTAAGTCAAATTAAGTCCAACCAGCCATAAAGGCGGAACCAAAATAAACCTGCCATATAGGCGGTAAGAAAATTTAATTACCAACTGACCAATCTGGCGGTATCTTTGCTTAGTCAGGTTTAAACCAGATTAAAATGAATTACCAACCGACCAATATAGCGGTATCCTTTTTAAGTCAAATTTTAAATAGTGAATATATTGTATTTAAGGGAGATTAATCTAAATAGCAAAAGTAAAAAAATTACTTTTCACCCTAGCAGGGGGAAGTTACCTCCTTATGGTTGAATAGTAAAAATTATAAAAAGTAAAGAAAGTAAATTACTATTATTACAGAACGTAATTAAAATTTAATTACAAAATTGAAATTAAAAAACTAGATAGAAAACTCTCCATTTACATCTGAGAAATTAGAGAGGAAGGTACATCTACAACTGAAACATCGAGCTCAATTTAGAGGCCTCGGTAGGCTCTGGGCGTTGTGACGTGCAAGGCTTTGCGCATCGCGATGCGACACGTGGCGACTTCTGGTTCGTCGGCTTCATATTTTCTTTGACAAATGGCGATTCGGATAAAGAGATAAGGTGACACGTGGCAAGGCGACTGGCAACTCAATGATTGTGCTGACGTGGCGATGACGTGGCGAAAGTGATTATCGGCACCGTAGGATTGTGACACGTGGCACGCTGTGATTGGCTGATGATGATGTGGTGATGATGTGGCACTTTCACTCGGTCAACTCGTGATGTGGACGATGACGTGGCTGACAGGTGGAGTGACACGTGGTGATGGCGATCGTCAGCACCATATGATGATGACATGTGGCACGGTGCACGTTAGCAGATGGCTGTGATGTTGACACATGGTAGGCGCACGTTAGCAAGTCAAACTTTTCAGATTCTGACCCGTGTCCCCCGGCGCACGTTAGCAAGTCTTGGAGTGAAATGACGAAAATGCCCTTTTGTCTGTTTTTCACTATTTTGGCCCCAAATCACCTCCAGAATGTCCTGAAACATTATTTATCTACAAAATAACACAAAACACATCAAAATATTCACAAAACTCAAGAAACTATACAAAATATTAGGTTAAATGAGTGGGAAATAGTGATATAATTACCAATCATCATTGGGCCTAATGGGCTTGGTTGGGCCAAGTTGGTTTAGGATAATTTGATTGGATCCAAATTGGGCCTAAATAATTCCATTAAGTCCAAATATAACAAATGGGCCTTTAAACATTTAATTGGGCCTAATGGGCCAAAATTGATTTCTTGGCAAATAGGGTGATTCCTTAATTGGGCCTTGGTATTTGGGTTTGACCCATATTGACCATAGCCCATGCCTTAAGAAATTAATTGAAAGCCCATTGGACTTTAATTAAATGAACATTAGATGTTAATTGGGCTTTGAGACCCATTAAGATTAGATTTAAAATCTAAGTCGTAAAGGCGCATTAAAAAGTGTAATTATTTAATTTGGAATTGAATATAGAATTAGTATTGAATACAAATTAAATTAGATTTAAATTTTAGTTCGATATAATTCAAAAATTCGTACTTTAAGTACTTATTCTTAAACGAGTTGGACTTGCGCAAATCAAATCGTTGTTTGAACATTGGATGATCACATTATTCAAAGATTAATTAATTGGATTAGATTGATTGAATAACATGGTTTGTGTGAATACATGGATGTGTTGTATGAATAATATATATCAGATGGATATTAGAAGGGAAAGGGCAATTTTGAAAATTGTTGTAAATTTAGAATTTATTAAATTGGACCTGCGTGTCCAGTCTTATCTCTCGATTCTTTGTAATTCTCTTCTCACCTAAATCCCCTTAATGTTAATGAGGTTTATTTAATTGTATTATGTAATTGGGTAGAAGTTAGAATAGTGCTAGCCGGGGAGAGGAAATGAAGTGATTTGCTCTAGGAACAATTTGTGAGATATCCATCCGCATATCATTATTAATTTATTTACCACGCCTTATTATGCTTTTAGAATGCATGCTAAAGGGTGTATGATGAGACCTAATCAAAGATAATAAATTGGTTGCCAATTTACGCGAAAAACCCTCAACAAATATTAAGCGTTTTCCTTCCATTGAGTGATTCATTATCAAGATCCAAGTTTGGCACTAGTTTGTTGGCCAAAGTCAAGACATTTGTCCATCACGGATGTGTTTGAATCATGAAGGCTTTGTTCCATATCATATGTCTTGTCCAAATTGTGATTTGTTGGCGAAAGTCAAGATCAATTCTTGTCCATCGACATCGATTACGAAGCTTTCCAAAGTCAATGGGTCTCGCTTAACTGGAATCATTAAGCTTGTTGAGCCAAAGCCAAGGCTTAGTTGATTCAGAGGAAACTGGTTAGGAAAATATATTGGATATATTGTCATATATATTGTATATATGTTTTGGACGTGGAGGTCCACCTACCGGATCTAGGAATTGGATGAGATCCAATTGATCTTAGAGATATACCTAGTTAAATATCATACAGCTTGTTGGCCAAAGTCAAGGTTGGGTGTTATTTAACGGGATCCTATCCCACTAGGAAACTACGTTTCCTGAGTACTTAACAGAGGGTTAGAGGCTCGTCGAAAAATAGTGGGAGGCCAGTATTGAATTTGCAATTTCGTTCAAATACTTGGCTTTACGCGCTTTTGATGAGTGGTAATTATATCACTATTTCCCACTCATTTAACCTAATATTTTGTATAGTTTCTTGAGTTTTGTGAATATTTTGATGTGTTTTGTGTGATTTTTTAGATAAATAAAGTTTCAGGACATTCAGGAGGTGATTTGGGACCAAAACAGTGAAAATTGGGAAAAATGTCATTTTTGTAATTTTGGCGCGTTGCGACGCTCAAGCCTTTGGCGTCGTGACGCCTAACATGCACCAAGACTTACTAACGTGCGCCAAGTCCACAAATCAGAATCTGAGAAGTTTGACTTTGCTAACGTGCGCCGTGCCACGTGTCATTATCCTATGGTGCCGACAGTCGCCATCGCCACGTGTCACTCCACGTGTCTGCCAAGTCATCATCCACATCACCAGTTGACCGAGTCAAAGTGCCACATCATCATCAACCAATCACAATGTGCCACGTGTCATCTTTCTATGGTGCCGACAGTCACTTTCTCCACGTGTCGCCACATCAGCGCCACGTCAGCTCAATTATTGACTCTTTTATCCGAATTAACACGTGGCGAATAAGAATATGAAATCAGCCAATCAAGAGCCGCCACGTGTCGCAATCATTGAGCTCCTAGCCGCTTTCCCACTTGTCACCTTATCACCTTATCCAAACAAGAAGTTTCCACGTCGACAATCACGCACTTCACGACGCGAGCTGCTCCTTTCGATGTGTGGGGTATAGATTTCATAGGACCCTTTGTTCCATTATTCGGAAACCTGTACATCTTGATTGCTGTAGACTACGTCTCCAAATGGGTTGAAGCAATTGCACTACTATCCAATGATTCAAAAGTGGTGATCAAGTTCCTGAAAAAGAATATTTTATCTCGGTTCGAAACACCTTGGGCAATTATCAGTGATGGTGGCTCACATTTCTGTAACAGATACTTTGATGCACTCTAATCCAAATATGGAGTTACTCACAAGGTTGCCACTGCTTACCATCCACAGTCAAATGGACAGGTTGAGGTTTCAAACAGAGAAATCAAAAGAAACTTGGAGAGAACTGTTGGATCAACAAGAAAAGATTGGTCTAGAAAACTAGATGATGCATTATGGGCCTACCGAACAACTTACAAGACACCCATTGGTATGTCCCCATATCGATTGGTGTTTAGAAAAGCGTGCCATCTGCCAGTTGAGCTTGAACAAAAGGCGTACTGGGCACTGAAGAAGTTGAATCTTGATTCACAAGCTGCAGAAGAGAAACGACTTCACCAACTCAACGAATTGGAGGAATTTCGCTTACAGGATTATGAGAATGCCAAATTGTACAAAGAAAAGACCAAGAAATGGCATGATCGAAAAAAGAGTGCACAGACAGTTGAAACCAAGGCACCAAGTGTTGTTGTACAATTCACAATTGAAACTTTTCCTTGGAATGTTGAAATCAAGGTGGTCAGGTCCATTTGTGATCACTCAGATTTTGCCATATGAAGCTGTTGAGTTACTGGATCCCAACACCAACGAAACATTCAAGGTTAACAGTCAGCGTGTCAAGCATTACTAGGGAGAATCATTTGAGCGACAAAAAGAAAGTGTCACACTTTCAGATCCAACCTAACATTCGAGAAGTCATGTCTAGTTGACGACTTTAAACTTAGCACTCGTAGGGAGGCAACCCATGCAATTTATGTATATATTGTGATCTGATGTGTTTTATTTTTGTGTGTTTAATTTTTGCAGGTAAAGTCATTTCACGATGGAAGAAGCTCTTGCAATTTTTTCGCAAGCAATTTCATTCTCTCCCTAAAAAATCTCTGATGAAAGTCTACAAAGCTCGCTTGGAACGGATGAGGTTACTGATGATCAAAGGTATTCCTACTGACATTTGTTGGATTATTGAAGCACGGGTCCGATTGGCAGGTGAGTCTTCTGACTCTTTTATTTCACATTTGCCTGGTTTAGGAAGGAGCACCTATGCTAAAAAGAGAAGAGCCAAAAGAATGTGTGTTTGTTATAAATGTGCTCGTATGTTTTGTGATACTCGTTGTCGTTCTTTAGGAATGGTGTCTGATAACCGCGAAGATAAGATTAATTTCATTAGGGATGGCTTGAGTAAGGAGTCTTTGGATGATATATCTAAAACTCTTGAGATGCATCCCAGTGGATATGTGTATCACGAAATTCGTGTGTTATATGTACAATTTCTAAAAGAAAGACAACAGTTAAGTCTCAGGAATCTGACTCAAAACGACCATGTTTGCCAATTTATAAGAAAATTGGATGGGAAGCTTGTCCTTGACGCATAGACGTCAATCAAGCTGCTACTTTTCTTGTACATATTATATCTCTTTGTCTCTTTCTAATAATTGTGATTTGTTTTTTTGTTTTCTTTTATTTTCTCCGACAGGATCCAGATCTTTTTGACTATCACGATTTATCTTACTGTTAACTAATAATTGTCATTTGCCAGGTACTAGTGCTATTTTTTTACTTACCCTTGGAGGAAATTTTTAAAGTGTTATCTTGGGCGAACCTGAACATACACCAGAAACCGCTTGGACTGTACAACGTTGAAGGATTTTATGATTTTCTTTGTGTGTTTCTTGATGATGCTCAGAGAAATGGGTTCGTGTCAAAACCTATGAAAGAACTCCACTATACTGCCAGAACTGCTCCAGATCTAATAGACCAACTCTTAGCCTATGAACCACATGTTGACCCTATCCTTTCAAAGATAAATTGGTCCGAGGACGATCTTGGTAAGAAGCGTCGGATTAATCTGGATCTTAACTCTTAACTTCCTGTAGAATTTTAGTTAACCAGGTATTATCTTCTAAACTCTTCTTTTACTGTTTAAGACATTGGGGACAATGTCTCATTTAGGTTTGGGGGAGGGAAATAGTTGATCAGTACCTTGTTTT
Organism: Zanthoxylum bungeanum; assembly: GCA_019454045.1. Taxonomy (NCBI): domain Eukaryota; kingdom Viridiplantae; phylum Streptophyta; class Magnoliopsida; order Sapindales; family Rutaceae; genus Zanthoxylum; species Zanthoxylum bungeanum. Next base: position 243,215 of record SKCR01032753.1, on the reverse strand, counting down.
TAGTTTGTGTGTTGTTTTTATTTTTAGTCCAAAATTTTTCGAAAAATACAAAAAAAAAAAATTGAAAAATTTTCAAAAATTACAAAAATATTTTGCGTTTATGTGTTTTTTTTTTTTACTAAAAAGATGAAATTGTTGAGAGATAGCTGTGTAAGGAGTTTCCACTCCTGAGACGTATCTCAAACCTATTTCGGAACAAGTTAATTTTTGTTATTTCCTTTTGAATGATTTAATTTGTAAATTCTCTATAAAATTGACTAAAATGGATCTCCATATGCTCAGTTAGCAGATATTATCAACATGCATGGTAACATACGGACATGAGCTAAAATTGAAAAGTTTGTAATATTCAGTGCTCTAGTTTAATTGGAGGAAGCATCTCAAAAAGTGATGGAGTAAAAAAAATAAAAAAAATCTGAGATCCGAGTTATTAAGTCTGTAAGGGTGTTTTAACACCTAGTGCCCTAAAGCCAACTGGTTTGGGAGTCACTGGCCCAAAACTCGCTACATGGATCAAAGATGCTGCAAAAATATATATATATCTGAAGTCTGAGTAATTAAGTCTGTAGGGGTGTCTTAACACCTGGTGCCCTAAAGCCAACTGGTTTGGGAGTCACCGACCCAACACTCGCTACATAGATGGAAGATATTGTATATAAATAAAAAAAATAAAAAATCAAATAAAAAATCAGAAAAATCAGAAAAATCATTCCATTGTTGCAAAAATATGTGAATTCTGATAAAACTTTAGGACAAAAATATTTTTCTCTTATCAACTGCACTTATGAATGTTGTGGGTAAAAATGAGTTGTTCAATATTTTGTTTGCTGTGTATATGGAGAATGGTAAATATAATCGGAGAATTTACTTATTCAGTAATTTAGAAAGAAAGAAAACAACTATTAACTTGGAGTAGAAGTTTCACCTGATTAGTCACTAACTTCTTTATTCTCTTTTCTCTTGTCTTTTTGCTTTTGTGTGTATTAGTTTCACTACCTTTTTACTTTTGTAAAATGTTTGTGGGTATCATTGCTGCAAACCCTCACGAGACTACAACTCGTCCACTAGGGACACCTATGGGTTTAAAGGCTTGTTGCATACTCTAAATGCAACCGTGATCCCTACGAAAGTTGCTTAGTTAAATTTTATTTTAAAGATGTTTATGTTATTTTATTATATGTTTTGCTCGAGGACTAGCAAAATGTTAGGTTTGGGGGTGTGATGAGTGGTAATTATATCACTATTTCCCACTCATTTAACCTAATATTTTGTATAGTTTCTTGAGATTTGTGAATATTTTGATGTGTTTTGTGTTATTTTGTAGATAAATAAAGTTTCAGGACATTCTGGAGGTGATTTGGGACCAAAACAGTGAAAATTGGAAAAAAATGGTATTTTGGTAATTTTGGCGCGTCGTGACGCGCAAGCCTTTGGCGTCGCAACGCGTAACATGCACCAAGACTTGCTAATGTGCGCCGGGTCCACAAGTCAAAATCTGAGAAGTTTGACTTTGCTAACGTGCGTCGTGCCACATGTCACTATCACAGCCGATCTGCTAACGTTCGATGTGCCACGTGTCATGATCCTATGGTGCCAACAGTCGCCATCGCCACGTGTCACTCCACGTGTCTACCACGTCATCATCCACATTACCGATTGACCGAGTCAAAGTGCCACATCATCGCCATGTCATCATCATGTTGGGTTTCTAGGTTAGTCCCAAGATCGATTTCAAGCAATGAAACATGTGTGAATACTCATAAAAGTATGGTGGAATCATACTTACATTGATCGGTTATGCGATGCGAGGAACACAAGCCCTTTACTCCCTTGATGAAGCTCTCGGTTTTTTCCCTTTAAGTGTGCTCCAAACTCCAAGCTTTGCAAATGGTGATTCCATGCTAATGGATTTGTTTCCCAATCACCTATGGATGACTCTTCATGTGCTAGCATTGGAAAATTTGCCACAAATCTTCCATATATTTCTTGTTATTCTCAGCCTTGCCAAGAAAATTGGGAGAGAAGCATTTGGCCCTTGGCCGAATAGAAGGAAGAGAAGAGAGAAGTGGTTGTGTTGTTTTTAAAAAAAACAATTACCAAGTAATTGATTTCCTAAAATTTGGTATTTTCCTTTCAAAAAGGTTAACGAAAATTTGGAGCCAAAAGGAAATTAATGCCTTCCAACCACAACCATTACTATTCACATCAAAAGTGACTAGACATCACATCACTCAAAGTGACTAATGATTTGAAGCTTGATGTGACTTGTGGGCCGCACTTGAATTCGAAATGCGAGTGGGCCCGCAAACACTCCTGGGCTCGGGTTCGCTAATTCCGAATTAACGAATTTTCCGTTGCGACGTAATTAAATCAAATTTAATTAAATAATTATGCCTAGCAAAATTACTATTCACGTTGCTAACGAATTAATTCTAAATTAACTCGTTTGTCCGAATTAAAATCCAATTTCAATTCCGCGTCGAAATCCAATTTCATATAATATATCGAAAATATTATTTTATCGATTAATTCCAAATTAATCGTTCTCTCTCTTTAATTAATATTTTATCCCAGATAAAATATCTCCGTAATTAATCCTAGATTAATTTTCTCTCTCTCTTATAATTAATCCTAGATTAATAAAGTGCGAGTCATATGTCATCGGTGAATCTTCGGGAAGCGACCCATGAGATCCCCGGATATGTTGGCAGTAAATTCGGTCGTCGGACTATCCGGACACGTACGTACCTAGTACTACGTTTTTACCGATTTACAAGACATGGTTGGCTTCTAGCAAAGCATCGTGCCTACCCAATTCTCCAGAAATATTCTTAAAGGAATATGTGATCTTTATCAGGCATAGTATACGTAGTATTGCGTATTACGATCTAGCATCGGATGTCACGTGCAAGGCCTGGGGCTGGAATTGTGTCTGCCCCGTACGAAGCACATTTCGGATCTCTGGTAACTAGTCTCTATAATCGGATAATCATGACCTAGTCATATTATCCCGATGACTGCAGTACATAAGAGCACCAGTTCCGTATCCTACGTGATCATCATCTCCACTATGACTGGAGTGATACTTCCGTCTTGACATCACACCCAATACACTATGATTTTCAATATACCTAGAAGAGGCGTACACAGAACCTGTTAAAGCCCTGGACGACCAAAACCAAAGTATATTTATTGTCGCAAGTATTAGTGGTGCAAGTCCCAGGTTAAGACCAAATACACCTACCCTGATTCGGACTTCCATAGACACATAGTCATACTACCAATGGAATTCCGAGGGGTCTTTCCAGAGCGAAGCTATTTCCATACCATCGGTAAACACATCCTCCTATTACACTTGGATGAGTATCATATACCCAAATATATGAGAACTATGCCGTTATGCTCCCACAACGCGCACAAGTGTAATACTAGTCTTTTACGCATTATCGATGTCCAATCTCGATAATACTCCGACTAGGAATATTTAATGATTAAACCTTCATGGATTGATACTGTCTCATATCATCTCAATCCGGAACTAATCATATAGACCTTCTATCATTTATATATCTTGGTAATTTAATTACAAATGATAAAAGGGCAATTTCCTTTGTCACATAGTTAATTTGTACAACAAAACCATGATCTGTACAAATAGTGATGCTATGGGTCATAATTGTCCAACAATCTCCCACTTGGCCAATGGCCAATCACTCAAGTGTCATACACCCGAACTATGTACGGTTCGCTCAAACTTCTGCTGAGGAAAGGCTTTTGTCAGCGGATTTGCAAGGTTATCATCTAGTATGATTTATTCGATCATCACATCGCCACGATGTATGATCCGAACGAATCAGATAAATATTTGAAGTATATATATCTGGATCGTTGATGAGACCATTAAATCTTTAGCCTATGCTGTAGCCTAGCTCAGCTGCTAATAGAACTACACCTAATCTTATTAGGATTATTAAGATCCAAATGGCTTCTATTGCTGCCTCAGCTGCAGCAATAATTCCTCTTTTGTTGTTTATTCGGCAACAGTATCTTGCTTGGAAGATTTCCAGCTCACTATTCCGTTATTCAAACTGTATAGTACCTTTGTTACGACTTATAGTCGTTATTGTCGGTCAGGAAACTTGCAGTAGTGAACGCAGTCACTTCAAGTTCTCATTCTCCATAGTATAAGAAAGCATCATTAGTTCATCTAAGATACTAAAGGATGTTTTTAACATCAATCCAGTGACTATCACTTGGATTGGCCTGATTGTGACTCCATATGCTCAAAGCATATGAGACACCAGGTCGCGTACATTTATTTCAATGTACGAGTTCTCGGAGAGTACCAACAACTTTTAGATCTATCCCAGTAGATCTTTATTCCTAGAATAAAGGTTGTTTCTCCCAAGAATTCTACGGAGAATTTTCTTGAAAGCCAAGCTTTCACCGATTGTATTATGGGAATATCATTTCCAAGAAATGATATATCATCATTATTTAGGACATTCACTGTCAGTGCGCTCCTCTAACCTCCTTATATACACAAGAATCTTTTTCGTTTTGAATTAAATCATATACCATTACGATTACATCAAAATGATAATTCCAAGAACACAATGCTTGCTTCAACCCATAAATGGATCGAATAACCTACAAACCTTGTTTGCTCGTTTTGGTACGAAAAAACCGTCAGGATGTTGTAAACATCCTCGAAAAGGTTTCCGTTAAGGAAATCGGTTTTGGCATTCAGCTGCCATATTTCATAAATGAAACATACAGCATCAGCAAGCATTATCCCAATGGATTTAACCATGGCAACAAGTAAAAGGTTTTGTCGTAATCGACACAATGTTGATAACGATACCTTTTCGCTACAAGCCTAGCTTAATACGTTGGTATATTGCCATCCATGTATGTCTTCCTTGAAGACTTATATAGTACCAATAGACACAATGCCTTCTGGTACATTAACTAGTGTCTAAACATAGTTGGTATACATGGAATCCATTTCGGACATCATGGCACTTTGCCATAATAGGGAGTCGATACCTTGTATCACTTCCTCATACGTGGTCAGTTCGTATTCCTCAATAAGATTGACATCTTCATGAGGTGAGATCAGAAACCCATACCCCAGGTTGTTTTCTAACTCTCTCCGACTTACGTGGTTCTTGTGTATTGAAGAAGATTATTGTATAGTTTCATCCTTGATGAACTATTTATGTTCCATTAAGGAATCGGTGCCTGGAACAGTATTACTCCGATTTTCATCGAGTTTTACTTTCTTCCCACTTACCACTGTATATAGATATTCCTCTTAGGAAAACCGCATGGACAGCAACAATTAAATTGTTCTCTTGTGAGTTGTATAAGTACTATACTTTGGTTTCCCTAGGATAACCTACAAATTAGGCACTTATCTGATTTGGGTTTTAGTTTGGTATCATCCAAACGTATGCCTAGCATTCCCAAATCTTCAGGAATGAGAAACCCGGTTTCTTTCCTGTCATATCTAATATGAATTTTGTCAAACAGATTTTCATGGAACCTTATTCAAAATAAGTTTTGCACTGTTAAATGTGTATCTGTTGAAGGAAATGGTAGCTCAGAGCGACTCATGATTAACCTTATCATATCCAATAAAATTTGGTTTCTCCGTTCGGACACACCGTCAAACTGACGTGTTCCGGGAGGAGTCCTCATTGAAAAAATACTATACTCTTTCAAGTATTTGAGAAACTTACTGCTTAAGTATTTTCCACCATGGTCTAACCGTGACGGTTTTAATACTTTAGCCGATTTGTTTGTCTACTTCGTGTCGAAACTCTTTGATTTTATCAAAAGTTTCTGATTCGTGTTTTAAAAGAAACACATAACCATAACGCGATGCCACATCCGTAAAGGTCATGAAATATTCATATCCACTTCTAGCCTAGCTAGACATGGGCCCACTTACGTCACTATGAACGAGGGCTAACAGATCGGTGGCACTTGCACTTTTACCAAGTAAAGGTGTTTTAGGCACTTTGCCTAATAAACTAGATTCGTATACATTATTTGAATATAATCAAATCCGTCCTAGTATCCACTCTTCGAAAGTATGGATATACGAGTCTTATTAATTGTGTCCAGACAACAATGCCACAAATAAGTCTCATCTGATCAAATCAGTTTTAGCTATTTGTTTGTCATGTTATATGTTCGAGATTCATTTATATTCAAAAAATAAATACTGTTATTCACATCTAATGTGTTTATCTCAATATCATCTTTATAAAATAAAACACTTTAGTGTTCTAGAATATAAAGGTGTATCCGCAACGGGTTAAACCCTGATATAGAGATAATGTTTCTAGTCAAACTAGTTACATTTTAACAGTTTCCTAATTTAAGTACACACCCGAAGGGTAGTTCCTAAACTTAGGTATCTACGGTTAAAAACAGCGACTCTCGTCCCGTTTTCAATTCGTAGGTAAATCTTAACTGAAGTCAGTATCCTGCTAATTAGCATATTCTGCATATCAGTACATATTTAATGTACCACATCTAGTATCTAAAATCTAATTTTAATACTAGTAGTGAACATATATATGACAAACATATTTGAAGTCGGAGCCTTGCACCGTCTTCAATTCCTTCATGTTTGCTTTGTCCATACGACAGTCACGCTTCCAATGACCCCGTTTGCCACAGTTTAGTCAGGCATTCTGGGATATGTCCTTTGTCTTCCCAGAAGATTATAATGACTTTGCCTTTGCCCATTTTCCACACCCCAGAAGCCTTTGGCCAAGCCTTGGCCTTCTAGAATGTCGAAATAAGATGTGTCTTGCGCTTCTTTCCCTATTGGAAACTCTGGCTTTGTCTCCTTGAGTATAGCCATTAACTCTCCAAGATTTTTCTATTGAAATTTGTACTTCTAAGATCTAAGGATAGATCTATGAAGATCCTTCAATTTCAATATATCATACTACAAAGATCTAATCCTTAGTTCTGATTTAGAAATTAAGGAGTCTTTGCGGTAAGCATAACAAATTATGCACTAAAGTTATCATCACATGAATATTCCAAATATCATGTTCTACTATTTTCTCAACTCCGGGCTTAGGCTCGAGATGTCATTATATCAAATAAAGTAACTTCTCGGTTTTCAGGACTATCCTGAGGTTTTATTCCCAATCTGAAAATTAAAGCCGTTTAAACAACATTTTCTCCCAGGATTATGTTCTAAACGCTAATCTTTAAATTATCTTGATTGCAATAGTCCAACTATCCAATCAACGATTTCAGGTACTATTTATTATAATGATTACTATAGTCTAACTATATAATCAACTATAATTTAATAGGTTAAATTCAATTATATTGATTACTATAATCCAATTATAAAATCAACTATTAATTGAAGTAGTTTGAATACAGTCCAACTGTTAAATTTAAAACAACATTAAATATTAGTCCAACTAATATATTAGTTTATTGACGAAAAATTGAAATGAGCGCATATTGGCAAGTATCTAAACGAATATTGTAAATTTAATACTTGCCTCCCACTATTTTTCGGCGAGCCTCTAACCCTCTGTGGAGTACTCGGGAAACCTTGTTTCCTAGTGGGCTAGGATCCCATTAAATAACACATAATCTTGACTTTAGCCAACAAATTGTATGATAATTAACTAGGTAGATCTCTAATACCAATTAGATCTCATCCAATTCCTAGATCCAGTAGGTGGACATCCAAGTCCGAAACATATATCTTATATATGCCAATATATCCAATATATTCCCTAACCTTTTTCCTCTGAATCAACTAAGCCTTGGATTTGGCACAACAAACTTAGTGATCCCAGTTAAGCGGAACCCATTGACCATGGAAAGCTTCGTAATCGATGTCGATGGACAAGAAGTGATCCTGACTTTGGCCAAAAAATCACAACTTGGACAAGACGCCGATATGGAACAAAGCCTTCATGATTCAAACACATCCGCGACGGACAAATGTCTTGACTTTGGCCAACAAACCAGTGCCAGTCTTGGATCTTGAGTAAGAATCACTCAATGGAAGGAAAAACACTTAATATTTTGTGAGGGTTTTTCGCGTAAATTGGCAACCAATTTATTATCTTTGTTAAGGTCTAATCATCATACACCCTTAAACATACATTCTAAATACATAATAAGGCGTGTATAAATAAATATAATAATGATATGCGGATGGATATTTAAACACATTGTTCCTAGAACAAATCTCTCACTTTCCTCTCTCCCGCTAGCACAAGTATTACTTCTACCCGATTACATAACACTTCTAAAGAAACCTCATTTACATTGAGGGGAATATGTGAGAAGAGAAATACACAGAGTCAAGAGGTAATAGGCTGGACACGCAGGTCCAATTTAATAAATTCTAAATTTATTACAACAATTTCCAAAATTGCCCTCACCCATCTAATATCCATCCGATATACATTATTCATGCATCACATCCATGTATTCACACAAAGCATTTTATCAATCAATCTAATCCAATTAATTTATCTGAAATTAATGACCATCCAATGTTCAAACAACGATTTGATTTTACGCGAGTCCGACTCGTTTTGCGAATATGTACTCAAAGTACGAATTCATGAATTATACTAAACTACAATATTAAATCCAATTTAATTTGTATTTAATACTAATTCATTATTTAATTCCAAATTAATTATTACACTTTTTTAATGTGCCTTTACGACTTATATTCTAAATCTAATCGTTATGGGTCTCAAAGCCCGATTAACATCCAATTTCAATTTAATTTAAAGTCCAATGAGCTTTCAATTAATTTCTTAAGGCATGGACTTTTGGTTAATATGGGTCAAACCCAAATACCAAAGCCCATTTAAGGAATCACTATTATATGCCAAGAAACCAATTTAGGCCCATTAGGCCCAATTAAAATTAAAGGTCCATTTAATTATATTTGGACTTTATGGATATGGTTTTGGTCCCAATTGGATCCAACCAATTAGCCTAAACCAAACTGGGCCAACCAAGCCCATTAAGCCCAATTACAACTTTACAAGCCCAATTTCAAATTTGGCAATTAATTAATTACCAAAATTCCAAATTTCATAATTTAATTAACCTAAAGTGTATAGCCATAATTAATTACCCAAATTAACATTTCCAAAATACTAATTCACTCAATTAATTATGCTAATTATCATCAAAACATGTCCAACACATTTGAATCAAAAAATCATATCATTTTACATGCAATCACTCACGATAATTTAGGGTTTTTAATGTCCGATTCGAATTCAATCCAATTAAATGCTAAATCAACATTGCCCAAATGATTTCAACTCATCCAATGATCAAAATCAAAAATCACTATGACTTAAGGCAATCACATACTTTCGACCAAGCCAAAAAATGGGGAAAATTTTATCCAATCCAATTTTCATCAAATTGATCACAAATAACTCTAAGTTATCATCATTAAAGCATATCCAAACAATCAATTTCACTCAAACATGCTCAAATCAATTTTGCCCAATTTTACCCTAATTTAAATTTCATGCTCAAAATGGCTCTGATACCATTGTTGGGTTTCTAGGTTAGTCCCAAGATCGATTTCAAGCAATGAAACATGTGTGAATACTCATAAAAGTATGGTGAAATCATACTTACATTGATCGGTTATGCGATGCAAGGAACACAAGCCCTTTACTCCATTGATGGAGCTCTCGGCTTTCTCCCTTTAAGTGTGCTATAAACTCCAAGCTTTGCAAATGGTGATTCCATGCTAATGTGTTTGTTTCCCTATCACCTATGGATGACTCTTCATGTGCTAGCATTGTAAAATTTGCCACAAATCTTCCATATATTTCTTGTTATTCTCTGCCTTGCCAAGAAAATTAGGAGAGAAGCATTTGGCCCTTGGCCGAATAGAAGGAAGAGAAGAGAGAAGTGGTTGTGTTGTTTTTTCAAAAAAAAAATTCCAAGTAATTGATTTCCTAAAATTTGGCATTTGCCTTTCAAAAAGGTCAACCAAATTTTGGAGCCAAAAGGCAATTAATGCCTTCCAACCACCACCATCACTATTCACATCAAAAGTGACTAGACATCACATCACTCAAAGTGACTAGACATCATATCAATCAAAGTGACTAATGATTTGACGCTTGATGTGACTTGTGCGCCGCACTTGAATTCGAAATGTGAGTGGGCCCGCAAACACTCCTAGGCTCGGGTTCGCTAATTCCGAATTAACGAATTTTCCGTTGCGATATAATTAAATCAAATTTAATTAAATAATTATGCCTAGCAAAATAAATATTCACGTTGCTAACGAATTAATTCTAAATTAACTCGTTTGCCAGAATTAAAATCCAATTTTAATTCCGCGTCGAAATCTAATTTCGTATAATATATCGAATATATTTTTTTCGATTAATTCCAAATTAATCATTCTATCTCTTTAATTAATATTTTATCCCAGATAAAATATCTCCGTAATTAATCCCAGATTAATTTTCTCTCTCTCTTATAATTAATCCCAGATTAATAAAGTGCGAGTCATACGTCAGAGATCCTCGGATATGTTGGCAGTAAATCCTGTCGTTGGACTATCCGAACACTTACGTACCTAGTACTACGTTTTTACCGATTTACAAGACATGGTTAGCTTCTAGTAAAGCACTGTGCCTACCCAATTCTCCAGAAATATTCTTAAATGAATATGTGATCTTTATCAGGCGTAGTATACATAGTATTGCGTATTACGATCCAGCATCGGATGTCACGTGAAAGGCCTGGGGCTGGAATTGTGTCTGCCCCGTACGAAGCACATATCGAATCTCTGGTAACTAGTCTCTATAATCGGATAATCATGACCTAGTCATATTATCACGATGACTGCAGTACATAAGAGCACCAGTTCCGTATCATACGTGATCATCATCTCCACTATGAATGGAGTGATACTTCCGTCTTGACATCACACCCAATACGCTATGATTCTCAATATACCCAGAAGAGGCGTACACAGAACCTGTTAAAGCCCTGGACGACCAAAACCAAAGTATATTGATTGTTGCAAGTATTAGCGGTGCAAGTCTCAGGTTAAGACCAAATACACCTACCCTGATTCGGACTTCCATAGACACATAGTCATACTACCAATGGAATTCTGAGGGGTCTATCTAGAGCGAAGCTGTTTCCGTACCATCGGTAAACACAACCATGAATTACACTTGCATGAGTATCCTATACCCAAATATATGAGAACTATGCCGTTATGCTCCCACAACGCACACAAGTGTAATACTAGTCTTTTACGCATTATCGATGTCCAATCTCGATAATACTCCGACTAGGGATATTTAATGATTAAACCTTCGTGGATTGATACTGTCTCATATCATATCAATCCGGAACTAATCATATGGACCTTCTATTATTTATATATCTTGGTAATCTAATTACAAATGATAAAAGGGCAATTTCCTTTGTCACATAGTTAATTTGTACAACAACACCATGATCTGTACAAATAGTGATGCTATGGGTCATAATTGTCCAACACATCAACCAATCACAGCGTGCCACGTGTAATCATTCTATGGTGCCGACAGTCACTTTCGCCACATTTCGCCACATCAGCTCAATTATTGACTCATTTATCTGAATTGACATGTGGCAGATAAGAATCTGAAATCAGCCAATCTTGAGCCGCCACATGTTGCAATCATTGAGCTCCCAGCCGCCTTGCCACGTGTCACCTTATCACCTTATCCAGAATCCCACTCGATGAACCAGAAACTACCACATCGACAATCACGCGCGTCGCGACGCGTACACCCTACTGACGCCTATAAATAGAGCTCAAAATTTCAGTTTCAGATGTACCTTCCTCTCTAATTTCTCTGATGTAAATATGGAGTTTTCTATCTAGTTTCTTTTAAATTTTAGTTTTGTAATTAATTGTAATTACGTTATGTAATAATAGTTATTTACATTCTTTACTTTTTACAGTTTTTACTATTCACCATGAGGAGGTAACTTCCCCTGCTAGGGTGAAAGGTAATTCTTTTACTATTGCTATTTAGATTAATCTCCCTTAAATATATATATTCACTATTTAAAATTTGACTTAAAAAGGATAACCACTATATGGGTCGGGTTGTAATTCATTTTAATCTGGTTTAAACCTGACTAATCAAGGATAACCGCCAGATTGGTCGGTTGGTAATTAAATTTTCTTACCGCCTATACGGTAGGTTTATTTTTGTACCGTATTTATGGCTGGTTGGACTTAATTTGAGTTAATCAGGTTACCGCCTATATGACTGGTTGGTAAAATAATCACAAGTTAATATATTATATTAAGTGAGATATCTAATTAGTAAATAGTAAAAGTTGATCATTTTACCTTAGCATTTTATTTTATTATAATTTACTTTTCAGCTTTTACTTTACCGCAATTACTTTTCAGTATTTTTACTTTATGTCTTTTAAAGCCCTAGTTATGTGTTGTAACTAAATTAGTTATCTGGGGTTGTGATGAATTCTAATATTACCGGTTTATAAGGGGTTATTTTATAGTTTGGGTAATTTAAAGGTTTACTTATTAAGTTTTAAGCTTAATGCTTCTTGTTGTCTGATCACCAATAAGATTGATGTGATAAATCTAAAATAAACTTGAAAAATGAATTTTAGGTTTCAGCCTAAGACTTAATAGTCCACGATCTTCCTTGAGGATAGATAACCCTTTAATAGATTTCTTTACAGGATAGACATATACATGTCGGGCGGGGGTAGCCATAATTGGAACTTAAACTTAATGAATCGAGATAATTTGGTTGACATAGACATATGGTTCAATTGGGTTAAACTGGATATTTGCGTCTCACCATCGACAGAGGCTTTTGCATAATTTAGTGTTCCAGGTTAGTAAACCGATTTATTACACAACCATGAAATAACCACTTCATCTTTTAAAAGATATTAGAAAGATTCACAACCTAGATAGTTTTTAATATTAAATTTTCTTAAACCTACTTTTGTGCAATTTTATTTACTTGTTTTTAAATTTAGAATCATCACCATTTCAAATCAATCAATCAACCGGTTAGATACTAGTAATCATTTGACCTCATAAAATTAATAGATTAGGTATTAAGTCCTTTGTCGATGGTCAGACGCAAATACCCAGTATAACCCAATTGAACCATATGTCTATGTCAACCAAATTACCTGGATTCATTAAGTTTAATTTCTAATTATGGCTACCCCCGCCCAACAGGTAAATGTCTATCATGTAAGGAAATCTATTAAAAGGTTATCTTTCCTCAAGGAAGATCGTGAGCTATTAAGTCTAAGGCTGAAAGCTAAAATTCCTTTTCAAGTTTATTTTAGATTTACCAGATCAATCTTATTAGTGGCCAATTAACAAGACGCATTAAGCTTAAGACTTAATAAGTAAACCTTTAAATTACCCAACTATAAAATAACCCCTTATAAACCAGTGATATTAGAATTCATCACAACCCTAGATAACTAACTTAGTTATGACACATAACTAGGGCTAGTAAAAACTTAAATAAAATAAAAGACATAAAGTAAAATGCTGAAAAGTAAATTACTGAAAAGTAAATGACAAAAAGTAAATGCTGAAAGTAAATACTGAAAATTAATGCTGAAAGTAAATGTTGAATGTAAATTACTGAAAAGTAAATTCTGAAAGTAAATTGCTGAAAAGTAAATGCTGAAAGTAAATTGCTGAAAAGTAAATAAAGTAAAAGTAAAATAAAAAGAAAATGTTGAGGTTAAAGGGTCCACTTTTATTATTTCTATTTTAGATATCTCTCTTAATATAATATATTAACTTTACATCATAATTACCAACCAGCCATATAGGCGGTGTCCAGATTAAGTCAAATTAATAATTAATTACCAACTGACCAATCAGGCGGTATCCAGTTTAGTCAGGTTAAAACCAATTTAAATAATTACCAACCGACCAATATGGCGGTATCCTCGTTAAGTCAGATTTTAACTAGTTTATATATTATAATTAAGGGAGATTAATCTAAATATTAGTAATAAAAGTTTTACCTTTTACCCCAGCAAAAGAGAGTTACCTCTTCAGTACTGAAAAGTAAAAATTGACAATTAAAGAAGGAAAAGTATTGTGCGTAAAAGTAAATCGCGGAAAGTAAAAACTGAAAAGTAATGAAAAGAAAGTGCGAAAGCGGAAATTAATTACTGAATCTTCCAAAAGTAGGTTTAAGGAAATTCAATATTAGGAAACTATCTAGGGTTGTGAATCTTTCTAATATCTTTTAAGAGATGAAATGGTTATTTCATGGTTGTGTAATAAATCGGTTTACTAACTTGGAACGCTAAATTATGCAAAAGCCTCTGTCGATGGTCAGACGCAAATACCCAGTTTAACCCAATTGAACTATATGTCTATGTCAACCAAATTATCTGGATTCATTAAGTTTAAGTTCCAATTATGGCTACCCTCGCCCGACAGGTATATGTCTATCCTGTAAGGAAATCTATTAAAGGGTTATCTATCCTCAAGGAAGATCGTGGGCTATTAAGTTTAAGGCTGAAACCTAAAATTCCTTTGTCAAGTTTATTTTAGATTTACCACATCAATCTTATTGGTGATCAGACAACAAGAAGCATTAAGCTTAAGACTTAATATGTAAACCATTAAATTACCCAAACTATAAAATAACCCCTTATAAACCGGTGATATTAGAATTCATCACAACCCCAGATAACTAACTTAGTTACGACACATAAATAGGGCTAGTAAAAACTTAAAAGTAAAAGACATAAAGTAAAAATGCTGAAAAGTAATTGCGGTAAAGTAAAAGCTGAAAAGTAAATTACAATAAAATAAAATGCTAAGGTAAAATGATCAACTTTTACTATTTACTATTTAGATATCTCCTTTAATATAATATATTAACTTGTGATTATTTTACCAAACAGCCATATAGGCGGTAACCTGATTAAGTCAAATTAAGTCCAACCAGCCATAAAGGCGGTACAAAAATAAATCTGCCATATAGGCAGTAAGAAAATTTAATTACCAACCGACCAATCTGGCGGTATCCTTGCTTAGTCAGGTTTAAACCAGATTAAAATGAATTACCAACCGACCAATATAGCGGTATCCTCATTAAGTCAATATTTTAAATAGTGAATATATTATATTTAAGTGAGATTAATCAAAATAGTAATAGTAAAAGAATTATCTTTCACCCTAGCAGGGAGAAGTTAACTCCTCATGTTGAATAGTAAAAACTTTAAAAGTAAAAAAAAGTAAATTACTATTATTACATAACGTAATTAAAATTAAATACAAAACTAAAATTTAAAAGAAACTAGATAGAAAACTCCCTATTTACATCAGAGAAATTAGAAAGGAAGGTACATATGAAACTGAAATTTCGAGCTCTATTTATAGGTGTCAGTAGGGTGTCCGCGTCGCGACGCTCGTGATTGTCGACGTGGCAGCTTCTAGTTCATCGAGTGGGATTCTAGATAAGATGATAAGGTGACACGTGGCAAGGCGGCTGAGAACTCAATGATTACGACACGTGGCAGCTCGTGATTGGCTGATTTCAGATTCTTTTCTGCCACTTGTCAATTCGGATAAATGAGTCAATAATTGAGTTGACGTGGCACTGATGTGGCGATGATGTGGAACTGACATGGCGACACGTGGCGAAAGTGACTATCGGCACCATAGAATGATAACACGTGGCACGCTGTGATTGGTCGATGATGACATGGCGATGATGTGGCATATTGACTTGGTCAACTGGTGATGTGGCAGACACGTGGAGTGACACGTGGCGATGGCGACTGTCGGTACCGTAGGATCATGACATGTGGCATGGCACATGTTAGCAGATCGGCTGTGATGGTGAAACGTGGCACGGCGCATGTTAGCAAAGTAAAACTTCTCAGATTCTGACTTGTGGACCCGGCGCACGTTAGCAAGTCTTGGTGCATGTCAGGCGTCGCGACGCGCCCAAATTTCCAAAATGCCCTTTTGTCCAATTTTCACTGTTTTGGCCCAAATCACCTCCAAAGAGTCCTGAAACTTTATTTATCTACAAAATAACACAAAACACATCAAAATATTCACAAAACTCAAGAAACTATACAAAATATTAAGTTAAATATGTGGGAAATAGTGATATAATTACCACTCATCACACCCCCAAACCTAACATTTTGCTAGTCCTCGAGCAAAACATAGAATAAAATAACATAAAAATCTTTAAAATAAAATTTAACTAAGCCACTTTCGTAGGGATCACGGTTGCATTTAGCGTATGCAACAAGCCTTTAAACCCCTAGGTGTCCCTAGTGGACGAGTTGTAGTCTCGTGAGGGTTTACAGCAAAGATACCCACAAACATTTTACAAAAGTAAAAAAGTAGTGAAACTAATGCACACAAAAACAAAAAGACAAGAGAAAAGATAATAAAGAAGTTAGTGACTAATCAGGTGAAACTTCTACTCCAAGATATTTTCTTTCATTCTAAATTACCGAATAAGTAAATTCTCTTATTATATTTACCATTCTCCATATAAACAACCGAAAAAATATGAAACAAGTGCAGTTGATAAGAGAGTAATATTTTTATCCTAAAGTTTTATCAGAATTCACACCTTTTTGTAGCAATGGAATAATTTTTCTAATTTTTTCTGATTTTTTCTTTGATTTTTTATTTTTTTATTTATATACAATATCTTCCATCTATGTCGCGAGTGTTTGGTCGGTGACTCCCAAACCAGTTGGCTTTAGGGCACCAGGTGTTAAGACACCCCTACGGACTTAATTACTCAGACTTCAGATATATATATTTTTGCAGCATCTTTGATCCATGTAGCGGGCTTTAGGGCACTAGGTGTTAAAACACCCTTACAGACTTAATAACTCGGATCTCAAATGTTTTTTTTTACTCCATCACTTTTTGAGATGCTTCCTTCAATTAAACTAGAGCACTGAATATTACAAAATTTTCAATTTTAGCTCATGTCCGTATGTTACAATGCATGTTGATAATATCTGCTAACTGAGCATATGAAGATCCATTTTAGTCAGTTTTATGGAGAATTTACAAATTAAATAATTTAAAATGAAATAAACAAAAATTAACTTGTTTCAAAAAATGTTTTGAGATACGTCTCAGGAGTGGAAATTCCTTACACAGCTATCTCTTACTAATTTCACCTTTTTAGTCAAAATAAAAACACAAAAACAAAAAAAATTTTTGTAATTTTTGAAAATTTTTAAATTTTGTTTGTATTTTTCGAAAAATTTTGGACTAAAAATAAAAACAACACACAAACTAAAAATAAGGTACTGATCAACTAATTCCCTCCCCCAAACTTAAATGATACATTGTCCCCAATGTCTTAAACATTAGAATAAGAGTTTAGAAGATAATACTTGGTTAGCTGAAATTCTACAGGGAATTAAAGGTTAAGATCAAGATTAATCCGATGCCTCTTATCACGATCGTTCTCGGACCAATTTATCTTTGAAATGATAGGGTCAACTTGTTGTTCATAGGCTAAGAGTTGGTCTATTAGATCCGGAGCAGTTCTGGCAGTATAGAGGAGTTCTTTCATAGGTTTTGACACGAACCCATTTCTCCGAGCATCATCAAGAAACACACAAAGAAAATCATAAAATCCTTCAACGTTGTACAGTCCAAGCGGTTTCTGGTGTATGTTCAGGTTCGCCCAAGATAACACTCTAAAAATTTCCTCCAATATGCCCAAGCCACTTGGCAAAGCTATAAAAGCATCAGCACGGTTAATCATTTCTACCAGTAGTTCAGACATACCTGACACGATTAACATTTCGTTTGATGGTTCAATAAGATTTGTCTCTGCCAAAGGTTTTGGGATGATTCCCAAAACGTGACTTCCTTCTTCCTGTATGGCCTTTGAAACGATCCCCATTAGTCCAATATTGCCTCCGCCATATACTAAGTGCATATTCCTTGCAGCTAAGACTCGACCCAATTCATGTGCTGCTTCTACGTATTGTGGCTTAACACCAACACTAGTACCGCAAAACACACAGATGTTTTCAACTCGTCTTCTTGAAGTGGCTTCCATGTTTTACTTTGGATGTCTTCAAAAGTGCAATGATGAGTTGAATTTATAACACCTGAAAAAGGGTGAGTAAAATAATAACACTAGTACCTACCAAATGACAATTATTAGTTAACAGTAAAATAAATCGTGATAGTAAAAAAGGTATGGATCCTGTCGGAGAAAATAAAAGAAAACAACAAAACAAATTACAATTATCAGGAAAAGACAAAGAGATATAATATTTACACGAAAAGTAGCGGCTTGATTGACGTCTATGCGTCAGAGACAAGCTTCTCATCCAATTTTCTTATAAATTGACAAACAGGGTCTTTTTGAGTCAGATTCTCGAGACTTAGATGTTGTCTTTCTTTTTGAAATTGTGTATATAACACACGAATTTCATGATACACATATCCACTGGGATGCGTCTCAAGAGTTTTAGATATATCATCCAAAGACTCCTTACTCAAGCCATCCCTAATGAAATTAATCTTATCTTCGCGGTTATCAGACATCATTCCTCAAGAACGACGAGTATCACAAAATATACGAGCACATTTATAACAAACACATATTATTTTGGCTCTTCTCTTTTTAGCATAGATGTTACTTCCTAAACCAGGCAGATGTGAAATAAAAGAATCAGAAGACTCACCTGCCAATCGGACCCGTGCTTCAATAATCCAACGAATGTCAGAAGGAATACCTTTGATCATTAGTAACCTCATCTGTTCCAAGCGAGCTTTGTAGACTTTCATCAGAGATTTTTGAGGGAGAGAAGGAAATTGCTTACGAAGATTTGCGAGAGCTTCTTCCATCGTGAAATGACTTTACCTGTAAAAATGAAACACACAAAAATAAAACACACCGGATCACAATATATACACAAATTGCATAGGTTGCCTCCCTGCGAGCGCTAAGTTTAAAGTCAGCTAGACGTGACTTCTCGAATGTTAGACTGGATCTGAAAGTGTGACACTTTCTTTTTATCGCTCAAACGATTCTCCCCAGTAGTGTTTGACACGCTGACTGTTAACCTTGAATGTTTCGTTGGTGTTGGGATCCAGTAACTCAACAGCTTCATATGGTAAAACCTGTGTGATCACAAATGGACCTGACTACCTTAATTTCAACTTTCCCGGGAAAAGTTTCAACTGTGAATTGTACAACAACACTTGCTGCCTTGGTTCCAAGTGTCTGTGCACTATTTTTTGATCATGCCATTTCTTGGTATTTTCTTTGTACAATCTGGCATTCTTATAAGCCTTTAAGCGAAATTCCTCCAATTCGTTGAGTTGGTGAAGTCGTTTCTCTCCTGCTGATTGTGAATCAAGATTCAACTTCTTCAGTGCCCAGTACGCCTTGTGTTCAAGCTCAACTGGCAGATGGCACGCTTTTCCAAACACCAATCGATATGAGGATATACCAATGGGTGTCTTGTAAGCTGTTCGGTAGGCCCATAATGCATCATCTAGTTTTGTAGACCAATCTTCCTTGTTGATCCAACAGTTCTCTCTAAGATTCTTTTGATTTCTCTATTTGAAAACTCAACATGTCCATTTGACTGTGTATGGTAAGCAGTGGAAACCTTGTGAGTAACTTCGTATTGGATATGAGTGCATCAAAGTATCTGTTATAGAAATGTGAGCCACCATCACTGATAATTGCCCGAGGTGTTCTGAACCGAGTGAAAATATTTTTTTTCAGGAATTTGATCACCACTTTTGAATCATTGGATGGTAGTGCAATTACTTCAACCCATCTGGAGACGTAGTCTACAACAACCAAGATGTACAGGTTTCCAAAATGATGGAACAAAGGGTCCCATGAATTCTATACCCCACACATCGAATATCTCCACTTCCAGAATGTTTTGGAACGGTCCTTCATTTCTCATTGAAATATTCCCCATTCTCTGGCACCTGTCACATTGAAGAGCAAAAAGATAAGCATCTTTAAAAAAAGTGGTCCAGAACAAACCTGATTGTAGGACTTTGGCTGCAGTTTTATTTCCACTGAAGTGTTCGCCATATGGTGATGAATGACAGTGCTGCAAATACTGTTGACTTCCTCTTGTGGAACACACCGTCTCAATAATTGATCAGCACACCGTTTGAACAGGTACGGCTCATCCCAAACATAGTGCTTGACTTCTTTGAAGAATTTCTTCCGTTGCTGAGTTGTCCATTCCAATGGCCATTTTCCTGACATAATGTAGTTGACATAGTCAGCATACCAAGGGCCATCTTGCTGTTTACTGTTCATATGGAAAAGTTTCTTTGATTAACAGATCTTTGCCAGCTGTTTCTCCATTCTCGAGCCTTGATAGATGATATGCCACTTCGTTTTCTGTCCCTTTCATGTCTTTGATCTCCACGTCAAATTCTTGTAGAAGAAGTATCCAACGGATCAATCTGGGTTTGGCATCTTTCTTCGTGATCAGATATTTGATTACTAAATGATCTGTGTAGACCACCACTTTGTGACCCATCAGATAGGAGCAGAATTTGTCAAAAGCATACACAATTGCGAGCAACTTCTTTTCAGTGGTTGTGTAGTTGAGTTGAGCTTCATTCAAAGTTCTGCTGGAGTAGTAAATGGTGTGGAAAATTTTTGCTTTGCGTTGTCCCAAAACTGCACCTACAACAAAATCACTAACATCGCACATTACTTCAAATGGAAGGGTCCAGTCTGGTGCTACAATGATGGGGGCAGAAATCAGCTTTTATTTTAAGATCTCAAAAGCTTCCTGGTATTATTTGCTGAAGTTGAAAGGCACATCCTTCTCCAGAAGATTGAAAAGAGGTTTAGCAATCTTGGAAAAGTCTTTGATAAATCTCCTGTAAAAACCTGCATGTCCAAGAAAACTCCAAATCCCTTTTACAGATGTCGGCGGAGGTAGTTTTTCAATTGTTTCAACCTTTTCTTTGTCTACCTCGATTCGTTTTTGTGAGATCCGGTGTCCAAGAACAATGCCCTCCATGTACCATGAAATGACATTTCTCCCAATTGAGCACCAGGTTTGTATCTTTTCACCTTTATCGTCAGAACAAGGGATTGGATCCCTATCAGATGATGGCGAAGTTACATGATCTTCATCGATCTAATCTTAGATCGCAGATATATGAGTTGCAGAAGAAGCTCTTTCGCGCTCGCATGTCAGAGGGTACATCTGTCGAGCACCATGTGTCGCAGATGATTGCTGACATTGAATAGTTGGGACAGCTGGGCATAGTCTTCGAGGCTGAGACTTCTATAGATTTGATCTTACAGTCTCTCCCTGACAACTGGACTGGGTTCATTATGAACTACAATATGATGAACCAAGACCAAACTCTTTGAGAGTTGATGTCAACACTGCGCGAAGCAGAAAAAGAGCTCCTAAAGGGCAAGAAGCGCGAGGCGTACTTCACTTCAACATCTCAGTCTTCGAGGGCTTGGCCTAAGGCGACTGATGGTGTAAAGAAGAAGAATAAGAATAAGAAGAAAGGCAAGGCCAAATCGTCAAAACCTTATGGGAAGGGTAAAGACAAATCCCAAGATGTATGTCTACAGTGCGGGAAGCTGGGTCACTGGAAGCATTACTTTCGCGAGTACAAGGCACACATGAAGGAAATTAAAGCGGGCAAGGCAGCGGCTTCAGATATGTTTGTTATAGAAATAAACATGTCTACTACTAGTTTTAAAATTGGAATTTTGATTCTAGTTTTGGTACTTATATATGTACTGAAACTGGATCTGCAGATTAGCAGGAGACTGGCCTCAGGAGAGATTGACCTCCGCGTTGGAAATGAGACACGAGTCACCGTTTTGGCCGTTGGCACTTATGTTTTGGAACTGCCCTCGGGCATGTACTTAAACTTTCAGACTGTTATTATGTACCTAGTTTGACTAGGAATATTATTTTTGTATCTATGTTAGCCCAATATGGGTATACATTTGTATTTAGAAACACTGGGTGTTTTATGTATAAAAATGATATGGAGATTTGCACTGCTGATGTAAATAATGGTCTTTATATTTTGAATATAAATCAATCTCAAACATATAATGTAACAAACAAAAGGCTTAAACTAAGTAACAAAGATGAAGCTTATATGTCGCATTATCGTCTGAGACATATTAACAAAACTCGCATATCCATACTTTCGAAGAGTGGGTACTTGGACGGATTTGATCCAAATTCATATGACGTTTGCGAATCTTGTTTATTAGATAAAATGCCTAAAACAACTTTAGAGAAAAGGGTGCACATGCCACCGAACTGTTAGCCCTCGTTCATAGTGACGTTTGTGGGCACATGTCTAGCCAGGCTAGAGGTGGATATGAATACTTTGTAACCTTTACGGATGATGCATCGCAATATGGTTATGTGTATCTTATGAGACACAAGTCAGAAACCTTTGAGAAATTTAAAGATTTTCGACACGAAGTAGAAAAACAGACAGGAAAAAGTATTAAGACATTACGGTCGGACCGTGGTGGTGAATACTTAAGCAATGAGTTTCTTGATTACTTGAAAGAATATGGTATTATTTCACAGTAGACTCCTCCCGGAACACCGTAATTAAACGGTGTGTCCGAACGGAGAAACCGAACTTTGTTAGACATGGTAAGGTCTATGATGAGTCGTACGGAGCTACCTATTTCCTTCTGGGGAAATGCATTAAACAGTGCAATACTTATTTTGAATAAGGTTCCATCAAAGTCTGTTCAACAGACTCCGTATGAAATATAGACAGGAAAGAAACCGGTTTCTCATTCCTGAAGATTTATGGATGCTGGGCATACGTCAAACGTTTGGAAGGTATCAAACTTGAACCCAAATCGGATAAATGCCTATTTGTAGAATATCCTAGGGAAACCAAAGGATATTACTTCTATCACCCAGAAGAGAACAAAGTATTTGTTGCTCTACATGCGGTTTTCCTTGAGAATGAATTCCTAAATGCAGTGGTGAGTGGGAGGAAAGTAGAACTCTATGAAAATCGGAGTGATACTGTTCCTGGCATAGAATCCTTAATGGAAAATGAATAGTTCATCAGTGATGAAACTGTACCACAATCTTCGAATACACAAGAACCGCGTAGGTCGGAGAGAGTTAAAAAATAACCTGAGAGGTATCGGTTTCTGATCTCACCTCATGTCGATATCAATCTAATTGAGGATAACGAGTCGGCTACGTATGAGGAAGCGATACAAGATATCGATTCCACTTTATGGCAAGAGGCCATGAAGTCTGAAATGGATTCCATGTACACCAACCAAGTTTGGACACTAGTTGATGCACCAGAAGGCGTAAAGCCTATTGGTTACAAATGGGTCTTCAAGAAGAAGACCGACATGGATGGTAACATACAAACATACAAAGCTAGGCTTGTAGCAAAAGGGTATCTTCAACGACATGGTGTCGATTATGACGAAACTTTTTCACCCGTTGCCATGATTAAATCCATTCGGATTGTGCTTGCTATTGCTGCATATTTCGATTACGAGATATGGCAGATGGATGTCAAAACCGCTTTCCTTAACGGAAACCTTTTGGAGGATGTATATATGCAACAGCCTGACGGTTTTGTCGTACCAAGACTTGCAAACAAGGTTTGTAAGTTTAATCGATCCATTTATGGATTGAAGCAAGCATCACGTTCTTGGAACCAACGTTTTGATGAGATCATAAAAGAATATGATTTCGTTCAAAATGAGGATGATCCTTGTGTATATAAGAAGGTTAGTGGGAGCGCACTGAAATTTATTGTCCTTTATGTCGATGATGTATTACTTATTGGCAATGACATTCTCATGCTACAATCGGTGAAAGCATGGATTTCATTAAAATTCTCCATGAAAGATCTGGGAGAATCAGCCTTTATTATAGGAATAAATATCTACCGGGATAGATCTAGAAAGCTGCTTGGACTCTCCCAGAGCAGTACATTG
Source organism: Zanthoxylum bungeanum (assembly GCA_019454045.1). Taxonomy (NCBI): domain Eukaryota; kingdom Viridiplantae; phylum Streptophyta; class Magnoliopsida; order Sapindales; family Rutaceae; genus Zanthoxylum; species Zanthoxylum bungeanum. Next base: position 219,144 of record SKCR01032753.1, on the reverse strand, counting down.
ACAAAGTGTTGAAGAGATTCAACATGGATCAGTCCAAGAGGGGACTGTTGCCAGTGTCATATGGCGTCACTCTATCTAAGTACATGTGTCCTAAAACTCAAGATGAGAGAGAAAACATGAGTCGGATCCAGTTCGCCTCGGCAGTCGGATCGATCATGTATGCCATGATATGTACGCGTCCTGATGTCTCGTATGCTTTGAGCATGTGTAGTCGCTACCAGGCCGATCCAGGTGATGGTCACTGGATGGCGGTTAAGAATATCCTTAAGTGTCTTAGACGAACTAAGGATACTTTCTTAATCTATAGAGATGGAGAACTTGAGGTAACTGGGTATACCGATGCTAGTTTCCAAACCGATAAAGACGACTGTAAGTCGTAATCTGGGTACATATTTTGTTTGAATAACGGAGCAGTAATCTGGAAATCTTCCAAGCAAGAGACTGTTGCCGATTCAACAACAAAAGCAGAGTACATTGTTGCAACTGAAGCAGCAAAAGAGGCAGTTTGGATCCGTAAATTCCTAATTGGATTAGGAGTAGTTCCGTTAGCAGTTGAGCCTGTTCCATTGTATTGTGACAATAATGGAGCTATAGCACAGGCTAAGGAACCACGGTCTCATCAACGATCCAAGAATGTTCTTCGATGTTTCCATCTAATTCATGAGATCATACATCGTGGTGATGTGAAGATCGAGAAGGCCGCATCAGAGGACAATATAACAGATCCACTGACGAAAGCTATTCCTCAGCAAAAGTTTGAGTGACATGTACATAGTTCAAGTGTTAGACGCTCGAGTGACTGGCTAGAGGCTAAGTGGGAGATTGTTGGACAATTATGACCCATAGCGTCACTATTTGTAAAAGACATTGTGGTTTTTATACAAATTAACTATGTGACAATGGAAATTGCATTTTATCATTTTGTAATTTGATTATTTAAATATATATAAATGATAAAAGTCCTTATGATTAGTTCCGGATTATAAGATATGAGACAATATCAATCCATAAAGGTTTAATCATTAAATATCCCTAGTCGTAGTATTATCGAGACTGGACATTGATAATGTGGAATAGACTAGTATTGCACTTGTGCGTGTTATGGAAGTGTAACAGCATAGTTCTCATATATTTAAGTATTGGATACTTATGCAAGTGTGATAGGAGGTTGTGTTTACCGATGGTATGGAAACAGCTTCGCTTTGGATAGACCCCACGGGATCCCATTGGTAGTATGACTATGTGTCTATGGAGTCCGAATCAGGGTAGGTGTATTTGGTCTTAACCTTAGACTTACATCGCTAATACTTGCGACAATCAGTATACTTTTGTTTTGGTCATCCAGGGCTTTAACAGGTTTTGTGTACACCTCTTCTGGGTATACTGAGAATTGTAGTGTATTGGGTGTGATGTCAAGATGGAAGTATCTCTCCAGTCATATGGAGATGATAATCACGCATGATACGGAACTAGTACTCTTTAGTACTGCAGTCATCGAGATAATATGACTAGGTCATGATTATCTGATTATAGAGACTAGTTACCAGAGATCCGATATATGCTTCATACAGGGCAGACACAATTCCAGCCCCAAGCCTAGCATGTGGCATTCGATATTGGATAGCTATACGCAATACTATACTATGTATACTACGCCTGACAAAGATTACATATTCCTTAAAAGAATATTTCTGGAGAATTGGGTAGGCACGGTGCTTTGCTAGAAGCCAACCATGTCTCGTAAATCGATAAGAACGTAGTACGAGGTACTCACATGTTCGGATAGTCCGACGACCAGATTTACTGCCAACATATCCATGGATCTCATGGGGCGCTTCCCGAAGATTCACCGATGACGTATGATTCGAACATAATTAATTTAGGATTAATTACGGAGAGATTTTATCTGGGATAAAATAATATTTGAAGAGAGAGAATGATTAATTTGGAATAAATCGAAAAAATAATATATTCGATATATTAAATGAAATTAGATTTCAAAACGGAATTAAAATTAGATTTTAATTCAGGCAAACAAATTAATTTAGAATTAATTCGCGAGCGACGTGAATAGTAATTTTGCTAGGCATAATTATTTAACTAAATTTGATTTAATTACGTCGCAAAGTAAAATTCGTTAATTCAGAATTAACGAACCCGAGCCTGGGAGTGTTTGCGGGCCCACTCGGATTTTGAATTCAAGTGTGGCCCATAAGTCACATCACTAGTCAATCATTTACCTTTATGGTGATGGAAGTTAGTGTAGGAATTGATGGAAACTTGTTTTACACTCAAGTAGATAAGGTGATGGAATTTTACCAATTATTAGATTTTGGTATATCATTTGATTTCTTGAATATCAAATATACAAGTCAACAAAATCACTAAATTTTGCTCTCTCTCTTTCACGCCCATTGAGCAAAAATTTCCTCTCCCAATTTTTTCCTCCTTGGCCGAATACTACTAAGGAAGAAATGTGATTTTGTTGCAAAATCGCCATTGCTAGCACATCAAAGGAATCATTCAAGGTGATGGGGAAACCATTCCCAAGAGCTTGGAATCTCAAATCTCAAAGCTTGGAGCTTGGATTCATCATTCAAAGAGGAGCTTGGAGGAACTTCTCAAAGCAAATTTTTGTTCTACACAAATCCTACATCTGATCGTTGTAAGTATATTTCCGCTATACTTCTTATTGTATTCACATGATTTTATGCTTAAATCGATCTTGGGATGACCTTAGAAATCCAACAAATTGGAGATTAAAAGGTAATCTTTAATATTCTTGAGTTTAGAAATTTAGTTTCTTATTCTTGTGTTCCTAGAATAGTTCTAGGGTTTTCTTTACTTGTTAAAATTGGGGCTTTTGGTGTTGGAAGATGGATTTGGAAGTGTTAAGCATGTGTAAGTAGAATTGGATAATATTATTATAATATTTATTCAATTTTATTATTTGATGATATGTTTCCATTCTAGAGTGTTATGACCACTCTTTTAATGCCTAAAATTATTCTTGGGTGCTTCAATTGTGGTGGCTTGGATTGGTGTTGTGATTAATTTGATTAATGTTGAAAAAGTTGGATTAAAGCATGAAAAATTGATTATTTTTGTTGAAAATCAGATCTGGAAAAACTGGATTGATTGTGATGAAAATAATGTCATTTGAATGTATTAGATGCGTTTTGGGTGTTGGAACAATTGTCGGAAATTATTTCGGAGTTGAAATAAACGAAAACGGCGAAAAATGACGTTACCGGGTGACTTTTGAGCCAACCAGGTGACGGCTGCCCAAACAGTGAATTTTTCACTGTTCGGGTAGCCCATGAACTACCTTAATACTATTGGGGCTGAACTGGGCAACCCTCACGTGTATTGGGTAGTCGGTTCAGTCAAAAACGTGTTTTATGCCATTTTACGGATAAATGTTTTTCGTAAAAGTTTAGCGACGTTTCTTAGTTATTTATATCGTTATTTGATATCGAATAAATATGTTTAGGTGAAATATGAATAAATTATTCATATTGGATATTGAATAATTTATTCGATGATTTAAAAAGTTTTAAAATTATGATTTCGCCCGAACAGCGCTTCCGCCGCACCCTTTTGTCCAAAACCCCAACAAAAATGGTATCAGAGCATATCTGATCCTTCATCCATTACTTTAATCATGCTTGATATATGATATATAATCCAATTTTTATGTTTGCACATGCACGTAATCTATATGTTTCTTGACTTTTCGATTCTACGTTAACGGAAAACGTAACGAAAATTTAATAGTTAAGTTAAGTTATGTTTTCTATAGGTAGAATTGAATTGTTTAGAAAATGATGTAGATTAAAATTCAGCATATGATGTAGAACAATGCTTCCTTGAGGAATATCCCCGCTTGAATAAGGCTGTAAAGTAGCGTGTATTGGATGCATATTTTTTGGTTCGTCTTGTCAATACGGTTTATGGGTATCTTTCTATGGCTGCATCCGAGATCGTGCCAAAGCAGTGAGGGTGTAGTTGATAGAATTTTATACATGCCGGATGTATATTTTATACTAGATAAATTCAAGTGAAAGTGGAAATCATGAACGTGTCAAAGCTGTCAGGACAACATTGGTAGCTTGAGTTTGTCATTGGCAAGTGAAGCCTTGATACGCCTCCTTGTGAACGTGCCAAAGTTGTCATAGTGAGCGTGATTGACAATGAGTTGTCTACCTAATAAATATACGTAAGCGAGATCGTGCCAAAGCTGTGAGTCGAAATATATTCACGGGGTCCTATTCTCACTATGGAATTTGATTTAATTTAATTATTGAATTCCCATTTTCCGTTGGGGATTACGGTATTACGTAAAGTAGTGGGAGACACTACTGGGTTAAAAGTCCATAACTAAGGCAGTCCATAATTTTATGGAAATTGATGCTTTTGTTTTCAATTATTCTATATTGTTAATAAAATTATACTTCTAATCCACTACATGCATATTACTTGAATATATTTTCTGACTTTACTTATGGTTGCGTATTTCTAGAATAGGTTATAGAATGCTAATAAACTTGGATATTGTTAGATTAGTCAAAACCATCGGGAACTGTTGTGTAGATTTTCTTGAAAATCAATATGGTTAGTGACTTAGTTGCTAAGTCACGATAGGTAATCTAAATAGATATATGTTTTAGGATATAATTGTCTAGAGATAATAGTTTCTTGTGAAGTAAGAATTGGCACGAATTAGTTCATGTCTCGAGATTCTTGACTAACATTAAGAAAACCATATTAGGTATTTTTTTATCTTATAATGACGTTTCTTGGCTTTAGTGACTTTTAGAAGTCATGTGTTTGACACAGTTTGCTAATCAATTATTTGCAATTGTTGTGAATAATTGAAGGCAAATGACAAAGCTAAAGAAATTAGATGTGTATAGTTGTGTATAGAGAATATCGATTCTCACAATATGACAACTGTAGGTATTGGATACCAGATCTCCCGTCTAGTTATTTAAAATATTGTTTAATGATTATTTTTTGATATTTGATATCAGAACTTGTGACTATTTGATAGTTACTAGTTCTATATAAATATTTGTTACATATTTTAATATGACTAGTAGTGTCATTGATAAGAAGATAAACATTAAGAAAATATTCGGTTAACTAAATAACTTAGAACAATGCTTTATGAGATTTTATCACATAAGCATTAGATGCTTATTCCGTATGGTAAAGGATGGTCTGATACTAGATCACACCACATATCCTTATCCATTTAATGAATATTGTATTCATAATGTGATTAAATCTCATTTAACCAATGATCGTCATTGGACCACAGATTTATTAAACTAATACATTGGATGTATGCAGTTTAATGAATTATAAATTTCCTTGGATAGCTTTCTTTACTTAGTAACTTAGTTAATGAGTTGTCATGATTTAGTTACGTGTTTCTAAAAGAATATATATATTGAACGTCTTGAATGGTTTGAGAACTTTCAATATGTTTCTGATGAAACGCCGATAGAATATTTTGAATGGTTCAAAGTTATTCTATTTGAAGTGTTGAAAACTATATCTTTAAAATTCATTAAGAGTCTTTGAATTGTTCAAGGATGTTTGATATGATCAAACATATGAATTTATGACAATTAGTTCTAAAGTTATTGAATGAATTTGATTCTTACTCAATATGATTCTTCTACGATTCCATCGTGATGGAATTGGTCAGTCGGAGAAATCGAATCTTATATGATATGATTCGTTTGATATTGAATGTTACCGAATTAATTTTAATACTTTTGGGGATACGCTCAAGTAACACTAATTCATCCTTTTAATTATTGTTCCATTAGTTTCTACAATTACGTAGATGATATGTATATGTAGAAAAATTGAATCTTGAAAAGTTTGATATTTGAATCTTTCTTTTGTATAATGGTTATATAATTGAAAATACTTGCGCCTTGGAGGTACAAGTAAAAATTTATCATTTATTCTATTAAATAGAATATTGTATTATATTTGATAGAATATCTTCTCTACGATCCCGAGTAATAAAATTATTTTAATACTTGGTGTGTAACATCAGATGTTAACGATTATATAAAAATACTTGACTTATTGAAGTCAAATGTGAGAATGATAAGCTATAAATGGAACTACATAAATAATAAGATGAAATGACCCTATGATATCTTCCATATAATTTTAATAGGATGTCAGAATCATTTACAAAGTATTTGATACTTATTGGTTCTGTTGTTTTCTTATTGAAGAAAAATATCCTATAACTTATATTGGGAGCGATATTTGATATCGATTTCGAAAGTTAGCATTGAACCATAGATCTAAAATTGTTCGTAGCTTACTACGATCAAGTTTTGAACTTGAATAAGGTTTTGTTATGAATAGTTCATAAAATGTGCAAATTGTTGGCGTAGCAAAAGCAATGTGAGCTAATTAACAGTTTAACCTTTACAATATGACAGTGAGAAAGGTTTTACTCAGTGATCTATTATAGATTCTGGGGAAACATGTCTCTAGTCGCATTGATTGAATAATTAAAGATCTGTTGGTTAATGTTGATATAAAACTATGTATTTTGGCTAAAGAATGCAAAGTGGCGTTCCTGAATGTTTTCTTCGAATGAGAAATTCGTTGTGGTTTCTTTGTTTGAAGAGTTCATTCTAGAATGGCCCTAGAGTTTGTATTCTGCTAAGATCACAATTTGATATACTAGCTTATAGAGCCTATTGTAGACTCATGTAAGCTTTCCGAAAATCTGTGTTCTCTAATTTTGATACAGTCAGATTGTCTGATTTTATTTAAGTATAGAGAATGCATATTTGATAATAGGGTCAGTGGGAGCATACAAATTTTATTTCTAGTGCTATATACCCTAAGGACATTATCATTATTAATGTAATAATGAAATTTTTGTGAGGTAAAAGGTTTACCTAAGTCTTCTTTTCTCTGTGATATGATGAGTGGTAAATGTATCATTATTTCCCACTCATTTAACCTAATATTTTGTATAGTTCTTGAGTTTTGTGAATATTTTGATGTGTTTTGTGTTATTTTGTAGATAAATAAAGTTTTAGGACATTCTGGAGGTGATTTTGGGCCAAAACAGTGAAAAATGACAAAAAGGGCAAAATGGTCATTTCACGCGTAGCGACGCTTAACATGCGCCATGAACTGCTAACGTGCGTCGGGGGACACCCGTCAGAATCTGAAAAGTTTGATTTGCTAACGTGCGCCTGCCACGTGTCAACATCACAGCCAACTCGCTAACGTGCGCCGTGCCACGTGTCATCATCCTATGTGCCGATAATCGCCATCGCCACGTGTCGCCATATGTCATTCTACGTGTTAGCCACGTCATCGTCCACATCAGTAGTAGACCGAGTCAACTTTCCATGTCAGTGCCATGTCATCATCAGCCAATCACAGCGTGCCACATGTCGCAATCCTACGATGCCGATAATCACTTTCGCCACATCATCGCCACGTTAGCGCAATCATTCAGCTCCCAATCACAGCGTGCCATGTGTCACCTTATCCACTGCCACGTGTCGAGCTCTCCGCATTCCACGCCGCTAATCACGCGCGTCGCGAGGCTCGCACCTTGCCGTGGCCTATAAATTCAGCTCTAGGTTTCAGTTTTAGATGTACCTTCTTCTCTGAATTCTCTGATGTAAATAGGAGTTTTATATCTAGTTTTCCTTAAATTTCAGTTTTGTAATTAATTTTAATTATGTTCTGTAATAATAATTTACTTTATTTACTTTTTCAGTCTTTAGTATTCAACTATGAGGAGGTAACTTCTCATTGCTATGGTGAAAGGTAAAACTTTTATTACTGCTATTTAGATTAATCTCCCTTAATTATAATATATTCACTACTTAAAATTTGACTTAACAATGATACCGCTATATTGGCTGATTGGTAATTGATATTAAATTGGTTTTAATTTGACTAAGCATGGATACCGTCTGGTTGGTCGGTTGGTAATTTCCGCCTATATGGCTGGTTTATGGACTTAATTTGACTTAATCAGGTTACCGCCTATATGGCTGGTTGGTATTATCACACAAGTTAATATATTATATTAAAGGAGATATCTAAAATAGTAGTGATAAAAGTATATCCTCTAGCCCTAGCATTTTCTTTTATTGTAATTTTCTTCATTTACTTTGCAGCATTTTACTTTATGTCTTTTATTTTTAAGTTTTCACTCGCCCTAGTTATGTGTCATAACTAAGGTAGTTATCTAGGATTGTGATGAATTCTAATATCACCGGTTTATAAGGGGTTATTTTGTAGTTTGGGTAATTTAAAGGTTTACTTATTAACTTTTAAGTTTGATGCGTCTTGTTAACTGGGCATTAATAAGATTGATTTGGTAAATCTAAAATAACTTGACAAAGGAATTTTAGGTTTAAGCCTTAGACTTAATAGCCCACGATCTTCCTTGAGGATAGATAACTCTTTAATAGATTTCCTTACAGGATAGACATATACCTGTCGGGCGGGGGTAGCCATAATTGGAACTTAAACTTAATTAATCCAGGTAATTTGGTTGACATAGACATATGGTTCAATTGGGTTAAACTGGGTATTTGGGTCTGACCATCGACAGAGGCTTTCGCATAATTTCATGTTCCAGGTTAGTAAACTGATATATTATACAAACATGAAATAACTACTTCATCTTTAAAATGATATTGGAAGAAATCACAACCCTGGATAGTTTTATAAATTTGAATTTTCCTCAACCTACTTTTGCGCAATTTTATTTACTTGTTTTTAAATTTAAAATTATCACCAATTCCAATCAATTAATCAACTTGTTAGATACTAGTAATCATTTGACCTCATAAAATTAATAGATTAGGTATTAAGTCCTCATGGGATCGATACTTTTTATACTACTTGAACGATACGTGCGCTTGCGTTATACGCGTGTGATTACGCACCGGTCAAGTTTTTAGCTCCGTTGCCGGAGACTTATTTATCTTTTACTATTAGTTTTGAGGTTAGATACCTTTACTTGTATCTAATTTCTTTTTGCTTATTATTTTTGTTTTCTTGTGTTTCAGGTTCTCAGAAACTACATGAGAACCATCAGATAGTTTGACCCGGAAATTGAAAGAACCATCAGACAGTTGAGAAGGGAAAGGCAAGAAGGCCAAGAAGCTTTAGTCAACATGGAACCTGAACCTCTGGAAGTTGCACCACCAATACCCATTCGAGACAGAACCATTCCGATGGTCGACGGCTTCATTTCATTTATTGTACTTCCTCCTTTACCAGCAAATGGGTGTGACATCAAAACATGCATTTAGATGATTCAGCAGTCAGTGCAGTTTGGGGGAAAAGCAACTGAAGATCCTAATACACACATCAACAACTTCCTGGAATATTACAACTGAGAAGCTGATGAAGCAATGAGACTGCGAGTTTTTCCATACTCCTTAAAAGACAGAGCTAAAGCTTGGCTACATTCATTACCAGCAGGTTCCATCATAACTTGGAACACTTTAGCCACCAAATTTCTTGCAAAATACTTTCCACCAGCCAGAACTAGACAGCTGAGGAATTACATCACATCCTTTGTACAACAAGACTCGGAAACTCTTTACGAAGCTTGGGAAAGGTACAAAGATTTGCTCCGCAAATGTCCTCACCATGAGATTCCAAAATGGCTTCAAGTCCAACCTTTCTATAATGGACTTTCTGGACTGATGGGAACCACAATCGATGCTGCTACTGGAGGAGTTTTAATGGAAAAATGAGAAGATCAAGCCTGGGACCTAATCGAATAAATGGCCAACAACAATTCCTTGTGGCCAACAGAAAGGAGCATGATCCAAAGAATTGCAGGAATTTATGAAGTTGGAGCCAATACAGCAGTCAACGCCAAGCTGGATCGGATAAGTAAATTCATGGAGACTCTCAGCACTCAAAGCAATATTTGAGCCATAAGTTCACCATATGGAGGAGCACCAGAACCAAACTAACTTGAAGAGACGGTGAATTATGTCAACAATTTCAATAGACAGAGGAACAATCCATATTCCAACACCTACAACCCAGGGTGGAGGAATCATCCCAATTTTTCATGGAGCAACAATTCAGGCCAAAAGAATTTTCCACCACCTGGATTCCAGCAACAGAACAAAATCCAGGAACATGAAAAAGAACCATAAATGAAAGAATGGATTGCAGAGATGTTCAAAAAGCAACAACCAGCATATGATGCTATATTTCAAAGCCAATCTGCTTCCATCAAAGCACTGGAAAATCAAATTGGACAACTGGCCAATGCTCAGAGTTACAGACCGCCAAGAAATCTTCCCAGCAATACAAAACCAAATCCAAGGAACCGAGGGAAGGAGCAATGTCAAGCCATTACTTTAAAAAGCGGTACTGAGATCAACAAAGATATTGGAATCAAGACATCCATTGAAGAAATTCCAAAAGAAGTAGAACAACAGACGGAAGAAAAAGAAGCAAATGTAAAAGATCAAATCACTCCACCTCCACCTTTCCTATAGCGACTTCAGAAAAACAAACTGGATAAGCAGTTTGCTCGTTTCTTGGAGGTTTTCAAAAAAGCTGCACATCAACATCCCATTTGCCGAAGCTTTGGAAGAAATGCCCAGCTATGTAAAATTCATGAAATACATTCTTTCACGAAAAATGAGATTGGGAGATTACGAGACAGTAGCATTGACGGAAGAATGCAGTGCCATTATGAAAAAGAAACTTCCCCCGAAGTTGGAAGATCCTGGCAGTTTCACTGTCCCATGCACCATTGGAGAACACTATATCGGTAAGGCTTTATGTTACTTAGGTGCAAGTGTTAATTTAATGCCTTTTTCTATTTACAGGAAACTGAAAATTAGAGAAGCAATGCCTACCTCAGTCTCTTTGAAACTTGCTGATCGAACGCTCGCATTTTCGAGAGGAGTCGTTAAAGATGTGCTGGTCAAAGTCGACAAACTCATTCTCCCAGCAGATTTCATTATCCTTGACATGGAAGAAGACAAATATGTACCTATCATCATTGGAAGACCATTCTTGGCGACAGGACGAACTGTGATTGATGTACAAAAATGAGAACTAACTATGAAAGTTCAAGACCAAGAAGTTACTTTCAATGTTTTCAAAGCCATAAAATTCTCGAGCGATGAAAAGGAAGAAGAATGTTTCAGAATTGATGTTGTTGATGGTATCGTTCAGGATACTGATACAAATCCCACGGATACACTTGAAGTTTGCATCACCAACATGACTGACAGCGAGCTAGATGCTGAAATCCTGGAATGTATCAACTACCTTGACAAACCATTCCGATTCAAAGCGACACCACAAGTGGAAAGCCTGGAACTGTCAAAGAAAGATTGAATTAAGCCTTTGATTAAAGAACCACCACAGCTGGAGCTGAAATTACTTCTGAGTCATCTCAGGTATGCATTTCTTGGAAACTCTTCTGAATTACCTGTTATTATTTCTTCTTCACTAACATTGGAGCAAGAAGAAAAGTTACTGAGAGTATTAAGAAAGCACAAAAGAGCCATTGGCTGGACTATAACAGACATTCGAGGCATTAGTCCATCATTTTACATGCACAAGATCCTGATGAACGATGAATATAAACCCATAGTGGAGCATCAACGGAGACTCAATCCAATCATGAAGGAAGTCGTGAAGAAAGAAATCATCAAATGGTTGGATGCTGGTATCATCTACCCCATCTCAGATAGTATTTGGGTGAGTCCTATGTAGTGTGTACCGAATAAATGAGGAATTACTGTGGTCACCAATGAAAAGAATGAGCTAATTCCAACAAGAATAGTGACTGGATGGAGAGTATGCATGGACTACCGAAAACTAAACAAAGCCACGAGGAAGGACCATTTTCCGCAGCCATTCATTCACCAGAAGCTAGACAGACTGGCAGGACATGAGTTCTATTGCTTTCTAGACGGATATTCAGGGTACAATCAGATTGCTATCACCCCAGAAGACCAGGAGAAAACCACATTTACATGTCCCTATGGTACTTTTTCTTTTCGCATTATGCCATTTGGATTATGTAATGCACCCGCCACATTTCAGCGTTGCATGATGGCTATCTTCTCAGACATGCTGGAGCAGAGTATGGATGTATTCATGGATGATTTTTCTGTGTTTGGAGCCTTTTTACCATTGCTTGCAAAATCTGGAACAGATGTTACAAAGATGTGAAGATACCAACCTGGTACTAAATTGGGAGAAATGCCACCTCATGGTGCAGGAACGCATTGTTCTTGGACACCAGATCTCACAAAAGGGAATCGAGGTAGACAGAGCAAATATTGAAACAATTGAAAAACTACCTCCACCGACATCAGTAAAAGGGATTCAGAACTTTCTCGGACATGCAGGTTTTTACATGAGATTTATGAAAGACTTTTCCAATATTACTAAACCTCTGTGCAATCTTCTGGAGAAGGATGTGCCTTTCAACTTCACCAAATAATGCAAGGAAGCTTTTGAGATCTTAAAATAGAAGCTGGTTTCTGCCCCCATCATAGTAGCACCAGACTGGACCCTTCCATTTTAAGTGATGTGTGATGCTAGTGATTTTGCTGCAGGTGCAGTTTTGGGACAACGCAAGGCAAAGATTTTCCACACCATTTACTACTCCAACAGAACTTTGAATGAAGTTCAACTCAACTACACAACCACTGAAAAGGAGTTGCTCGCAGTTGTGTTCGCTTTTTACAAATTCTGCTTCTATCAGTTGGGTCCCAAAGTGGTGGCCTACACAGATCATTCAACAATCAAATATATGATCATGAAGAAAGATGCCAAACCCATATTGATCCGTTGGATACTTCTTCTGCATGAATTTGACGTGGAGATACGAGACAAGAAAGGGATAGAGAACCAAGCGGCAGATCATCTATCGAGGCTTGAGAATGGAGAAACAGCTGACAAAGAACTGACAATCAAAGAAACCTTTCCAGATGAACAGCTATTTTCCATGAAACATCAGGTTGTCCCTTGGTATGCTGATTATGTCAACTTCATTGTCTCAGGAAAATGGCCGTTGGAATGGACAACTCAGCAAAGGAAGAAATTCTTCAAAGAAGTCAAGCACTATGTCTGGGATGAGCCGTACCTGTTCAAATGATGTGTTGATCAATTACTGAGGTGTTGTGTTCCACATGAGGAAGTCAATAGTGTTTTGCAGCACTGTCATTCATCACCATATGGCAGACACTTCAGTGGGAATAAAACTACAACCAAAGTCCTACAATCAGGTTTATTCCAGCCCACTCTTTTTAAAGATGCTTATCTTTTTGCTCTTCAATATGATAGGTACCAGAGAATAGTGAATATTTCTAAGAGAAATGAAGGACCATTGCAAAACATTCTGGAAGTAGAGATATTTGATGTGTGGGGTATTGATTTTATGGGACCCTTTGTTCCATTATTCAGAAACATGTACATCCTGGTTGCTGTAGACTACGTCTCCAAATGGGTTGAAGCAATTGCACTGCCATCCAATGATTCAAAAATGGTGATCAAATTCCTAAAAAAGAACATTTTCACTCGGTTCGTAACACCTTGGGCAATTATCAGTGATGGTGGCTCACATTTATGCAACAGATACTTTGATGCACTCATATCCAAATACGGAGTTACTCAAAAGGTTGCCACTGCTTATCATCCATAGTCAAATGGACAGGTTGAAGTTTCAAACAGAGAAATCAAAAGAATCTTGGAGAAAACTATTAAATCAACAAGGAGGGACTAGTCAACAAAACTGGATAATGCATTATGGGCTTACCGAACAGCTTACAAGACACCCATTGGTATGTCCCCATAACGATTGGTGTTTGGGAAAGCATGTCATCTGCCAGTTGAGCTTGAACACAAGGCGTACTGGGGACTAAAGAAGTTGAATCTTGATTCAGAAGCTGCAGGAGAGAAACGACTTCACCAACTCAACGAATTGGAGGAGTTTTGTCTACAAGCTTATGAGAATTCCAGATTGTACAAAGAAAAGACCAAGAAATGCCATGACCAAAAAATAGTGCACAGACAGTTGGAACCAAGGCAGCAGGTGTTGTTGTACAACTCAAGGTTGAAACTATTCCCTGGAAAGTTGAAAACAAGGTGGTCAAGTACTTTTGTTTTCACTCAGGTTTTTCCATATGAAGCTGTTGAGTTACTGGATCCCAACACCAACAATATGTTAGGTTTGTTTCTAGGTCCCAAGATCAAACAAGACATGAAATCATGTGTGAATACATCAAAGGAGGTAGCGGAATACTCACATCGATCGGTTGAGACGAATCGGCAACAAAGAAAACAAGTTTTGGGCTCTCAAAGTGGCGCCAATCACTGCAGTTCACTGCCCTCCAAATCAGAATTTTGAGCTACGAAAATGAGCTCCAAGATTGCGTCAAACGAATCCCGACTCATGGGTGAACCTCCCTACCACCTTCGCAAGTCTCGTAAGTGTGCTAGCACTTGAGTTTTTGCCACAAAAACTCACTCTTGCTTTCCCATTGCTCACGCCATTTTGGCTTCAAAAACAGTGAGCTTACTGCCCATTTGGGCGTGAGTTTGAAGGAGAGAAATGAGAGTGAAAAATGTTGTTAAGTTATTACAAAAGTGGTATAACATTTGTTTATATATTTTCCAAAAATAATAAATGTTTTTACCATTTAATTTGCTTTCAGAAAACAAATTAAATCAATTGTAATGACCTTGAGTGTTCCACACTCCAAAGTCAAAAGTCCATCACAAGTCCATCAAGTCACATCTACTTTAATAAAGTGACATGTTGTCATTTCACATCACTCAAACTGACAAGTGATTTGACGCTTGATGCGACTAATGATTTGAGGCTTGATGTGACTTGCGTCGCCGCACTCGAATTCGAAATACAAATGCGCTCGCAATCACACTCGGGCTCGAGTTCGTTAATTCCAAATAATGATTTTTTTGTCGCGTCGTAATTAAATGATTACGTCTAGTGAATTCACTATTCACGTCGCTAACGAATTAATTCTAAATTAATTCGTTCGCCCGAATTAAAATCTAATTTTAATTCCGCGTCGAAATCTAATTTCATTTAATATATCGAATATATTAATTTACCGATTAATTCCAAATTAATCATTATCTCTCTAGACGATATTTTATCCTAGAGAAAATATCTCCGTAATTAATCCTAGATTAATTTTCTCTCTCTTCTATATAATCCCAGATTATTTAAGAGTGCGAGTTATGCGTCATCGGTGGATTATCGGGAAGCGACCCATGAGATCCCCGGATAAGTTGGCAGTAAATACGGTCGTCGGAGTATCCGAATCACGTACGTACCAAGTACTACGTTCTACCGATTTACGAGACAAGGTCGACTCCTAGCAAAGCACCAAGTCTACCCAATTCTCCGGACATATCCATATAGAATATACAAGGATCTTTATCAAGCGTAGTATACCAAGTATTGTGTATATCGGCCCAGTATCGGATTGTCACGTGTTAGGGCTAGGGCTGGATAAGTGTCTGCCCCGTCCGAAGCACATGTCGGATGTCTGGTAACTAGTCTCTATAATCGGATATGCATGACCTAGTCATAATATCCCGATGGTTGCGCAACACTTAAGAGCACTAATACCGTATCCTGCGTGACATCATCTCCACTATGACTGGAGTGATACTTCCGTCTTGACATCACTCCCAATACTCTACGATTCTCAATATACCCAGCATTGGCGTACACAGAACCGGTTAGAGTCCTAGACGACCTCAACTAAAGTATATTGATTGTCGTAAGCATTAGCGATGCAAGTCTCAGGTTAAGACCAAATACACCTACCCTGATGTCGGACTCCCATAGACACATAGTCATTATACCAATGGGATTCCGATGGGTCTTTTCAGAGCGAAGCTGTTTCCCGTACCATCGGTGAAACACAAACTCATATCGCACTTGCATAAGTATCCAATACTTAAATATACGAGAACTATGCCATCGTGCCCTCACAACGCGCACAAGTGCAATACTAGCCTATTCCGCATTATCGATGTCCTGTCTCGATAATACTCCGGCTATGGATATTTAATGATTAATCCTTCGTGGACTGATACTGTCTCATATCATTCTCAATCTAGGAACTAATCATATGGACCTCTCTTCATTTATATATCTATGGTGATCTAATCACAAACGATGAGGGTGCAATTTCCTTGTCACATAGTTAATTTGTACAACAACACTATGATCTGTACAAATAGTGACGCTATGGGTCATATTTTCCAACAATCTCCCACTTGGCACATAGCCAGTCACTCAAGTGTCTAACACCCGAACTATGTACGGTTCGCTCAAATTGCTGAGAAAAGAATTTCGTCGGCGGATTTGCATGATTATCGTCTGACGCGATTTACACGATCATCACATCGCCATGATGTATGATCCGAACGAATCAGATGAATATCGAAGTGTATATCTGGATCGTCGATGAGACCATTAATTCTTTAGTCTGTGCTGACGCCTAGCTCAGCCGCTAACAGAACTATATCTAATCTAATTAGATTTATTATCGATCCAAATGGCTTCTATTACTGCCTCAGCTGCAGCAATAATCCGCATTTGTTGTTTATTCGGCAACAGTTATCTTGCTCGAAATATTTCCAGCTCACTGTCCCGTTATTCAAACTTTATAGTACCGCAGTATTTAACGGTTTGGAAACTTGCAGCAGTGATCCTAGTCACTTCAAGTTCTCCTACTCCATAATTAAGACAGCATCTTTAGTTCTCTAAGATACTAACAGATGTTCTTAACTTCAATCCAGTGACTATCACTTGGATTGTCCTGATTGTGACTCCATATGCTCAAAGCATATGAGACACCAGGTTACGTACATTATTCAATGTACAATTTCTCAGAGAGTGTTAACAACTCCAAATCTAGCCCAGTAGATCTTTATTCCTTGAATAAAGGTTGTTACTCCCAAGAATTCTACGGAGAATTTCTATGAAAGAATATCTATGAAAGCCAAGCTTTCACCAATTGCTTTATTGGGAATTTCAATGTCAGTGCGCTCCCACTAACCTCCTTATATACACAAGAATCATTTCGTTTTGAATTAAATCATAAACCATTATAATTACATCAAAACGTCAGTTCCAAGAACCTTATGCTTGCTTCAATCCAAACATGGATCGAATAACCCGCAAACCTTGTTTGTCGGTTATACAAAATCGTCAGGATGTTGTAAGAATCCTCCAAGAGGTTTCCTTTTCAGGAAAGCGATTTGATCTACAACTGACACATTTCATAAATGAAATATGCAGTTATCAACAAGCATCTTCAAAATAGATTTACCATGGCAATATGTAAAAGGTTGAACCATTATTAACACAATGTTGATAACGATACCTTTCAGTCACAAGCCTAGCTTTGTACGTTGGTATGTTGCCATCCATATATGTCTTCCTTGAAGACGTTTACGGTACCAATAGGCACAATGCCTTGCGGTACAACAACTAGTATCCAAACATAGTTGTTATACATGGAATCCATTTCGGACTCATGGCACTTTGCCATAATAAGGAGTCGATACCTTGTATCACTTCCTCAAAATGTAGTCGGATGGTATACCTCCATAAGATTGACATCTTCATGAGGTGAGATCAGAAACCCATACCCTAGGTTGTTTTCTGACTCTCTCTGATCTACCCGGTTCTTCTGTATTCGAAGATTAATGGTATAAATTCATCATTGATGAACTATATGTGTTCCATTAAGGATTTCGTGCCTCGAATAGTATTACTCCAATTTTCATCGAGTATCACCATCCTCCCACTGACCACTGCATATCGGTATTCCTTTTAGGAAAACCGCATGGTGAGAAACAATCATATTATTCTCATGTGAGATTTATAAGTACTATACTTATGGTTTCCTTTAAGATAACCATTTGGCACTTATCCAATTTAGGTTCTAGTTTGGATCATCCAAACGTTATGCCTGGCATACCCAAATTATTAGGAATGAGAAACCCTGTTTCTTTCCTGTTCATATCCTATATGATATCTGTCAAACAGATTTTCATGGAACCTTATTCTAAATAAGTTTTTGCACTGTTAATACATATCCTGTTGAAGGAAATGATAGCTCAGAGCGACTCATAATTTAACCTTATCTTGTCCAACAAAATTCAGTTTTTAGTTCGGACACACCGTCAAACTGACGTGTCTCGGGAGAAGTCCTCATCTGAAAGAATACCATACTCTTTCATGTATGTATGAAACTTAATGCTTAAGTATTTCTCATTACGGTCTTACCGCGACGGTATAATACTATAGCCGATCTGTTTATCTACTTCGTGTCGGAACTCTAAAAGTTTCCGATTTGTGTTCTTCAAAAGAAACACATAACCATAACGTGATGCCACATCCGTTAAGGTCACGAAATATTCATGTTCACATCTAGCCTAGCTAGATATGGGCCCACTTACTTCACCATGAATAGGGCTAACAGATCGGTGGCACTTTCACTATTACCAAGTAAATAGTGTTTTAGGTACTTTACCTAATAAAATAGATTCGTAGACTTTATTTGATTAGTCAAATCAGTCCTAGTACCCACTCTTCAAAAGTGTGGATATACGAGTCTTGTTTAATTGTGTCCCAGACAATAATGCCACAAATAAGTCTCTATTGATCAAATCAATTTGAGCTATTTATTTGTCATTTTATATGTTTGAGATTTTAATTATATTCAAAATATAAATACTATTTTTCACATCTAAAGTGTTTATCTCAGTATCATCTTTATATAATGAAACACTTTAGTGTTCTAGAATATAAAGGTTTATCCGCAACGGATTAAACACTGATATAGAGATAATGTTACTAGTCCAACTAGTTACATTATAACAGTTCCTAATTTAAGTACACACCCGAAGGGTAGTTCCTAAACTTAGGTATCTACAGTCGAAACAACGACTTTCATCCCGTTTCCGATTCGTAGAGCAATCTCCGCTTGAAGTCAGTATCCAGCTCATAGCGGATTCTGAACATCAATACATATATTTTATGTACCACACTAAGTATTTAAAATCCAATTTCAATACTAGTAATGGATATAATTTTGACAAACACATTCTTAAAGTCAGAGCCTTGCCCTTTCTTTAATTCCTTCTTGTCTGCCATATCCAAACGACAGTCACTTTGGGATATCTCTTTTATCTTCCCAGAAGATCATAATGATTTTGCCTTTGTCCTTTCAAATATTTCAGAAGCCTTTGGCCAAGCCTTGGGTTTCTAAAATATTGAAGTAAGGTGCGCCTTGCGCTACTAGCCTAATTGCAAAGTTTGACTTTATCTCCTTGAGATTAGTCATTTATTCTCCAAGAATTATTAATTGCAATTTGAATACTTCTTAAATCTAAACATAGATTTATGTCAAGTATAATGAATTAAGCACTAAAGTCATCATCACACATAAATCTTCCAAAGATTATGCTCTACTTATTTGCTTGATTCTAGGCTTAGGCATAATAGGTTATTTTATCAATAAAGTAACTTATTATTTATTTCCAGGACCATCCTGAAAATATTCCTAATTTGAAAGTTAAACCATTTAAATATTTTAATCCAAGATTATATTTAAATGTCCAATCTTTCATTTTTAATCTTGATTCTAATAGTCCAACTATTTAATCAACGATTTGTGGTACTATTTATTATAATGATTATCATAGTCCAACTATACAATCAAATATGATTTAAATTAATTAACCTCAATTACATTGATTACTATAATCCAATTATAAAATCAACTGTAAATTGAAATAAATTAATTCAAATATATTGATTACTATAATCCAATTATATAATCAAATATATTACAGTTCAACTGTTAATTAAAACAACAATTTAAATATTAGTCCAACTAACATTTAATTTATATTGACGAATGATATTTGTTTGAGCGTGTATGGCGAGTAATTGAACGAATATTGCAAATTCAATTCTTGCCTCCCACTATTTTTCGGCGAGCCTCTAACCCTCTGTCGAGTACTCGGGAAACCGTGTTTCCTAGTGGGCTAGGATCCCGTTAAATATCACACAATCTTGACTTTGGCCAACAAATTGTATGATAATTAACTAGGTAGATCTCGAAGATCAATTGGATCTCATCCAACTCCTAGATCCAGTAGGTGGACATCCAAGTCCGAAACATATATTTTATATATGCCTATATATCCAATATATACCCTAACCTTTTTCCTCTGAATCAACTAGGCCTTGGCTTTGGCACAACAAACCTA
This sequence comes from Zanthoxylum bungeanum, assembly GCA_019454045.1. Taxonomy (NCBI): domain Eukaryota; kingdom Viridiplantae; phylum Streptophyta; class Magnoliopsida; order Sapindales; family Rutaceae; genus Zanthoxylum; species Zanthoxylum bungeanum. The sequence goes on along the minus strand of SKCR01032753.1, from coordinate 198,801 downwards.
ATGATCCCAGTCAAGCGCGGACCCATTGACCATGGAAGCTTCGTAATCAATGTCGATGGACAAGAAGTGGTCTTGACTTTGGCCAACAAACCACAACTTGGACAAGACACCAATATGGAACAAAGCTTCGTGATTCAAACACATCTTCGACGGACAGGGGCTTGACTTTGGGCAACAACCCATGCCAATATAGGATCTTGAGTAAGAATCACTCAATGGAAGGAAAAAAACGCATGATATTTAATGAGGGTTTTTCGCGTGCAAATTGGCTACCAATTTAATTATCTTTGTTAAGGTCTCATCTTCATACACCCTTAAACATGCATTCTAAACACATAATAAAGCGAGTATGAAAGAAAATAATAATGATATGCGGATGGATACTTTACATTGATCCTAGATCAAATCTCTCCATTTCTCACTCAAGCTAGCACTTGTACTACTTCTACCCGTTACACTACACTTCTAAAGAAACCTCATTTACATTGAGGGGAATAGGTGAGAAGAGAATACAAAGAGAATAGAGGTGATAAGGCTGGACACGCAGGTCCAATTTAATAAATCGAATTATTACAACAATTTCCAAAATTGCCCCACCCGACTAATATCCATCCGATATACATTATTCATTCATCACAACCACGTATTCACACATAAGCATGCTATCAATCAATCTAATCAAATTAATTAATCTGATAATTATGTGATCATCCAATGTTCAAACAACGATTTGATTTTGCTCGAGTCAAACTCGTTTTTGCGAATAAGTACTCAAAGTACGAATTCATGAATTAAATTAAACTACATCATTAAATCAAATTTAACATGTATTTAATACTAATTCATTATTCAATTCCAAATTAAACATTACACTTTATTAATAAACCTTTTACGATTTAAATTCCAAATTTAATTGTAACGCGTCTCAAAGACCGATTAACGTCCAACATCAATTCAATTCAAGTCTAATGGGCTTTAATTAATTTCTTTAAGGTGTGGGCTTCGGCAACCAAAGCCCAATCAAGGAGTAACCCCATAAGCCCAGAAATCAATTTAGGCCCATTAGGCCCAATTAAACTTTAAAGGTTTATAAGTTGCATTTGGGCTTTATGGTAGTGGTTTTGGGCCCAATTGGATCCAATCCATTTGGCCTAAACCCATCTTGATAAAATCAAGCCCAATTAGCCCAATTACAACATTAGAAGCCCAAATCCAATTTAAGGCCTAAATAACTAAATTACATGAATCCAATTCCGCAATTTAATTACCTAAAGTGCATTACATGATTAATCAACTAAATCAATATTTCTAAAACACCAAATTAGTCCAATTAATCATTCTCATTATCATTATCATATGTCCAACAAGTAAATGAAAAATCAAACCCATTACATGCTTTAATGCTCTCGGCCAAAGGAGGGATTTTGTGTCCGATTTGGTTTCAATCCAATCAAACCCACAATCGACATTAAATCAACATCCTAAATGATTTCCAATACATCCAATGTCCTAAAATCAAAATACCAAGACATTCAAGGGCATTATCCAATTCGGCCAAGGTGAAAATTTTGGGGATTTATGTTCAATTCAAAATCCAATCCAATTAGTTTCAAATTAACATTATCCTTAATGATTCCAACTCATCAAATGAATCAAAAACAAAAATTCCAAGAATCCAAAATTCATATACCATTCGGCCAAGGATTCCAATTTGGGCAAAATTGATCCAATCACATTTTGTTGAAATTGATTAAATCAATCTTCAATATAACATATACTAAGCATGCTCAATCATCCAATTTCATTAAATCATGCTCAAATACAAAATACCCAATTTTAAGCCCTACAATTTCATGCTTGAACCTATAGCTCTTGATGCCATTGTTAGGTTTGTTTCTAGGTCCCAAGATCAAACAAGACATGAAATCATGTGTGAATACATCAAAGGAGGTAGCGGAATACTCACATCGATCGGTTGAGACGAATCGGCAACAAACAAAACAAGTTTTGGGCTCTCAAAGTGGCGCCAATCACTGCAGTTCACTGCCCTCCAAATCAAAATTTTGAGCTGCGAAAATGAGCTCCAAGATTGCGTCAAACGAATCCCGACTCATGGGTGAACCTCCCTACCACCTTCGCAAGTCTCGTAAGTGTGCTAGCACTTGAGTTTTGCCACAAAAACTCACTCTTGCTTCCCCATTGCTCACGCCATTTTGGCTTCAAAAACAGTGAGCTTACTGCCCATTTGGGCGTGAGTTTGAAGGAGAGAAATGAGAGAGAAAAATGTTGTTAAGTTATTACAAAAGTGGTATAACATTTGTTTATATAATTTCCAAAAATAATAAATGTTTTTACCATTTAATTTGCTTTCAAAAAACAAATTAAATCAATTGTAATGACCTTGAGTGTTCCACACTCCAAAGTCAAAAGTCCATCACAAGTCCATCAAGTCACATCTACTTTAATAAAGTGACATGTTGTCATTTCACATCACTCAAACTGACAAGTGATTTGACGCTTGATATGACTAATGATTTGACGCTTGATGTGACTTGCGTCGCCGCACTCGAATTCGAAATACGAATGCGCTCGCAATCACACTCGGGCTCGAGTTCGTTAATTCCAAATTAACGATTTTTCCGTCGCGTCGTAATTAAATGATTACGCCTAGCGAATTCACTATTCACGTCGCTAACGAATTAATTCTAAATTAATTCGTTTGCCCGAATTAAAATCTAATTTTAATTCCGCGTCGAAATCTAATTTCATTTAATATATCGAATATATTAATTTACCGATTAATTCCAAATTAATCATTATCTCTCTCTAGACGATATTTTATCCGAGATAAAATATCTCGTAATTAATCCTAGATTAATTTTCTCTCTCTTCTATATAATCCCAGATTATTTAAGAGTGCGAGTTATGCGTCATCGGTGGATTATCGGGAAGCGACCCATGAGATCCCCGGATAAGTTGGCAGTAAATACGGTCGTCGGAGTATCCGAATCACGTACGTACCAAGTACTACGTTCTACCAATTTACGAGACAAGGTCGACTCCTAGCAAAGCACCAAGTCTACCCAATTCTCCGGACATATCCATATAGAATATACAAGGATCTTTATCAAGTGTAGCATACCAAATATTGTGTATATCGGCCCAGTATCGGATAGTCACGTGCTAGGGCTGGGACTGGATAAGTGTCTGCCCCGTCCGAAGCACATGTCGGATGTCTGGTAACTAGTCTCTATAATCGGATATGCATGACCTAGTCATAATATCCCGATGGTTGCGCAACACTTAAGAGCACAAATATTGTATCCTGCGTGACATCATCTCCACTATGACTGGAGTGATACTTCCGTCTTGACATCACACCCAATACTCTACGATTCTCAATATACCCAGCATTGGCGTACACAGAACCGGTTAGAGTCCTAGACGACCTCAACTAAAGTATATTGATTGTCGTAAGCATTAGCGGTGCAAGTCTCAGGTTAAGACCAAATACACCTACCCTGATGTCGGACTACCATAGACACATAGTCATAATACCAATGGGATTCCGAGGGGTCTTTCCAGAGCGAAGCTGTTTCCCGTACCATCGGTGAAACACAACCTCCTATCGCACTTGCATAAATATCCAATACTTAAATATACGAGAACTATGCCGTCGTGCCCTCACAACGCGCACAAGTGCAATACTAGCCTATTCCGCATTATCGATGTCCTGTCTCGATAATACTCCGACTATGGATATTTAATGATTAATCCTTCGTGGACTGATACTGTCTCATATCATTCTCAATCCAGGAACTAATCATATGGACCTCTCTTCATTTATATATCTATGGTGATCTAATCACAAACGACGAGAGTGCAATTTCCTTATCACATAGTTAATTTGTACAACAACACTATGATCTGTACAAATAGTGACGTTATAGGTCATATTATCCAACACAATAAATTAAAGGTTAACAGTCAGCGTGTCAAGCACTACTAGGGAGAATCATTTGAGCGACAAAAAGAAAGTGTCACACTTTCAGATCCATCCTAATGTTCGGGCAGTCACGTCTAGATGACGTCGTTAAACTTAGCGCTCGCAGGGAGGCAACCCATGCAATTTGTGTATATAGTGTGATTTGGTGTGATTTCATTTTGTGTGTTTAGTTTTCACAGGTTAATTCATTTCAGGATGGAAGAAGCTCTCGTAAATCTTCACAAGAAATTTCCTTCTCTCCCTAAAAAATCTCTGATGAAATTTTACAAAGCTCGCTTGGAACAGATGAAACTACTGATGATCAAAGGTATTCTAACTGACATTCGTTGGATTATTGAAGCACGGGTTCGATTGGTATGTGAGTATTATGATTCCTATAATTCTTATTTGCCTGGTTTTGGAAGAAGCACATATGTAAAGAAACGTAAAGCTAAGCAAATGGGTGTTTGTTATAAATGTGCACGCTGGAATTGCAATACTCGTTGTCGTTCTTTAGGAATGGTGTCTGATAATCGCGAAGATAAAATTAAATTCATTAGGGATGGCTTGAGTAAGGAGTCTGTAGATGATATATCTTCAACTCTTGAGACACATCCCAGTGGATATGTTCATATAGCCATTCGCAAATTACATACACAATTACGAAAAGAAAGACAAATGTTAAGTCTCGGGAATCTGACTCAAAAATACCCTGTTTGCCAATTTATAAGAAAATTGGATGGGAAGCTTGTCTCTGACGCATCGACGTCAATCAAGCTGTAAATTCTTGTACATATTATATCTCTTTGTCTTTTCCTAATAAATGTGATTTGTTTTATTATTTTCTTTTATTTTCTCCGACAGGATCCAGATCTTTTTTACCATCACAATTTATTTTACTCTTTAACTAATATTTGTCATTTGGCAGGTACTAGTGCTATTATTTTTACTCACCATTTTCAGGTGTTATAAATTCAACTCATCATTGCACTTTTGAAGATATCCAGAGTAAAACATGGAAGCCACTTCATGAAGACGAGTTGAAAACATCTGTGTGTTTTGCGGTACTAGTGTTGGTGTTAAGCCACAATACGTAACAGAAGCACATGAATTGGGTCGAGTCTTAGCTGCAAGGAATATGCACTTAGTATATTACGGTGGCAATCTTGGACTTATGGGAATCGTTTCAAAGGCCGTACAGGAAGGAGGCAGTCAAGTTTTGGGAATCATTCTAAAACACTTGGCGGAGGCAAATCTTATTGGACCATCAAACGGAGAAGAACTAATTGTGCCAGGTATGTCTGAACGACTGGTAGAAATAATTAACCGTGCTAATGCTTTTATTGCTTTGCCAGGTGGCTTGGGTACATTGGAGGAAATTTTTATAGTGTTATCTTGGGCAAACTTGAACATACACCAGAAACCGCTTGGACTGTACAATGTTGAAGGATTTTATGATTTTCGTTGTGTATTTCTTGATGATGCCATGAGAAATGGGTTCTTGACAAAACCTATGAAAAAACTCCTCTTTATTGCCAGAACTGCTCCGGATCTAATTGACCAAATCTTAGCCTATTAACCACAAATTGACCCTATCATTTTAAAGATAAATTGGTCTGAGGACGATCGTGGTAAGAGGCGTCAGATTAATCTGGATCTTAACCTTTAACTTTTCGTGTAAAATTTCAGTTAACCAGGTATTATCTTCTAAACTCTTCTTCTACTGTTTAAGACATTGGGGACAATGTCTCATTTAGGTTTGGGGGAAGGAATTAGTTGATCAGTATCTTGTTTTTAGTTGTGTATTGTTTTTATTTTTAGTCCAAAATTTTTCGAAAAATAAAAAAAATTTGAAAAATTTTCAAAAATTACAAAAATATTTTGCGTTTTTGTTTTTATTTTGACTAAAAATGTGAAATTGGTGAGAGATAGCTGTGTAAGGAGTTCCCATTCCTGATACGTATTTCAACCCATTTTCGAAACAAGTTAATTTTTGTTTATTTCCTTTTGAATTATTTAATTTTTGGATTCTCCATAATACTGACTAAAATGGATCTTCATATGCTCAGTTGGCAGGTATTATCAACATGCATGGTAACATACATACATGAGATAAAATTGAAAAGTTTGTAATATTCAGTGCTCTAGTTTAATTGAAGGAAGCATCTATGAAAAGCATTGGAGTAAAAAGAAAAAAAACGTATGAGATCCGAGTTATTAAGTCTGTATGGGTGTTTTAACACTTAGTGCCCTAAAACCAACTAGTTTGGGAGTCAATGGCCCAAAGCTCGCTACAAGGATCAAAGATGCTGCAAAAATATATATATCTGAAGTCTGAGTAATTAAGTCTGTAGGGGTGTCTTAACACCTGGTGCCCTAAAGCCAACTGGTTTGGGAGCCACCGACCCAACACTCGCTACATAGATGGAAGATATTGTATATAAATAAAAAAAATCAAAAAATCAAAGAAAATAATCAGAAAATTGAGAAAAATTATTCCACTGCTGCAAAAAGGTGTTAATTCTGATAAAACTTTAGGACAAAAATATTACTCTCTTATCAACGGCACTTGTGACTGTTATGGGCAAAAATGAGTTGATTAATATTTTGTTGGCTATATATATGGAGAATGGTAAATATAATCGAAGAATTTACTTGTTTAGTAATTTAGAAAGAAAGAAAACAACTAGTAACTTGGAGTATAAGTTTCACCTGATTAGTCACTAACTTCTTTATTCTATTTTCTCTTGTCTTTTTGCTTTTGTGTACATTAGTTTCACTACCTTTTTACTTTTGTAAAATGTTTGTGGGTATCATTGCTGTAAACCCTCACGAGACTACAACTTGTCCACTAGGGACACCTAGGGGTTTAAAGGCTTGTTGCATAAGCTAAATGCAATTGTGATTCCTACGAAAGTGGCTTAGTTAAATTTTATTTTAAAGATGTTTATGTTATTTTATTCTATGTTTTGCTCGAGGATTAGCAAAATGTTAGGTTTTGGGGTGTGATGAGTGGTAAATGTATCGCTATTTCCCATTCATTTAACCTAATATTTTGTATAGTTTCTTGATTTTTGTGAATATTTTGATATGTTTTGTGTTATTTTGTAGATAAATAAAGTTTCAGGACATTCTGGAGGTGATTTTGGGCCAAAACAATGAAAAATGACAAAATGGGTAAAATGGTCATTTCACGCGTCGCGACGCTCAAGCCTTCGATGTCACGACGCCTAACATGCGCCATGAGCTGCTAACGTGCGTCGGGGGACACGAGTCAGAATCTAAAAATTTTGACTTGCTAACGTGCGTCTGCCACGTGTAAACATCAAAGCCAACTTGCTAACGTGCGTCGTGCCACGTGTCATCATCCTATGGTGCCGACAATCACCATCGCCATGTGTCACTCTATGTGTCAGCCACGTCATAGTCCACATCAGCAGTAGACCGAGTCAACTCACCACGTCAGCGCCATGTCATCTTCAGCCAATCACAGCGTGCCACGTGTCGCAATCCTACGGTGCCGACAATCACTTTCGCCACCTCATCGCCACATCAGCTCCCAATCACAGCGTGCCACATGTCACCTTTTCACCTTATCAACTGCCACGTGTTGAGATCTTCTCGTTCCACGCCGCTAATCATGCGCGTCGCGATGCTCGCACCTTGCCGAGGCCTATAAATTCAGCTCGAGGTTTCAGTTTCAGATGTACCTTCCTCTCTGAATTCTCTGATGTAAATAGGGATTTTTATATCTAGTTTTCTTTAAATTTATGTTTTGCAATTAATTTTAATTACGTTCTGTAATAATAATTTACTTTCTTTACTTTTTCAGTCTTTACTATTCAGCTATGAGGAGGTAACTTCCCACTGCTATGGTGAAAGGTAAAACTTTTATTACTGCTATTTAGATTAATCTCCCTAAATTATAATATATTCACTACTTAAAATTTTGCTTTAACAAGGACACCGCTATATTGGCCGATTGGTAATTGATATTAAATTTGTTTTAATTTGACTAAGCATGGATACCGCCTGGTTGGTCGGTTGGTAATTTCCGCCTATATGGCTGGTTTATGAACTTAATTTGACTTAATCAGGTTACCCCCTATATGGATGGTTGGTATTATCACACAAGTTAATATATTATATTAAGGGAGATATTTAAAATAGTAGTGATAAAAGTATATCCTCTAGCCCTAACATTTTCTTTTATTGTAATTTTCTTCATTTACTTTGCAGCATTTTACTTTATGTCTTTTATTTTTAAGTTTTTACTCGCCCTAGTTATGTGTCCTAACTAAGTTAGTTATCTAGGGTTGTGATGAATTCTAATATCACCGGTTTATAAGGGGATATTTTGTAGTTTGGGTAATTTAAAGGTTTACTTATTAAGTCTTAAGTTTAATGCGTCTTGTTAAATGGCCATTAATAATATTGATCTGGTAAATCTAAAATAAACTTAACAATGGAATTTTAGGTTTAAGCCTTAGACTTAATAGCCCACGAACTTCTTTGAGGATAGATAACCCTTTAATAGATTTCCTTATAGGATAGACATGTACCTGTCGGATGGGGGTAGCCATAATTGGAACTTAAACTTAATGAATCCAGGTAATTTGGTTGACATAGACATATGGTTCAATTGGGTTAAACTGGGTATTTGCGTCTGACCATCGATAGAGGCTTTTGCATTATTTCGGGTTCCAGGTTAGTAAACTGATATATTATACAAACATGAAATAACTACTTCATCTTTAAAATTATATTGGAAGAAATCACAAACCTGAATAGTTTTATAAATTTGAATTTTACTCAACCTAATTTTGCGCAATTTTATTTACTTTTTTTTTAAAAAATTTAAAATTATCACCATTCCCAATCAATTAATCAACCTGTTAGATACTAGTAATCATTTGACCTCATAAAATTAATAGATTAGGTATTAAGACCTCGTGGGGTCGATATTTTTTATACTACTTGAACGATACATGCGCTTGCGTTATACGCTTGTGATTACGCACCAGTCATGATAGCAGTGGGAGTAGTTTCTGTTATATCTGATATAAAATTTTATATATGATATAAAACTATAGACTTGTGACAAACTCCCATTATTCATGCATTAGATATGATCTAATAAAGGACACAGCTAGACTATCTGTGTAACAGTAAGTATAACTGTTTGACAGTTAGTGTGTCTCTTGTATATAGTATTAATCTTTCGTAAAGGATGATTCATTTGTCGAAAGAGAAAGTGATTAGAATGTCTAGTCAATCTGATGCCTCATATGATGATAGCATAATGAATACTATATAATGTACGATTAAAGATATCAATTTAATTGTAATTGTTACGAGTTATTTTGATATGTTGTAGACCATAGGATGGACCTTGAAACACGTTATTTGTCTTTGAGATATTAAGAACGAGTTTCTTATTCATGGAGAATATAATCCGCAACCATTTTGGTAAGATTAGTTTTGAGTCTAATTATGACATTAGATGGTCTATGACATATAGAGTCAGAAAAGATGCAGTGGGAGTGTCACCGTTGATTCTACTGAATTAGTGGAATTCGTTACAACTTATGAAGTATTGACTTATGAAGTTTCAAAGTGACATTATAGATTAGAAGTTTTCATATTAGTGTTGTGTTTGCGGTTGCCTACATAGTATTGTGGATTTGATCCCTAAATACTTGGACAACTTAGTAGCTGTAGCACAATATTGATGTCGCATATGAGTCATATTGATGTATAACTTAGGTTATACAAAATATGAATGATGTTGGTTAAGGAAAATGATTGGGTTTGTTGGACAAACTCAATTTGTTAAAGCGGGCTTACTTGTTGTTGCCTACCTCTTGAGTGTTATGTGAGATCTTGAGGGCCATGTGAGCTCTTGAAGGCCATGAGTATATGATACACATTAATATGTGCATATGATATCGTGGATTGGCACTAGCGCAAGTGGGAGAAATTGTTAGGGTTGGTGCTCTGAGTGCCAATCCGGATCGTATTTATGTCTGATTCATAAATACGAATAATTCATTTTTTCCATAATATTACTTATTAAATGGTAGCACCTCTTGTCTTTTCTATACATATTCGATCTAATTGCGATTAGATATCTGATTATGATTAGATTGAAACTAAATCTGATTTAGTGATACAGGTATATTAGACAAAGACCCTAGGATTTACATTTAGTGCGCAGTTACAACATTGATTGTAATTGACATTGGGAAGCGTCACTATAAGTGGTATATCCTTAAATAAAGTTCCTGGTCAAGATCTAATAACACGCGTCGGTTAGTAAAATCCGTTGAGACTAGTACATGTCATTTATCGTGACTTGGTACGATGGTTTATCCCAATGAACCATGAGTCTCAGGAGACTCGTATAGACATATAGGTGTTTATTCGATAAATATTGAAAGACTCACTGAAGATTTCCTAATAGATGGTACACCAACGTCAATAGGAATCTTCTCGAGTTGAGCGAGCATAGAGGTCCTTCGACTTGAGCTACCACCGTGGATATATGAGTTATCCTCCACAATTTGATGGCAGTCACGTCATCGATCTATTTAGATCAGACCTCCGCTTGTTCGTTGGATGTGGACTGACGCTCATGATATCCTGTGCGTATCAAGATAGAATCCATCAGTCCCGTGTATAGGGCATGGGCATCCTACACGTGTTTACGATCTAGTTAATCCATGGTCGTGGTATAACTTCGGAAATTAGTTCCGAGTGTTATTTAGAGATAGTAAATTCGAAAGTCGATTATATTATACCGAAAGGATTTGACGTTCTTATCTATATCCCAGGTATAATATGGATAGCCTGTGATGGAGGGATTATACGTATGCAATGACCTTGACTTGCATAGTTTAGCGAGATTATCTGTGGTCGTCATAATTCATGAGTGGGTGAATTATGGACACGAAATTGGATTTCGTGACGGATAAACCTAAACTTAGAGAGTCCCACAATATGAATTGTACTCGTTGAGCACTTGGGCAATGCGTTATGAATAATACAAATTATTCATAATACTTCATCGGATTAAATGAGTTAATTCGAATCGTTTAATCGGTTAAACGAAAACACATGCTTAAGGGCATTTTTGGTCAGTCGTGATTATTGTGTATTTGAATTTGATACATAATTCGAATAGATACACATTAATTAATTGTCAAATGAGACTTTGACACATGCCATTAATATATGTAATTGTTATTTAATGTAAATAAAAATACATATATAATAATAATTATATTAATTAATTATTTAGATATTTAATTGTTAAATATTTGAATAATTAAATAATATCCATTTTTCATAATTGTTATGATAAATGTCTAATTAATATTGGTGACATATGGCATGTTTTAATTAAACTTTAGGTGTGCAAATTTGATTTGTTAACATAAATTTTAATTATGTTTAATTAGATTAAATAGGCAAATTGATAATAATGCCCCTACTAAGTTGGTTTTGATGTTTTTTAAAGAAATTTTTTTTCTTTTTTCTCTTATCATCTTACTTGGCCCTGAGCTTCAAAAGGAAAAGGGTTCCAAAGTTGCTTGATGATTCAAAATTAAAAGTGAAGGAAAAACAAGAAAAAGGTTAGGAAAATTGGAGATTAAAAGGTAATCTTTAATATTCTTGAGTTTAGAAATTTAGTTTCTTGTTCGTATGTTCCTAGAATAGTTCTAGGGTTTTCTTCACATGTTAAAATTGGTGCTTTTGGTGTTGGAAGATGGATTTGGAAGTGTTAAGCATGTGTGAAGTAGAATTGGATAATATTATTGTAATATTTATTCAATTTTATCATTTGATGATATGTTGTCATTCTAGAGTGTTATGACCACTCTTGTAATGCCTATAATTTTTCTTGGGTGCTTCAATTGTGGTGGCTTGGATTGGTGTTGTGATTAATTTGATTAATATTGAAAAAGTTGGATTAAATGATGAAAAATTGATTATTTTTGTTACAAAATCAGATCTGGAAAAACTTGGTTGATTGTGATGAAAATGATGTCATTTGAATGTATTGTATGTGTTTTGGGTGTTGGAACAATTGCCGAAAATTGTTTCGGAGTTGAAATAAGCGAAAACGCTGAAAAACTGCATTATCGGATGACTTTTGAGCCAACAGGGTGACGGCTGCCCAAACAGTGAATTTTTCACTGTTCGAGCAGCTCATGAACTACCCTAATACTATTTGGGCTAACCTGGACAGCCCTCCTGTGTATTGGGTAGTCAATTCAGTCAAAAACACTTTTTATGCCATTTTACGGTAAAACGTTTTTCATAAAATTTTCGCGACGTTTCTTAGTTATTTATATCGTTATTTGATATTGAATAAATATTTTTAGGTGAAATATGAATAAATTATTCATATTGGATATTGAATATTTTATTCGGTAATTTAAAAAGTTTTAAAATTTTGATTTTGCCCGAACAGCGCTTCCGACGCGCCCTTTGCCCAAAACCCCAACATGAGGCACATAAGGTAGGGTCTGGAAAATGACCTTTTTAGCAATTGGCCGTCGTATATGGTAAACCTTGTAACCTGCCTCTTGATTCTCCTAGCCTCTATTTTGTTTTCTGGAAGTACGCCTTCTTGCAGGTATTTTACTAATGGTGTCATCCATGAGTCAACTAAGGTAATTGAAGTGGCCTCTTTTTCTTCCTTCCAAATAGTTGGCTAGTTCAAGTATATTACTGGAAAAGATTGAGGTATGTCTCCTTGCATTGTCGATCTAAGGGTGGCCAATGCGTCCGCTTGAGATTTCTCACTTCTTGGAACTTAGGTTATTATGAGTTCCTCAAATGTCGACTGAATATCTTTTACCTTTTGTAAGTATGATGCCATCTGAGGATCTCGTGCCTGATATGACCCTTGGAATTTGTTGATAATCAATTTTGAATCAGACTTTACTTCTATCTTTTTTGCTTCAAGTTCATTGGCCAAGGTCAGACCTGCTATTAATGCTTCATACTATGCCTTATTGTTGGTGACTCTGAAAACACACTTAACTACTTGTTGTAGTATGTCACCTTCGGGAGTAATGATCATTATTCCAACACCGCAACCTTTTTTATTGCCGGATCTATCGACTGTAAGTTTCCAGGGAGTAGTTGAATGGATAGAATGGATTTCTGGTTCAGTTGTAACTCGCAGGCTGAGACTGAAGTCAACTATAAAATATGCTAAGGCCTGAGACTTGATGGCAGTCCCGGGTAGGTAAGTGATGTCATATTCTCCAAGTTCCATTATCCATTTCGTCAACCTCTCAGACAACTCTGACTTATCGAGTATGCTTCTCATAGATACGATGTACAAACCGTGTTTGGGTGCCCTTAAAAATAGGGTCGTCGCTTCCTAGCAGCCATTATTAAAGCCAACACCAATTTCTTCGTTTGGGGTAGTGTGACTCTGCATCCATCAGTGCTTTACTCACATAGTAGACTAGGAGTTGTGTCTCATCTTCTTCTCTGATCAAGACTGCACTGACTGCTTGTTCTGCAACACCTAAGTAGAGAAAAAGCCTTTCATTGTTGAGTGGTTTCGATAGCAGATGTGGGGAGGTCAGATACCATTTGAGTTCTTTCAAAACTTCCTGGCAGGCTACAGTCCATCCGAAGTTCTTTGCTTTCTTAATGGCTGAGAAGAACAAAAAGCTTTTGTCTGTAGACTTGAAGATGAACCTATTAAGTGCAGCAATTCACCCTGCTAGTCGCATGGCATCTTTTGGGCTAGTAGGAGAGGGGATATCAATGATGGACCTGATCTGATATGGATTTGCTTCAATTCCCCGTCGAATGACCATGTATCCTAAGACTTTCCCTGAAGCGACATTGAATGCGCATTTAGTGGTGTTTAACTTCATCATGTACTTGTCCACTATGTTAAAGGCTTCCTCCAAGTGCCCAAGATGTTGCTATGATTTTGAAGATTTTACCAGCATGTCATCTATGTATACCTCCATGGTTTTTCCAATTTATTTAGAGAACATCTTATTGACGAGACGTTGGTATATGGCTCCAGTATTTTTGAGGCCGAATGGCATCACCTTGTAACAATATATATATCGGTTGGTGACAAAGGCAGTCTTCTTTTGGTCGTCTGGATGGATGCATGAGGATTTGATTGTAGCCAGAATATGCATCCATGAAACTTAATAATTCATGCCCAGCTGTAGCATCAACCATTGAATCAATGTGAGGTAGAGGGAATGAATCCTTTGGGCAAGCTTTGTTTAAATCTGTGAAGACAATGCAAACTCGCCACTTGCCATTTTTCTTTCGAACTGCCACCACGTTGGTGAGCCATTCTGGAAATTGAACTTCCTTGATAGCTCAATTCTACAATAATTTTTGAACTTCTTCATCGATGACTCATTTTCTCTTTGGGGCAAACTTTCTTATCTTTTGTCTGACAATAGGGTAGTCTGGATCCACATGGAGTTCATGAGTAATTAACTCAGGGTCGATCCCGGTCATGTCTTTGTGAGACCATGCGAAGCGGTCGTGTCGCTTCTTCAAGAAGTCACTCAAGTCAGCTTGTAGTTTGGGATCTAGATTAGCTCCAATCTTTGCCTTATGATCTGCATATTGTGTGTGAATTTGGACCTCGTCAAGCTCTTCTAGATTTGGTAGTGTCGGCTCTATTTTATGAGATCCATTCTGTAATTGCTATGCAGATTGAGTTTTTTCCTTCAAGGTTGTTTGATAGCAGCTTCTGGAAGCAGCTCTGTCTCATTTTATATCTTGAATCCCCCACTTGGTAGGGAACTTTAGAACTTGGTGATAAGTGGATGATACTACCCTAATTTCATGAATCCAAGGCCTACCAATAATAAAATTGTAGGTTGAGGGACAGTCTAAGATTAAAAATGTGGTCATCTTATTGATTCCCCCCGTGTAGACTAGGAGAGATACTTCTCATATGGTGAATTTTTGTTCTCCACTAAATCCAATCGACAACATCGTCTGTCTGTTTATCTTCTCCAGCTTGGCTCCTATGTCTGTAATGGCTGTGGCAAAAATGATGTTGGCTGAAGATCCTGTGTCGACTAACACTCGTTTGATCATAGAATTCACCACTTGTAAGGAGATCACCAAAGCATCATGGTGTGGATTCATATTACTGGAGTTTATGTCGTCTGGAAATTCCATAGTTAGGTTGGTAAACATCCTCTCAATAGACATTTTATAATGAGGAATGCGGATGGTATCAGCTCTATAATGTCGTCTGGCAGCTGAATATGATACACCACTAACTTCTGATCCTCCTGAAATAAAATTAATTGTTTTTTTAATTGGTGGAGATGGAATTGGGGCCTCTCTTTGGCCATCTCTTTCATCTATTCGGGCCAATGTAGCTTTTCCTTTCTCTGTGAGTAAGTCTCTCAGAAATCTCTTGTTCAGCAACTCCAGGACTTCCAATCTTAATGCCACACATTCAGTTGTAGTACGGCTGTAATCTTACTGGTGTCCTTCTTTGTGGAGCTTTCCCTAGAACGTAGGGGCAATTTCACCTCATTCCCCATTTTTTTAAGGACCAGAACCAATTCTCCTGGGGAAATAGTGAAATTATAGTCTGAGAGCCTAGGTCTACTTGTTGGCGTTCTCTCTTGGGTTTTATAAGGCAAAGGTGTCGATGCTCTCTTCTTTGATGGTTCCTCCTTTCTGAAGGATGATGAGGGATTATGTTTGCAAATTCTTTGTGTCATTTGTGAACATTATGTATTCTATCATTCTGCATGCTGGAGGAACTTTCTTTTCTTTTGTTCCTTTTGTCTTCTTCCCACTTGATTTCAATTTGGGCCCGTGCCATGGCTTGGTCCATTGTGTAGCATCAAAATTTGGTGAGTTTTTTGTAGAGTCCACTTTTAGAGAGTAGTCCATTTCTGAAAGCTTTCACTGCCATCGATTGATGGAGATATGGAATATTTATCCTCTCTTTGTTGAAGCGGGCCACATAGCTTAGCAATGATTCTCCTTTCCTTTGTTGGATGGCGTTGAGGTCATCAATGGTCTTCTCAAGCTTAAAAAACTTACGAAATGCTTCATAAATTTTTCTGCTAGTTGTTTGTATGACTCAATGGATCCGTATGGTAGGTTGATGAACCAGGTGAGGGCTGGGCCTGCCAACGTTTCTCCGAATCCTCTGCACATTCCAGCCTCCCATTGGAGAAGAGCCAAGCCAGTTGACATCATTTTATATTTATAGTGTACAATATTGTCATCTGGATCTGTGGATCCATCATATAGCTTCATATCTAGTGGGCTGAACTTCCGCGGCAGCTCGACAGATGTGATGTTCTCCAAGAACGGAGTGTCAGAAATCATTCCAACTCTGCTCTTTCTAATTGGTAATCTCACTCCTGATAGACTGGACATAATTGTTTCCTTGAACTCTATTATTTCCCTTCTCATGATGGATGCAACTTGTTGTGCTTGGTCGACTGGGAAAATTGGCAGATTATTTGGACCATGGTCACTTGGTGGAATATCATATGCCACTTCGTTATATGCCCCCAAGAGGTTGGATGGGATCGTTGGATTGCTAGGTTAATCTAGAGTGTCACGATGTTGAGAGGTTGAAGATATTTGCTCCAACTGGTTTTGAAGGTTTGTGTTGGAGTTTCGCATGATCAGGTTCTCTTACTCTAAAGTTCGTAATCATTCTTGGAGCATGGCTAATTGTGCTGCCACATGGTCTGGTGTCCGTTCACTATAAAAATCCATGAGTGATTGTGCTTTAAGGACTATAGACTGAGAGATCTTTGCCTGATATGAATCACTAAGGCCCCACGGTGTGCGCCAAATTGTTGATGCTGGTTTTCATCCGAGGTCCAAAATCGAGATTTTGAAATATGGGGCACTAGTGATCCTGCAAAACCAAGGTCGAGTGAGCGGGAAGGATACTGCCCACCGGTATGGTGGGTGAGGTAGGCACTCTGATGCTCAAGTTAGTAAAGATAAGTGACCAGTAATCAAAATAATGAAGAGAGGAAGGTTTGATATTACCTTGATCTCTTTGGGCTTCCGTGAGGGCGCAATGTTAGTGTTTATAGGTTCAGAGAACTCAGTTTGAGAAGTGAAGCTTGAATGAGAATATTTTGAGTTGCGTTGCCATTTATAGGTGAAGAGAAGTAACTTTAGCAGCTGGCATAAGCCCCACAACGTGCCCAAGCACTTGATAAAAAGTTGGGCATGTGAAAATATGCCTTGAGTTAGGCAAAGTGGGGAATGGGTGGTTGATATAATAAAGATGAGTTGTCCTTAAGCTTCTGGCTTAATTGTAATCCAATAATGCTAAATTTTCTGGGCTGGGTTTCTACTTCTGGGCTTTGTTTGTTGTTTGGTTCGAAGTGAAAAGATAATTTTGCCCTTGGCCCAAATTTGGCCCATACACCGTCTCAGCTTGTTTACTACTTTTATGATTTCTGAGCTATCTATATGTTTCCGCTGAGATGATCGATCATTGTTATGTTTCCGCTCGACGCTCGTTGCATGTTTTTATGTTTTTATAACTCATCATATATTTCCGCTGGGGTACTCGTTAGGGTCTCATGTTGGACAATTATGACCCATAGCGTCACTATTTGTAAAAAAACATGGTGTTTTTGTACAAATTAACTATGTGACAAAGGAAATTGCTCTTTTATCATTTTGTAATTGGATTACTTGGTTATATAAATGATAAAAGTCCATATGATTAGTTCCGGATTGATAAGATATGAGACATTATCAATCCATGAAGGTTAAATCATTAAAACATCCCTAGTAGGAGTATTATCGAGATTAGACATCGATAATACGAAATAGACTAGTATTGCACTTGTGCGCGTTGTAGGAGCATAACGACATAGTTGTCATATATTTGGGTATTGGATACTCATGCAAGTGTAATAGGAGGTTGTGTTTACCGATGGTACGGGAATAGCTTCGCTCTGGATAGACCCCTCAGAATTACATTGGTAGTATGACTATGTGTCTATGGAAGTCCGAATCAGGGTAGGTTTATTTGGTCTTAACCTGAGACTTGCACCGCTAATACTTACGATAATCAATATTCTTTGGTTTTGGTCGTCCAGAGCTTTAACAGGTTCTGTGTATGCCTCTTCTGGGTATACTGAGAATCGTAGTGTATTGGGTGTGATGTCAAGATGGAAGTATCACTTCAGTCATATGGAGATGATGATCACGCAGGATACATAACTAGTACTATTAAATGCTACAGCTATCGGGAAAGTTTGACTAGGTCATGATTATCCGATTACATAGACTAGTAGCTAGTGATACGATATATGCTTCGTACGAGGCATCACAATTCCAGCCTTAGGCCTAGCATGTGACATCCGATACTGGATCGTATTACGCAATACATTGTATACTACGCCTGATACAGATTATATATTCCTCATTGAATATTTCTGGAGAATTGGGTAGGCACGGTGCTTTGCTAGAAGCCAACCATGTCTTGTAAATCGGTGACAACGTGGTACCGTGTACGCACGTGTTCGGATAGTCCGATGACCGTATTTACTACCAACATATCCAGGGATCTCTTGGGTCGTTTCCCAAAGATTCCCCGATGACATTAGACTCGAACAGAATTAATCTGGGATTAATTATGAGAGAAAAAATTAATTTGGGATTAATTACGGCAAGAATTAAGATTAATTATGAAAGCGAAAATTAATCTGGGATTAATTTATCTAGAAGAAAGAACGCGATTAATTTGGAATTAATCGGCAAAATAAATTTAATAGTTAAATTGGATTTTACTATTTAATTTATTTAATTGGGCTAAAATAATATATCGGATATATTAATTGAAATTGGATTTCAATACAGAATTAAAATTGGATTTTAATTCAAGCGAACGAATTAATTAGAATTAATTCGTAAGCGACTTTCGTAATAATTTTACTAGGCATTATTATTTAATTAAATTGGATTTAATTACGTCGCGACGGAAAATTCGTTTAATCGGATTAAACGAACCCGAGCCCAAAGTGTGTTGTAAGAGCTAACTAAATTTGGAATTTAAAGTGGTGGGACCCACTTTACTTATATCAAATGTTTGGCATTTGATAGAGGTAGTTGGGCTTTAAATTAAATGAAATCATTTACTTTTCACCAACTGTGTTTTTGGAAAACAATTACTTTAACTTGGTTTTGGAAACCAAAATACAAGACAACGCAAAACTCTCTCTTTCTATTCTCATAACACTTCCGAACACTCTTATTCCTTGGAGGAAAATTTTATTTCAATTTTTGGACAAAGCTAGCACTTTGGGAGTCAAAGAAAGGTGATAGGGAAACTCACCCAAGAGTTTGGAACTCAAAAAGAGGGCTTGGAGCTTCTACATCCAACAAAAAATTTGAACTTCAATCGATCAATGTGAGTTTTTCCGCAACTTATCTTGTAATATTCACACATGAATCAATGTTTAGGATCCTTGGCATGTCTTAGAGACATTAACAATGGTATCAGAGCCACCTAAACTTGATTTTAAATTCTAGGGTTCTAAACTTTAATTTGGGGATTTTATGCTTGGAGTGTGAAAATTCGAAATTGGTTGTGTTGGGTTTCTACTATAGTCCCAAGATCAATTAAGCAATGAAAACAATGTGAATACAATAAAGAAGTATGGCAGAATCATACTTACAATGAACAGATTTGTGATGCGATGAACACAAAACTTTTGCTCCTCCATTGATGCTCACGGCAAAGCTCCACTTTTGTGCTCCATAGAATTCGGTCAAGCCCTCTATGTGAGTGCTCCAAGCTCCAAGCTTTGCAATGGATTCCATGCTCAAGGGTTTGTTTCCCTATCACATTTGGATGACTCTTTAGTGTGCTAGCACTTGGAAAAATTTGCGACAAATTCTTCCTTTGCCTGTTCTTATTCTCGGCATTTTCAAAAAATGGAGAAGGAGAGAATTTGGCCCTTGGCCGAATATTGAAGGAGAGGAGAGAAGAGTGATGAGTTAATTTTTTGTGTATATGGATTTCTAAAATCTAATACCCAAAAATCAAAGTCAAAAGGTCAAAGGCATTAAAGCCTTCCAACCACCATAATCAATCACAAGTGACTTACATCACATCACTCAAAGTGACAAGACATCCATCACTTGAATGAGTAATGATGTGACGCGTGATGTGACTTATGGGCCCCACTTGATTCGAAGTGCGAGTGGGCCCGCAAACACTCCCGGGCTCGGGTTCGCTAATTCCGAATTAACGAATTTTCCGTTGCGACGTAATTAAATCAAATTTAATTAAATAATTATGCCTATCAAAATTACTATTCACGGCGATAGCGAATTAATTCGAAATTAACTCGTTCGCCCGAATTAAAATCTAATTTTAATTCCGTGTCGAAATCTAATTTCGTATAATATATCGAATATATTATTTTATCGATTAATTCCAAATTAATCGTTCTCTTTCTTTAATTAATATTTTATCCCAGATTAAATATCTCCGTAATTAATCCCAGATTAATTTTCTCTCACTATTAATTAATCCCAGATTAATAATGTGCGAGTCATTCGTCATCGGTGAGTATTCGGGAAGCGACCCATGAGATCTCGGATATTTGGTAGTAAATCCGGTCGTCGGACTATCCGAACAGGTACGTACCTAGTACTACGTTTTTACCGATTTACAAGACATGGTTGGCTTCTAGCAAAGTATCGTGCCTACCAAATTGTCCAAAAATATTCTTAAAGGAATATATAATCTGTATCAGGCGTAGTATATGTAGTATTGCGTATTGCGATCCAGTATCAGATGTCACGTGCTAGGCCTGGGGCTGGAATTGTGTCTGCCCCGTACGAAGCACATATCGGATCTCTGGTAACTAGTCTCTATAATCGGATAAACATGACCTAGTCATAATATCCCGATAGCTGCAGCATATAAGAGCACCAGTTCTGTATCCTACGTGATCATCATATCCACTATGACTGAAGTGATATTTCCATCTTGACATCACACCCAAGACACTACAATTATCAATATACCAAGAAGAGGCATACACAGAACCGGTTAAAGCCCTAGAGGACCAAAACCAAAGTATAAGGATTGTCGTAAGTATTAGCGGTGCAAGTCTCAGGTTAAGACCAAATAAACCTACCCTGATTCGGACTTCCATAGACACATAGTCATACTACCAATGGAATTCTGAGGGGTCTATCCAGAGCGAAGCTGTTCCCGTACCATCGGTAAACACAACCTCCTATTACACTTGCATGAGTTTTCCAGATTTTCTCCAATTTTCTCCAATTTTCCAGATTGGGAGATTAATCTCATGATAGTCCTGGGAGCCGAGAAGTTACTCTATGTCATAGAGAAACCTCTCGGGCCTGAGCCCGGAGTTGAGCAAATAGTAGAGCATGAGCTTTGGAAGACTCATCGTGATAATAACTTTAGTGCTCAATCCATCATGCTTGCCGTAATGACTCCTCAGTTTTGTCGTCAGAACAAAGGATTGGATCTTTATAGTATGATGTTGAAATTGAAGGATCTTCACAGATCTAACCTTAGATCTCAGAAGTATGAATTGTAAAAGAAGCTCTTTCACTCGCGTATGTCAGAGGGTACATCTGTCGATCACTATGTGTCGCAGATGATTGCTGACTTTGAACAGCTAGGTCAGCTGGGCATAACCTTCGAGGCCGAGACTTCCATAGATTTGATCTTACAGTCTCTGCCCGAATGTTGGGGCGGGTTCGTCATGAACTATAATACGATGAACCAAGAAAAGACTCTTGGAGAGTTGACGGCGATGCTGAAAGAAGCAGAGCCAGAGCTTCAGAAGGGCAATAAGCGCGAGGCGCACCTTACTTCGACATCCCAGAAGGCCAAGGCTTGGCCGAAGGCTTCTGGGGGTGTGAAGAAAATGAAGAAAAAAGGCAGGGCCAAATCATCAAAGTCTTCTGGGAAGACTAAGGACATATCCCAAGACGTCTGCCTACATTGTAGCAAACGAGGTCACTGGAAGCATGACTACCGTGAGTACAAGGCAGAGTTAAAAGAAGTGAAGACGGGCAAGGCTCCGGCTTCAGGTATGTTTGTTATAAACATGTCCACTACTGGTTTTAAAAATTGGATTTTTGATTCTGGATGTGGTACTCACATATGTACTGGTGTACAGGATCTGCTAATTAGCAGGATAATGGCTTCAGATGAGATCGACCTATGAGTCGAAAATTGGACGAGAGCCGCTGTTTTGGTCATTGGGACCGATGTTTTATATCTGCCATTGGGGCATGTAATTACATTAGGTGACTGTTATTTCGTACCTAGTTTGACTAGGAACATCATCTCTGCATTTTTTTTAACCCGTTGCGGGTATACCTGTGTATTCCGGAACACTGGGTGTTTTGTATATAAAGATAACATTTTGATATGTACAGCAGATGCTAATAATAGTCTTTGTATTTTGAATATAAATGAATCTCGAACATATAACATGACAGACAAAAGGCTCAAATTGAGTAAAATAAATGAAACTCATTTGTGGCATTATTTTCTGGGACACATTAACAAAACTCGTATATCCACACTTTCGAAGAGTGGATACTTGGATGGATTTGATCCTAATTCATATGACGTCTGCGAATCTTGTATATTAGGCAAAATGCCTAAAACGCCTTTTAGCGGTAAAGGTGTACGTGCAACCGAGCTGTTAGCCCTCGATCAAAGTGACGTATACGGGCCCATGTCTAGTTATGCTAGAGGTGGCTATGAATACTTCGTAACCTTTATGGATGTTGCATCGCGTTATGGTTATGTGTATCTTATGAAACACAAGTAAGAAACTTTTGAGAAATTCAAAGAGTTTCGACACGAAATAGAAAAACAGACAGGCAAAAGTATTAAAACATCATGGTTGGACCGTGGTGGAAAATACTTGAGCAATGATTTTCTCGATTACTTGAAAGAGTATGGTATTCTTTCACAGTGGACTCCTCCTGGAACACCTCAATTGAACGGTGTGTCCGAACGAAGAAACCGAACTTTATTGGACATGGTAAGGTTAATGATGAGTTGCACTGAGCTACCAATTTCCTTCATGGGATACGCATTGAACAGTGCAATATTTATTTTGAATAAGATTCCGTCAAACTCTGTTGGACAGACTCTGTATGAAATATTGACAGGAAAGAAACTGGGTTTCTCATTCTTGAAGATTTGGGTATGCTAGGTGTAGACACTTACATTTTTGCATGAAAGCCCAATAATGAGCCTCGTATGTAGGCACTACCCGATAAGTTACGGAAGTTGCGGGAAACATACGTTGGAAGGGGAAATTCAAGAAATAAATACCTTGACAAATTTAACTCGCTATTTTACCTCGGGTTCGCTCGGTTAATCTCTGTTTTAAAATATTAGCCTCAGCCCAAAACCCCCATGATACATGAAAGCCCATTTATCCAAGCCACAAGCCCTCATCACAAGGCCCACACACCCAAGCCCAATCCAAAATATTTAAAACACATGTCACAAATCAAATCAAATCCCCTTCCTAAATTAAATCAAATCCCCTTCATAATTTAAATAAATCACCTCCCAAATTAAAGAAATTCCCCCACCAAAAATACAAATATTCTTTCCTTAAATTAAACACACCTATAATTGATTGATTTGTTCCTTTTTTAAGCCATACACAAACAAGGAAACCCTAAGCTCACCATTATAAAAAGAGACATATTCCAAACCCTAAGGCTCTCTACCGGAATAATTCACGGCACTTCAACCAAAAACAAAAATAATAAAAACCCTAGCATAAACCTTTAACGCACTGCCCCTCTCCATATACGCCCTTCAA
This sequence comes from Zanthoxylum bungeanum, assembly GCA_019454045.1. Taxonomy (NCBI): domain Eukaryota; kingdom Viridiplantae; phylum Streptophyta; class Magnoliopsida; order Sapindales; family Rutaceae; genus Zanthoxylum; species Zanthoxylum bungeanum. Next base: position 174,945 of record SKCR01032753.1, on the reverse strand, counting down.
TCCATGCACAACAGCCCATCAACCAGCAAATAACCCTTCACCTGGCAACGCCACTTACTGACCAATAAAAAGCACACCTCAAGCACCTAACACACGTCTCCAAAGCAGCCAAAACACAGCCACAAAACCCTAGTAGCCGTTCACCAACTAGAAAACCCAAGTGAACGTGGACAAACCCTTAAACCGTGAGCCAGACCACCCAAAATACACTCCAAAAATAGTCCTCGAACAGCCCCTGCAGTCCCAAAATATTCCTGAAAATTAGCCTTTAAACCGAGACAAAAACAGCCCCAAAAATCCCAAAACAGTCCCAAAAATAAGCCGAAACAGTGAGAAAATAGTAGAAAACAAGCAAAGAAAACAGAGAAAACAGCAGTGAAAATAGCAAAACAGCGAAGGAAAATATTGGACCAGAAAACCAGAAAAGTTACGGAGCATTAACCCTTCCGGCGACGACGTAACGCACTTCCAATGAGCAATTAAAAAGGTAAGACCTGAGGGCTCTCTCTTTAATATTCGTTTTGTTATCTCAGACACGACATGCTTGGTTAGACGTGGAATACGTTTAACCAAGCAAGCGAGGTCTCAGATTTCCTTTTGTCGTTGTTCATTTATTTATTTTCCTTTATTATTTCGCATTGTAGTTTATTATTGATTTTTTCAGTTATCTAATATTATCCCCTCATATGAATCATTATATTTCACGTCCATTTTTTTATTTGTATTATGTTAATGATTACGTGCTATCTCTTGCGGTATATCGGATGGAAACCCAGATATAAATTCTGTAGCCGAATCCGAATGGACGGTAGTGCGGTTTGTACTTGGGATACAACTCCACGTACCGCTTGAGGAACTTTCAAGCACGTGTTTCATTTTGTGATTTAAACCTATGTTTATTGTTCCGCTATTTATTTTCTATGCATTGCTACTTGATGCGCATGGGCTAATTACTTTGGTTTAAAGGTCCTATATTTGAGGGAGAAAAAGCCTAAAAGGCTACCTTCACCACAATATTTTACCGCGTCGGGCGAAGTATGTTTGATTGAACGTGAGATACGTTCAATCAGGCATACGAGGTCCCATATTATTTATTTGTTTATTCATGCATTGATAATCTTAAAGCGAATGGGCTAATCATGTGGGGTAAAGGTCCTCTATTCGAGGGAAATGCCTAAAGGCTACCTATACCACGATGTTTTGCCGTGTCTTTTCAATATTGTGCTATCTGCCTTTTGTGTATCATTACCTTGCTTATTCATGCATTGTTACTTAATCGCATGGGCTAATCATATGGCTTAAAGGTCCTCAATTTGAGGGAAAAGCCAAAAGGCTACCTTTACCATGATGTTTTACCGCGCCGGAAAAAGTATGCTTGATTGAATGTGAAGTACGTTCAGTCGGGCATACGGAGTCCCATATAGATGTTGGCCTTGGTCGCATCTCTTTTATTGTCTTGTTATTTACCTTTCTTGGTTGTTATGTTTTCTTTCTTCACTTTGCATTCATTTTCCATCAATGCTTGAGCGTTGCCTCTTGTGGTATATTAGATGGAAACCTAGACATAAATTCTGTAACCGAATCCGAATGGACGGTAGTGCGGTCTGTACTTGGGATACAACTCCACGTACGCTTGAGAAGTACTCACACACACGTTTACGTCATTTTAAATACCATTTTGGTAACCTCGTTCGAATGCGTTATAAAACGCTACATGAACGCATGTATTCTGCCTCAGTCTATTCGAACGCGCTTACAAACACTACTCGAATGAACATGCATTCTGTTTTACCATGCATCAGGTCTTCTCAAGTTCAAACACGTTCCCGAACACTATATAAACGCGAACATTCTGTCTCATTATCGATCGAACGTGTTTCCGAACGCTACACGAACGCATGCATTCTGTTTACCGTTCGAACGCATTTCGGGACGCTATACGAATGTGCACATTCTGTCTCACTTTTGTTTGAACATATTTTCCAAACGCTCCACGAACTCATGCATTTTGTTTACCGTTCAAACGTGTTTCCGAACGCTGGACGAACGTACATGCAGTAAACACATTTCTTTTCATCACATTTCATGTATGTTTTCTTCTTTGGCCATTTCTTTTACATTACGCCCAGAATCATTCCTTTTTATTATTAACGATTTTACTGTTATTATTTATTTACATTCTCACACTTCTTTTTTTAATATGTTTATGAAATCATGTATTTTCCTTCATTTTTATTTATGTTTATGGGTGTGCAATCTTGTGTGTTGATTAAATCATCTTGTATGTGTTGCATAAGGCTTGGTTATACTATTACATAAATCTTTTCATTACAATTGGCATAAGTAAGGGACCATTCTGAACCCAACGGTTTGAGGTCTTCCCTTGCGAGGGGTGAGTGCGGCCTTAAATCATTTCCCAGTTCACATTAGGTGGCGACTCCATTTATTTCTCCGGTTTAGTCCTCTGCGGGCTATTCCGTACTCCCGACCGGGCCGCGAGCCCGGACAGCATCGCTGTGTCCATAGTCTGGCGACTCCACTGGGGATAGAGAATCAGCCCCGAAATAATTTCTTGTAATGTTTTTGATTTTTACTTTAGTTAACCTTGTCTACAAGTGGGTTGGGACCAAGAGGTTATTAAAACTTTCCAAACTAAATTTGATTTAACCAAAGGTATTATTAGAGTTAGATAATGATTTGGTGTCTTCCTTCACTCACTACCTTTTTTATAGCCAAAAGGAAAAGCTGTGAAGACATCTAGATAATCATTTACTCAAAACATACCTTAAGGCATATTTAAAGTGATGGACTAATTTGGAGGATCTATTGTTTATTCCTGTCACCAATGCGATAAGAGCCTAAGAGGTAAGGGTATTTAAGAGAGTTCGCTACACCCTCCATCTGGGGAATTTCCAATAGAGGAATCCATTTGACAGTTATTAATGTATCTTGAAGTCATTTTTACTTGACGCGGCGGATCATTATATGGTATCATCACTCGTTGTCACGTACCTTAGGGTATAAAAAAGGTGCGCTCACTTGGTCGCTCGAACCCTTGAGTGGGGAGACCTAGTTGTGGGCAATCCTTCGCAGAGGGAGCCTTTATCTATACTCCTATCAACCCGCATGTCAACCATAGTTGTATGACCTATAGAAGCCACCCTTTTATGTTTGTGTTTGGGACCATCATCATTTGGATTCATTTTGACTTCTTGTCATGAGATTTGAACTTGTTGGGTCATTTAAACTGTGATGAGTTTGTGTCTTATAACGATTGGGCCGAAAGCTTCTAAAATACCGATGGGCCGCTTTGTGTTTGGGCCCCCTATCATTTGAAGTTGTTTAGCCACGTTATTACAAAAGTGTAAACCTGTTGGGACTTTTTCAACTGGGACAAGTTTACACCTAGCAGTAATATGATTGAATGCTTTGAAATGATAATGGACCAACTTGTATGAAAACCTTGATGGGCTTAGAAATTCCAAACATGATCCAAATATGCTGGAAGCACGAGTTCGATATATGCACTGGCTTTCATCCAGAAAGGATACGCCTTGTTACGGCATATTTGCATACTTTTGGATACCTCTAAATTCATCCCCATGACAACAGTTGCTGAAAGCCCAATTCGTCATTTCTAGACAATGGCACGATCCCATAATAGGCTTAGCCAATGTCGCAGATGGGCGGCCTTTGTCTTATACCGATGGAAAAGGACAGAAGCGACCAAGGTTCACCCCGTAGCATAGGAGAGAGTGATTTTGTGTACCTTGTATCGGTGCATTGAAAAAGCCATATCTAGAGCCAAAAATAGGCTTTCCGCGAGTGTGGGAGAAATAAGGTCAGAAGGATATATTCTGTTTGATCACCTCATGTATTTTACATATATTTCATGTATCGCACGCATACAAGTACCTTGCTAACTTGTAGTTTTAAAAGCCGCCATAGATTTCCGTTGGGTTAGAGAGGAAGGAAGGCTCATCAAAAGACTGTTAGTGAAGATGAGTGAGTCAGATAACGAGGTTTCTCGTATGGATCAGCTAGAGACTAATCTTACTAAGATTACCGAGCAGTTGCAAGCTTTGACCGCCGTTGTGGCTAATATGGTAGTGCCCCGTGCAGGAGGGCCAGGAAGCTCTGAGAATGTCAAGCGTGAAGAGCCTCTGAACAGGATGAGTGATGAGATCTCTATTTTTGATTATGACATGGCTGAGTATGCCACGGAAGGGTAGCCGGGTTTCAGACAGAGTTACAGAAACTCAGGGATCAGGTAGAGTCAGTTACCCGCAAGATGAGGGGTAAGCATGAGGACTTGCTAGACTACGAGGCCATGACTTTTGAGTAGCAGTTGCCTTCTCAGTTCAAGATGCTTGACATAGCCATGTTTAACGGGAACGGAGATCCGAGGGTTCATATCCAATAATATGTTTCCGTGATGAGTTCGGTGGGTCTGTCGAAACGTCAGGTTCAGAAGATGTTTGGGATGTCACTTGAGGGGGCACCCGTGGTGTGGTATCACGGCCTGGAGAGAAAGGTCAAGGATGATTGGAGGGCATTGGCGAAGGCCTTTCTGAATCAGTATGTCACGGATTTGGAGATCGACATGTCGCTCCGCGACTTGGAGAATACCAAACAGAAGCCGGAGGAGAGCTTCAAGGATTATGTAGATCGCTGGAGGAGCCAGCTTTTGAAGTTGCAGACTCGGCCCTCGGAGAAGGACCAGATCAAGATGATCATTAAGGGTACTAAGCCCTCTATTTACGGCAAGCTGAGGAGGATGACATCTATGATTGGTGATTTTCGACAGTTGAGGGAGACTGTTATGGATATTGAGGAGGAAGAAGCTGAGAATAGGAAGTTTTATGGCCTGAATATGAGGACCATTGGGGGGCCTTCAGGGACCAAACCAGTTTCCACTGAAGTTGTCACTGTTAGTGTCCTAGAACTTACATTGATCGGTTGACTTCAAAAACTTCCATGGATGTTGAAGCTTCCAAGCTCATGGGTGAGTATCCATATCACCTTCATTTGACTCCTTATGTGCTAGCAAGAACAAATGGAATAAATTTTATCTCCCAAGGAGAAACAAATTTTGCCCGAGAGAGAGAGGAGTGATCGCCCAAATTAGTTTCACAACAGAGGCCATTCGGCCAAACAAATCATAGGCAATCGGCCTATTGGTGAAGAAGCCATTCGGCCTAATGGAGAAGAGGCCAATCGGCCTAAACTTCATATGTCAGAGATAGAGCAATTTGTTTTGGCTTACAGCTCATTTTTCAAAATGAAATCAGTGGCCATTGTTGCTTCTTTCGGCCAATAGCCTTCTTTGCATTAAGAGAAGCCAAAATGGCTTTTGACCTTGTCAATAAAAAACAGAAGGCAGTGGCCTCTTTTTACCAAAACAAAAGATTGAAGATTAATTGCCTTTTGGCAAATCGAGAGAGAGATAAATAAGAATTTCCAAAATTCATTTTTAATATATATTTTGTTGGTGGGTGAAATGGGTAAGTAAAATCTAATTTATTACCCAACAACTTCCATTAACAAATGACTAGTTGATGTAAGTGAGTGGGTCTCACCACATTAAATTCAAAATTCAAATTACTTACACAACACACTTTGGGCTCGGATTCGTTTAATCTGATTAAACGAATTTTTCGTCGCAGCATAATTAAATCTAATTTAATTAAATAATAATACCCAGTAAAATTATTACGTAAATCGCTCGTGAATTATTTCCAAATTAATTCGTTCGCTAAAATTAAAATCCAATTTAATTCCCCGTTGAAATCCGATTTCATTTAATATATATAATATATTATTTTAGCCCAATTAAATAAATTAAATAGTAAAATCGAATTTAACTGTTAAATTTATTCTACAGATCAATTCCAAATTAATCACGTTCTCTCCTCTCGACGAATTTAATCCCAGATAAATTCTCGACGCAATTAATCCCAGATTAATTCTTTCTCTGATAATTAATCCCAGATTATTTCTTGCCGTAATTGATCCTAAATTAATTTTTTCTCTTGATAATTAATCCCAAATTAATTTTCTCTCTCATAATTAATTTCAGATTAATTTTCTCTCTCATAATTAATCCCATATTAATATTGTTCGAGTCAAACATCATCGGTGAATCTTTGGGAAGCGACCCAAGAAAATCCTGGATATGTTGGCAGTAACTACGGTTATCAGACTATCTGAATACGTACGTACCCGGTACCACATACTTACGGATTTACAAGACATGGTTGGCTTCTAGCAAAGCATCGTGCCTACCCAATTCTCCAAAAATATTCTTCTACGGAATACATGATCTTTGTCAAGCGTAGTATACGTAGTATTGCGCATTACGATCCAGTATCGGATGTCACTTGCTAGGCCTGGGGCTGGAGTTGTGTCTGCCCCAAACGAAGCATATATCGGATCACAAGCAACTAGTCTCATTATGATCGGAAAGTCGTGACCTAGTCATACTTCCCCGATGGCTATAGCACTTACAGTACGAGTTTTGTATCGCTGCGTGATCATCATCTCCATATGACTGAAGTGATACTTATGTCTTGACATCACACCCAATATACTACGATTCTCAATATACCCAGAAGAGGCGTATACATAACCTGTTAAAGCCCCAGACGACCAAAACCAAAGTATATTGATTGTCGCAAGTTTTAGCGATGCAAGTCTCAGTTTAAGACCAAATACACCTATCCTGATTCGGATTCCCATAGACACATAGTCATACTACCAATGGGATTCCGAGGGGTCAATCCAGAGCGAAGCTGTTTCCATACCATCGGTAAACAGAACCTCCTATTACACTTGCATGAGTATCCAATACCCAAATATATGAGAACTATGTTGTTACGCTTCCATAACACGCACAAGTGTAATACTAGCCTATTCCGCATTATCGATGTCCAGTCTCGATAATACTATGACTAGGGATATTTAATGATTAAGCCTTTGTGGATTAATATTGTCTCATATCTTATTAATCCGGAACTAATCATAAGGACTTTTATCATTTATATATCCAGGTAATCCAATTACAAATGATAAAAGAGCAATTTCCTTTGTCACATAGTTAATTTGTACAACAACACCATATTATGTACAAATAGTGATGCTATGGGTCATAATTATCCAACAATCTCCCACTTGGCCTATAGCCAATCACTCAAATGTCTGACACCTAAACTATGTACGGGTCGCTCAAACTTCTGCTGAGATATAGCTTTTTTTAGCGGATTTGTAAGATTATCATCTGATGCGATTTATTCGATCATCACATCGCCACGATGTATGATCGAACGAATCAGATGAATTAGTTGAATTACATACTTGGATCATTGATGAGACCGCGATTCCTTAGCCTGTGTTGTAGCCTAGCTCAAGTGCTAATAGAACTACTCTGATGAGTGGTATTTATATCACTATTTCCCACTCATTTAACCTTATATTTTGTATAGTTTCTTGAGTCTTGTGAACATTTTGATGTGTTTTTATTGTTATCTTGCAGATAAATAAAGTTTGGACAGCACTGGAGGCAATTTGGGGCAAAACCGGACAAAAATGCGTCAACATGGTTATTTTCGTCTTTTGCGCGTCGCGACGCTGGAGCACAGCGCGCCGCGACGCCCAGAGTGAGCCGGATCTGCTAACGTGCGCCAGGTCAACGGTCAACCATTTGAAGAAGTTTGACTTTGCTAAAATGCGCCGTGCCACGTGTCACCATCACAGCCGATCTGCTAACATGCGCCGTGACACGTGTCATCATCATATGCTGCCGACACTCAGACTTGACACGTGTCGCCTCGTCATCAGCCACATCATCGGTCAACAAGTCAACCTTGCCACGTGTCATGCCACATCATCGTCCACGTCAGCAGGTCAACCTAGTCAACATGCCACGTCAGGCCTCAGCCAATCAGAACTTGACACGTGTCGCAATCCTATTGTGCCGACAAATGCAACACATGCCTACGCCACGTCAGCGCCACGTCAGCGCCACGTCATCGCCACATCATCAATGACGTCATCACAATAATTGAGAATTAGCCGCCTTGACACGTGTCGCATGTACAGTCAGCCGCCTTGCTACGTGTCGCCTTCTCATTGTGCCACGTCGATGAATCCAGCGTCGCGACGCGCAGATCCTTGGCATCGCGACGCGCGAACAGTGCCCGAACAGTGGAAAAATTTGCTATAAATAGAGGGCGAATTTTCAGTTTTTTACACACCTCTCTCTCTCTTAATTTCTCTCTCTAGAGAGAGTTGCTCTCTCTAGAATTTTTATTTTTATTTTTTTTTGTTTTTTTTTATTTTTAGTTTTGTAAATAATTTAATTACTTTTTGTAATAATAGTAATTTAATTTTTACTTTTTACTTTTTACAGTTTTTACTATTCACCATGTTGAAGTAACTTTTTCAGCTAGGGTGAAAGGTAATTCTTTTACTGTTACAATTTAGATTAATCTCCCTTAAAAATAATATATTAACTATTTAAAATATTGACTTAATAAGGGATACCGCTATATTGGTCGGTTGGTAATTTAATTTTAATCTGGTTTAAACCTGACTAATCACGGATACCGCCAGACTGGTCGGTTGGTAATATTATCACAAGTTTATATATTATTTTATGGGAGATATCTAAATTAGTAGTAGTAAAAGTAATTCCTTTTACCTTAGCATTTTATTTTATTGTATTTTACTTTTCAGCATTTTTACTTTATGTCTTTTACTTTTATGAATTTACTAGTCCTAATTATGTGTTAGTTTTCTGAGGTTGTGATGACTTTTAATATCACCGGTTTTATAAGGGATTATTTTATAGTTGGATAATTTAAAGGTTTATTTATTAAGTCTTAAGCTTAATGCTTTTTGTTGTCTGATCACCAATAAGATTGATATGGTAAATCTAAAATGAACTAGACATAGGGATTTTAGGTTTCAGCCTTAGACTTAATAACTCACGATCTTCCTTGAGGATAGATAACCCTTTAATAGATTTCCTTACAGGATAGGAATATACCTGTCGGGCGGGGGTAGCCATAATTGGAACTTAAACTTAATGAATCCAGATAATTTGGTTGACATAGACATATGGTTCAATTGGGTCAAACTGGGTATTTGTGTCTGACCATCGACAGAGGCTTACACATAATTTAGTGTTCCAGGTTAATAATCAATATTTTACCCAATTTTAAGATAACCACTTCATCTTTAAAATGATATTAAAGAAATCACAACCCTAGATCTTTGTGTCTTTTGTTATTTTCCTTAGTATTTTCTTTTGTCTTTTTATTTATTTATTTATTTTGTAAAACCACTTTCAACAACCAATCAAACAATCATTCTCTTCTCCCTTTAATTAGATATTTGTAAATAAATAGATTCAATAATTAATAACAACAGTAGGAATTAAGTCCTCGTGGGATCGATATTTTTATACTACTTGAACGATACGTGCGCTTGCGTTATACGTGTGTGTTTACGCCGGTCATACTCCTAATCCAATTAGGATTATTTAGATCCAAAATGCATCTATTGCTGCATCAGCTGCAGTAATGTTCAGCTTTTGTTATTTATTCGGCAATAATATCTTGCTTGGAAGATTTCCAGCTCATTGTTCCGTTATTCAAACTATATACGTACCCTTATTATGACTTACAGTCATTTTTATCGGTTTGGAAACTTGCAACGGTGAACCCAGTCACCTCAAGTTCTCATTTCCCCATATACTCAGAAAGCATCATTGGTTCATCCAAGATATTCAAGGATGTTCTTAAAATCAATCCAGTGACCATCATCTGGATTGGCCTTATAGCGTCTACATATGCTCAAAGCATATGAGACATCAGGTCATGTACATTTCAAAACATACGAGCTCTGGGAGGGTTGTCAGCAGCTTTCTAGATCTATCCCACTAGATCTTTATCCCTAGAATAAAGCTTGCTTCTCCCAGGTATACCATGGAGAATTTTTCATGAAAGCCAAGTTTTCACCGATTTTAGTATGGGAATGTTATTGCTAGGAAGTAATACATCATCAACTTATAGGACATTCATTGTTAGTGCGCTCCCACTAATCTTCTTATATACACAAGAATCATCTTCGTTTTGAATTAAATCATATACCATTATGATTACATCAAAATGTTGGTTCCAAGAACGCAATGCTTGCGTCAATCCATAAATGGACCGATTTATCTTGCAAACCTTGTTTGCATGTTTTGGCACGACAAAACCGTCAGGATGTTTCATATAAACATCCTCCAAAAGGTTTCCGTTAAGGAAATCGGTTTTGGCATCTAACTATCATATTTCCTAAACGAAATATGCAGTTATAGCAAGGATTAAACGAATGGATTTAATCATGGCAACAGGTGAAAAATTTTCGTCATTGTCGACACTATGTCTTTGACGATACCCTTTCTACACAAGCCTAGTTGTGTACATTTGTATGTTGGCATCCATGTATGTCTTCCTGGAAGTCTCATATAGTACAAATAAGCACAATGCCTTCTGGTACATCAACCAATATCCAAACTTGGTTGATATACATGGAATCCATTTCGGACTTCATGGCATTTTGCCATCAAAAGAGTCGATACCTTGTATGACTTCCTCATACGTAGCCGGTTAATTATCCTCAATAAGATTAACATCTACATGAGGTGAGATCAGAAACCCATACCTCCCAGGTTGTTTTCTGAATCTCTCTCGGACCTACGCGGTTCTTGTGTAATCGAAGAATATGGTACAGTTTCATCCCTGATGAACTGTTCGTGTTCCGTAAAAGAGTCGGTGCCTAGAACAGTATTACTCTGATTTTCATCAAGTTTTACTTTCCTCCCACTTACCACTGCATATAGGAATTCCTCTTAGGAAAACCGCATGGAGAGCAACAATTACATTGTTCTCTTGTGAGTTGTATAAGTACTATACTTTGGTTTGCCTAGGACAACCTACAAATAGGCACTTATCTGATTTGTGTTCTAGTTTGGTACCATCCAAACGTTTAATGTGCCCAGCATCCCCAAATCTTCAGGAATGAGAAACTCGGTTTCTTTCTTGTTCATATCTAATATGAAATCTGTCTAATAGTTTTTCATTAAACCTTATTCAAAATAAGTATTGCACTGTTTAATACGTATCCCTAGAAGGAAATTGGTAGCTCAAAGTGACTCATATGTTCAAGTATTGTCCATCACGGTTTAACCGTAATGTTCTAATATATTTACCGGTCTGTTTTCTTACTTCGTGTCGAAACTCTTTGAATTACTCAAAAGTTTATGACTTGTGTTTCGTAAGATACACATAACCATAATGCGATGCCACATCGGTAAAGGTTACGAAGTATTCATATCCACCTCTAGCCTAGCTAGTCTTGGGCCCACTTACGTCACTATGAACAAGGACTAACAGATTGGTGGCACTTGCACTTTTACCAAGTAAAAGGTGTTTTAGGCACTTTGCCTAATAAACTAGATTCGTAGACATCATTTGAATTAGAATCAAATCCGTCCAAGTATCCACTATTCGAAAGTGCTGATATAAGAATCTTGTTAATGCATCACAGATGACAATGCCACAAATAAGTCTCATTTGATTTACTCAATTTGAGCTATTTATTTGTCATATTATATGTTTGAGATTCATTTATATTCAAAATATAAAGACCATTATTTACATATAATGTAGATATCTCGATATCATCTTTATAAACAAAACACCTGGTGTTTCGGAATATAAATGTATACCCGCAACGGGTTAAACTAGATACAGAGATAATGTTCCTAGTCAAACTAGATACATTATAACACTCTCCTAATTTAAGTACATGCCCAAATGGCAGTTCCAAAACTTAGGTTCCTACGGCCAAAATAGCGACTCTCGTCCTGTTTCCGACTTGTAGGTCGATCTCATCTGAAGTCAGTTTCCTGCTTATCAACAGATCCCGCACATCAGTACATATATTCATGTACCACATCTAGTATCAAAAATCCAATTTTAAAACCAGTAGTGAACATGTTTATAACAAACATTCTTGAAGCCGGAACCTTGTCCCGCCTTCACTTCCTTCATGTATGTCTTGTCCATACGGCAGTCACACTTCTAGTGACCTCGTTTGCCACAATTCAGGAAGACAACTTAGGATATGTCCTTTTAAGAAGCTCTGGCTGTGCATAATGGATTGAGCAGTAAAGTTATCATCACAATGAGTCTTGCTAAGCTGATGCTCTACTATACGCTCAACTCCGGGCTCATGCTTAAGAGGTTTCTCTATCAAATAGAATAACTTCTCAGCTCCCAGGACTATCGTGAGGTTCTATTCCCAATCTGAAAATTGAAGTTGTTAAAGATATTTTCCCCAGGATTATGTCATTTAACGCTAATCTTTCAGTCATCTTGATTGCTATAGTCCAACTATCCAATCAACGATTTCAGGTACAATTAAATATAATGATTATTATAGTCTAACAATATAATCAACTACAATTGATCGGTTACATTCAAATGTATTGATTACTATAATCCTATTATATAACCAACTACAAATGAAGTATTTTGAATACAGTCCAACTGTTAAATTAAAACAACAATTGAATATTAGTCCAACTAATATATTTTATAATTATTAATGACGAAAAATGAAATGAGGGCGCATTGGCAAGTATCTAAATGAAATTACAAATTTAATACTTGCCTCCCACTATTTTTTGCCGAGCCTCTAACCCTCTGTGGAGTACTCGGGAAACCTAGTTCCCTAGTGGGTTAGGATCCCGTTAAGAGATACACAACCTTGACTTTAGCCAACAAGCTGTATAAAATTTAACTAGGTAGATCTCTAAGATCAATTGGATCTCATTCAACTCCTAGATCCAGTAGGTGGACCTCCAAGTCCGAAACGTATATCCAATATATGCCAATATATCCAATATATTACCTAACATTTTTCCTCTAAAAAAACCAAGCCTTGGCTTTGGCTCAACAAGCTTAATGATTCTAGTTAAGCGCGACCCATTGACAGTGGGGAAGCTTCGTAATCGAAGTCGATGAACAAGAAGTGATCTTGACTTTGGCCAACAAATCACAACTTGCCCAAGACGTACGATATGGAACAAAGCTTTCATGATTCAAACACATCTGTGATGGACAAAAGTCTTGACTTTGGCCAACAAACCAATGCCAATCTTGGATCTTTAGAGAAAATCACTCAATGAAAGGAAAAACGCTTAATATAATATGAGGGTTTTTGTTGCGATTTGGCAACCAATTTATTATCTTTAATTAGGTCTCATCATACACCCTTAAGCATGCATTCTAAAAGCATAATAAGGTGCGATAAAATTAATAATGATATGTGGATGGATATACAATACAAATTGTTCCTAGAACAAATCTCTCTCTTTCCTCTCTCATGCTAGCAATATTCATACTTCTACCAAATTACATAATACTTCTAAAGAAACCTCATTTACATTGAGGGGAATTGGTGAAAAGAGAAATACAATGAGAAAAGAGGTAATACGCTGGACGCGCATGTCCAATTTAATAAATTCTAAATTTATTACAACAATTTCCAAAATTGCCCTCACCCTTCTAATATCCATCCGATATACATTATTCATACATACATCCAAGTATTCACACAAAGCATGTTATCAATCAATCTAATCCAATTAATTAATCTTTGATTAATGACCATCCAATGTTCAAACAATGATTTGATTTGCGCGAGTCAAACTCGTTTAAGAATAAATACTCAAAGTACGTATTCTTGAATTATATCGAACTACAATTTTAAATCCAATTTAAATTATATTCAATACTAATTCATATTTAATTCCAAATTAAATAATTACACTTTTAATTGTGCCTTTTATACTTGGATTCCAAATCCATTATTAATGGGTCTCAAAGACCCAATTAGTATCCAATACTATTCAATTAAAGTCCAATGAGCTTTTAATTAATTCTTTAGGCTTGGGCTTGGGCTTTTGGCCAAAATGGATCTAACCCATAATGCATAGGCCCTATAGGAATCACTCTATGCCATAGAATCAATTTTGGCCCATTAGACCCAATTAAATTATTAAAGGCCCAATAGTTATATTTTGGACTTTATGGAAATTGTTTAGGCCCAAATATAATCCGAGACTAAAATTTGGCCCAACCAAACCCATTAGCCCAAATACAACAAATTAAATTAATATATCATTCCAAATTAAATATTAATTCATTTAAAGTGTAATTAACACAATTAATTAATTAATCTAGTATTTCCAAAACACTAATTAATGTAATTAATCATGCTTAACATTTTAATTTATGTCCAACACAAATTAAAGCAAAATCAATTCTTCCTAACATGCTCCATTCACGGCAATCATCATGAAATAACATTCAATTCCGATTTCAATCCAATTAAACCAACAATTAATATTCATTTCATGCAATTAACATATCCAATGGTTAAATTTTCAAAAATCACCATGAATCACCTAGGGCATACATTCGGCCAAGGGTATATTTTGGGGAAAATTAATCCTATCAATTTTTCACAAAATCAAAGATGCACAAATCCAATTGAACATCATATAAACATAACCCAATCATCAATTTAGGAAAATCAAGCTCTAAGCCAAAAAACCCAAATTAAAGTCCATAAACCCTAGATTTTCAAATTGTTAGCACCTTTTTTTATTGGCATGTATCCGTGACAAAACAAGTTCAATTGAGTTGTAATATTTCATTAAGATCTTTGTGCAATTGGACTGGTTTCTGGCTGTTGTGCATCAGACATGCGTTCGTGGTGCGTTCGTTGCAGTGTTCGAACGATTGGCGTTAGTGATGCGTTCGTTTGTGGGTTCGAACGTGTGGCATTAGTGGCACGTTCTTTATTGGGTTCGAACGGGAGCATTCCAGAGAGCAAACGTTCGAGGCACGTTCTTGTGGGGTTCGAACGGGAGCATTCCAGAGAGCTCACATTCGTTGTGCGTTCGATTGACGTTCGAACGAGTCTTCACAGAAAGGGCGCGTTCGTGTAGCGTTCTAGTAAGCGTTAGAACGCGACTGCGATCTGAACGCGTTTTTGGCCTGCAAAACCCTAGGTTTTCACCCTACCTATAATATAACCCTTAGCCGCCATTCTCATTAGTTGAAACATATTTCTCTTGAGCCAAATACTCTCAAAGCTTTCAACTCTCTTTGAGGAGTTTCCTTGATTTCTTGCAGTATTGAGGTGTACTTGAGTCGGTGGAGTTGCCACCATAGGTCCTGATCATCGCTGTATTTTTTTCTCTTCTTGTTTTTCCTCGATATAGTGGATCGGGTGGTAGCCTATACCCGGAGTGGTTTTTTACTCGGAAGAGTTTTCCACTTCGTCACCAAAATCATGTGTTTTAATTTTATGTGATTGATTTTATTTGCTGCTTATTATTGTTATTGTTTTTCACATTTGCAGCTTATTATTTTTAGTTGGTTGATTTGTTAAATTGCATGTTGCAATTCCATAGTAGCAGTAACAAGACTTGTCCTGCTTATTGTCTGTAATTCCGCATAAGGTCAGAACTTAGGATAACCCCGAATTTTCAATTGGTATCAGAGCCTGAACTCGATCCTTGACCCATTAGCTATGGAGCGTAGTCAACCCTTAAATTTTCCGCCAATTTTTGATGGCACGGAATATTTGCATTGGAAGGTTCGCATGAGAGCGTTCCTTAAGTCCTTAGATGAGAGGGTCTGGATGTCTGTTCAACACGGGTGAAACCTTCCGTTGTTATTATTGATAGGGTATCTTCCCCTAAAGATAAATTGACCTGGACCAAGGATGAATTTGATGCTAGTAATAGGAACAGCAAGGCTGTTAATGCCATACATGGTGTTGTATGTTCTGCTGAGTTTAGAAGAATCTCAGTGTGTGAGATAGCCAAGGATGCTTGGGACATCCTGTAGACTGTGCATGAGGGCACATTGTCTGTTAAAAATAATAGACTCCAGGATTTAGCTACTAGGTTTGAGGTCGCCAGAATGAAAGAAGATGAGACCTTTGATGAGTTTTATGCTGAGATTAACGATATTGTTAACTCTAGTTTTAACCTAGGTGAGACTATTCCTACCTGTAGGATAGGTAGGAAAATCCTAAGATCCCTACCTGATAAGTTCCTACCCAAAATCACTGCCATCGAGGAAAGGAATGACCTCGATCAGCTTAATTTAGATGAACTCGTAGGAAAGCTACAGGTTTATGAGAAAAAGCTTCCTGGTTATAGAGAGCCAAAAACATTTGCGATGAAAATCGCTAAGGAAGTTGTGCATGATTCGTTTAGTGATGATGATACCATCAAGGATCATGATTTGGCCTTGTTTGCAAAGAAGTTTAAGAAATTTCTTAAACTTAAGAAGAGTGGCCATAGCAGTAATAGAGATAGGGAGGTTATGCCTAGAGAGAGTAGGCATAGCAGAAAAGAGTCTAGAGAGGATAGGGGTAGTAGATCCCGTGATGTCCAATGCCATGAGTGTGAAGGCTATGGGCATATTCGACCAGAGTGCCCTACATATCTTAGAGCTAAAGGCAAGAATGCCATGGCTGCCTCTCCTAGTGATTCAGAAGGTGGTTATTCTTCTGATGAGTCTCCTAAAGGCAAGAAAAATTTTATGGCCTTTACTGCTATGTGACTGGTGAGAGAGAGATTGTGGTTAATGATGATGATTCAGAAGTCTCTCTTGATGAGTCTGTAGATGAGGAAAGTCTTCAGGTAGCTTATGTTTAACTGTTTAATGAGAGTTTAGCTATTAAGAAGACTAACATAGAGGTCAATAAAAGGCTGAAAGCTATTGAGCTAGAAAAGAATGAAGCTCAAGCCAAATTTGAGCAAAGCCTTTTGATGTTTGATGACCTGGAGGAGAGGAATAGGGGTCTAATTGATAAGGTCCTAGCTTTAGAGACTGAACTTGAAGATACTAGAACCCAGTTGTCTGTATTTTCTAGTGAGAATAAAAATGTGGACCGTATGTTAGGAATTATTTCTGAGCCTAATTGTGATAAGGCTTCTTCTTCCAAAGCTGTGCCTGTAGCAGCTAAACATGACTTAGGCAAGAAACCTATTGAGTGTAGTCATGTTATTCCTCCATTTATTCCTCGTCCTGTGACCCAACCTCGATCGTGCTGTGGGTAAACCTTGCTCTTGTCCGAGGTTTGTGCCTGTGTGCCACCACTGTGGCAAGGCTGGACATATTAGGCCTAAGTGTTTCATATTGCACAAGCAAAAGAGAAGGCCTAAGAGTGTGTCTCCTAGATTTGATTCGTCAAATCTAATGTCTCAAGTTTCTGCACTAACCAAACAAGCTCAATTCTTGAGTGAGAAACTTACTTTGTTGTCTGGGAACTCTCATGTAGAAGAGGTTTCTAGAAAGGTTTGGGTAAGGAAGCAAGATGAATACCCATCTTCTTCTGCGTGTCGTGATAGATATGATGAGAGTGCACTTCGGTGTAACTCTACTTAAAAGATGCATGTTTATTTTCCCATTGCATGTGTGTGTGCGCGTGTGTTTTATGTTTTTGCACGTTTATTTTGTTTTCACAGCATATGGGTGTGTGTGTGTCTTGTTTTTGTTATATGTCCCTTGGTATATAGGATGGAAACCCGGACATAAATTTCATAGCCGATTCCGAATGGACGGTAGTATGCTCTGCACTCGGATATAACTCCACGTACCATTGGATGCTTTACAAGCTGTTTTGTGTCTTTATTTTTATTTGTTGAAATTGAAAAATCAAAAAAAAAATTATATGTTTTGAAAAAGACCAAAAATATTGTTATGGCTTGTTAGAGCATGAATAACATGTGCATGTGATCCTGGTATGTAGGATATATGATTATGCATGTATGATATGCTGTTATTTTTCTTGATGCTCTATATGCATGAGTGTGTGTGATAAAAACCTTTGGTATATCCTGTGCTTGCACCTCACATACACATTTTAATTTATCAAGGCTTGGTCGCATGTATGAGTTTTTGGAATAGCAATCTAATTTCTATCTTATCTTGTTTGCTAAATAGTGTGACCTTTGACTAGATGACATTGCTATCCCCCTTCGCATAAAAAAAAAATGAGACTCAAGTGCAAAAGAGCCAAAATGGCCAAATTCAAAAGATAAGGGCAAAAACCCTTCACTCGAAAGAGTTATTAAATATGAGCTCATGATATTTATGGGGTAAATATTATAGCATGCAACCAATGTTGCTTATATTCAGGTCCTAGTGGTGCTGGGTTTGAACATCTATTTTGTGGACTTGGTTTTTTTAGAGATGGATTTCTTTGGCTGTGTCCAGCTCATAAAATAAGGTATTAAGCCTTGATTTGTTGTGCACTTTATTTTTCACGCAAGTGCTTCATATGCTTTGGTGTTTATGTCATATGCATAAGTGTTGTATTTAGCCACTTTTAAAATGTTGCATATTGTTTCATGTCATAAATAGCTGAATACTGACTGGGTATCATTGTGTCAGCTTTACATGCTGTTTCAATCAGTTATTGACAGGATTTTTATTTATCTCAGTATGTGCCTGTGTGTGCTTCATGCTATTGCATATTTTTTTCTTTCCTATGCACTTTTCTGAGTTGTGGTTTTTCTTCCCGTATGTGATTTTGCTAACTGTATATGCCTGTTAGTGAGGGGGAGTAATTCCTGTTTGTTTATGCTCTTGCATGTGTTTTCTCCTGTTCTCCTGTTATTTTTCCTGTTTCTTTTACCCTTTGTCATTTCGTGACAAAAAAGGGGAGAGTAATATATTAGGGGGAGAGCCTTAATATATAGGAGGGAGTCGTAGAATATCCTTTAGATATCTCCGTTTTAAGGGGAGTTAAGATTAAGGGGGAGAAGGATTTCTACTTGTACATGTATGAGATTTTAAACTGCTTTATGTTTTACTTGTTATATCAAATGCTTTTCACGGTATATTGTTGTTTGTGGATGTTTCAGGTAGCAGGTATGTTGCTGCGGTGGCATTACTTTCAAGACTAATTTGTTAGGTGTTAGATCGAGTCCATTTGTAATAAGTCACTGTTTTGATGGTTGACAGTTGACTATTTGCATTTTGGGTCTATTACCATAGTCTTTGTATTAGGTAGTGTTTTGTCACGGAATTCCAAAGGGGGAGATTGTTAGCACCTTTTTTATTGGCATGTATCCGTGACAAAACAAGTTCAATTGAGTTGTAATCTTTCATTAAGATCTTTGTGCAATTGGACTGGTTTCTGGCTGTTGTGCATCAGACATGCGTTGGTGGTGCGTTCGTTGCAGTGTTCGAACGATTGGCGTTAGTGATGCGTTCGTTTGTAGGTTCGAACGTGTGGCATTAGTGGCACGTTCTTTATTGGGTTCGAACAGGAGCATTCCAGAGAGCAAACGTTCGAGGCACGTTCTTGTGGGGTTCGAACGTGAGCATTCCAGAGAGCTCACATTCGTTGTGCGTTCGATTGACGTTCGAACGAGTCTTCACAGAAAGGGCGCGTTCGTGTAGCGTTCTAGTAAGCGTTAGAACGCGACTGCGATCTGAACGCGTTTTTGGCCTGCAAAACCCTAGGTTTTCACCCTACCTATAAATATAACCCTTAGCCGCCATTCTCATTAGTTGAAGCATATTTCTCTTGAGCCAAATACTCTCAAAGCTTTCAACTCTCTTTGATTTCACCTTGAAGACTCTTTGAATCTCATATCTTCTTTGTTAATGGTGAAATCCATTCTTCGATAAACCTTCAACACAACTTAACCCAAATTCCCTAATCCTTTAGAGTTCTTTAGGAGGAAGTTTGGTAGTCGGAGTTCCGGCGTCATTGGTGATATAATCTACTCAGAGACTTCAGAGGTTCTGAAGAAAACCGTGGGTCGCGGGCTTGAGGAGTTTCCTTGAGTTCTTGCAGTATTGAGGTACTTGAGTCGGTGGAGTTGCCACCATAGGTCCTGATCATCGCTGTATGTTTTTCTCGATATAGTGGATTCGGGTGGTAGCCTATACCCGGAGTGGTTTTTTACTCGGAAGAGTTTTCCACTTCGTCACCAAAATCATTGTGTTGAATTTTGTGTGATTGATTTTATTTGCTGCTTAATTATTGTTATTGTTTTTACATTTGCAGCTTATTATTTTTAGTTGGTTGATTTGTTAAATTGCATGTTGCAATTCCATAGTAGTAGTAACAGGACTTGTCCTGCTTATTGTCTGTAATTCCACATAAGGTCAGAACTTAGGATAACCCCGAATTTTCAATTGGTATCAGAGCCTGAACTCGATCCTTGACCCATTAGCTATGGAGCGTAGTCAACCCTTAAATTGTCCGCCAATTTTTGATGGCACGGAATATTTGCATTGGAAGGTTCGCATGAGAGCGTTCCTTAAGTCCTTAGATGAGAGGGTCAGGATGTCTGTTCAACACGGGTGAAACCTTCCGTTGTTATTATTGATGGGGTATCTTCCCCTAAAGATAAATTGACCTGGACCAAGGATGAATTTGATGCTAGTAATAGGAACAACAAGGCTGTTAATGCCATACATGGTGCTGTATGTTCTGCTGAGTTTAGAAGAATCTCAATGTGTGAGATAGCCAAGGATGCTTGGGACATCCTGTAGACTGTGCATGAGGGCACATTGTCTGTTAAAAATAATAGACTCCAGGATTTAGCTACTAGGTTTGAGGTCGCCAGAATGAAAGAAGATGAGACCTTTGATGAGTTTTATGCTGAGATTAACGATATTGTTAGCTCTAGTTTTAACCTAGGTGAGACTATTCCTACCTGTAGGATAGGTAGGAAAATCCTGAGATCCCTACCTGATAAGTTCCTACCCAAAATCACCGCCATCGAGGAAAGGAATGACCTCGATCAGCTTAATTTAGATGAACTCGTAGGAAAGCTACAGGTTTATGAGAAAAAGCTTCCTGGTTATAGAGAGCCAAAAACATTTGCGATGAAAATCGCTAAGGAAGTTGTGCATGATTCGTTAGTGATGATGATACCATCAAGGATCATGATTTGGCCTTGTTTGCAAAGAAGTTTAAGAAATTTCTTAAACTTAAGAAGAGTGGCTATAGCAGTAATAGAGATAGGGAGGTTATGCCTAGAGAGAGTAGGCATAGCAGAAAAGAGTCTAGAGAGGATAGGGGTAGTAGATCCCGTGATGTCCAATGCCATGAGTGTGAAGACTATAGGCATATTCGACCAGAGTGCCCTACATATCTTAGAGCTAAAGGCAAGAATGCCATGGCTGCCTCTCCTAGTGATTCAGAAGGTGGTTATTCTTCTGATGAGTCTCCTAAAGGCAAGAAAAATTTTATGGCCTTTACTGCTAGTGTGACTGGTGAGAGAGAGATTGTGGTTAATGATGATGATTCAGAAGTCTCTCTTGATGAGTCTGTAGATGAGGAAAGTCTTCAGGTAGCTTATGTTTAACTGTTTAATGAGAGTTTAGCTATTAAGAAGACTAACATAGAGGTCAATAAAAGGCTGAAAGCTATTGAGCTAGAAAAGAATGAAGCTCAAGCCAAATTTGAGCAAAGCCTTTTGATGTTTGATGACCTGGAGGAGAGGAATAGGGGTCTAATTGATAAGGTCCTAGCTTTAGAGACTGAACTTGAAGATACTAGAACCCAGTTGTCTGTATTTTCTAGTGAGAATAAAAATGTGGACCGTATGTTAGGAATTATTTCTGAGTCTAACTGTGATAAGGCTTCTTCTTCCAAAGCTGTGCCTGTAGCAGCTAAACATGACTTAGGCAAGAAACCTATTGAGTGTAGTCATGTTATTCCTCCATTTATTCCTCGTCCTGTGACCCAACCTCGATCGTGCTGTGGGTAAACCTCGCTCTTGTCCGCGGTTTGTGCCTGTGTGCCACCACTGTGGCAAGGCTGGACATATTAGGCCTAAGTGTTTCATATTGCACAAGCAAAAGAGAAGGCCTAAGAGTGTGTCTCCTAGATTTGATTCGTCAAATCTAATGTCTCAAGTTTCTGCACTAACCAAACAAGCTCAATTCTTGAGTGAGAAACTTATTTTGTTGTCTGGGAACTCTCATGTAGAAGAGGTTTCTAGAAAGGTTTGGGTAAGGAAGCAAGATGAATACCCATCTTCTTCTGCGTGTCCGGATGGACATGATGAGAGTGCACTTCGGTGTAACTCTACTTAAAAGATGCATTTTTATTTTCCCATTGCATGTGTGTGTGCGCGTGTGTTTTATGTTTTTGCACGTTTATTTTGTTTTCACAGCATATGGGTGTGTGTGTGTCTTGTTTTTGTTATATGTCCCTTGGTATATAGGATGGAAACCCGGACATAAATTTCATAACCGATTCCGAATGGACGGTAGTATGATCTGCACTCGGATACAACTCCACGTACCATTGGATGTTTTACAAGCTGTTTTGTGTCTTTATTTTTATTTGTTGAAATTGAAAAATCAAAAAAAAATTTATATGTTTTGAAAAAGACCAAAAATATTGTTATGGCTTGTTAGAGCATGAATAGCATGTGCATGTGATCCTGGTATGTAGGATATATGATTATGCATGTATGATATGTTGTTATTTTTCTTGATGCTCTATATGCATGAGTGTGTGTGATAAAAACCTTTGGTATATCCTGTGCTTGCACCTCACATACACATTTTAATTTATCAAGGCTTGGTCGCATGTATGAGTTTTTGGAATAGCAATCTAATTTCTATCTTATCTTGTTTGCTAAATAGTGTGACCTTTGACTAGATGACCTTGCTATCCCCCTTCGCATAAAAAAAAAATGAGACTCAAGTGCAAAAGAGCCAAAATGGCCAAATTCAAAAGATAAGGGCAAAAACCCTTCACTCGAAAGAGTTATTAAATATGAGCTCATGATATTTATGGGGTAAATATTATAGCATGCAACCAATGTTGCTTATATTCAGGTCCTAGTGGTGCTGGGTTTGAACATCTATTTTGTGGACTTGGTTTGTTTAGAGATGGATTTCTTTGGCTGTGTCCAGCTCATAAAATAAGGTATTAAGCCTTGATTTGTTGTGCACTTTATTTTTCACGCAAGTGCTTCATATGCTTTGGTGTTTATGTCATATGCATAAGTGTTGTATTTAGCAACTTTTAAAATGTTGTATATTGTTTCATGTCATAAACAGCTGAATACTGACTGGGTATCATTGTGTCAGCTTTACATGCTGTTTCAGTCAGTTTTTGACAGGATTTTTATTTATCTCAGTATGTGCCTGTGTGTGCTTCATGCTATTGCATATTTTTTTTTCTTTCCTGTGCACTTTTTTGAGTTGTGGTTTTCTTCCCGTATGTGATTTTGCTAACTGTATATGCCTGTTAGTGAGGGGGAGTAATTCCTGTTTGTTTATGCTCTTGCATGTGTTTTCTCCTGTTCTCCTGTTATTTTTCCTGTTTCTTTTACCCTTTGTCATTTCGTGACAAAAAGGGGGAGAGTAATATATTAAGGGGGAGAGCCTTAATATATAGGAGGGAGTCGTAGAATATCCTTTAGATATCTCCGTTTTAAGGGGAGTTAAGATTAAGGGGGAGAAGGATTTCTACTTGTACATGTATGAGATTTTTAACTGCTTTATGTTTTACTTGATTATCCCAATTCTTTTCACGGTATATTGTTGTTTGTGGATGTTTCAGGTAGCAGGTATGTTGCTGCTGTGGCATTACTTTCAAGACTAATTTGTTAGGTGTTAGATCGAGTCCATTTGTAATAAGTCACTGTTTTGATGGTTGACAGTTGACTATTTGCATTTTGGGTCTATTACCATAGTCTTTGTATTAGGTAGTGTTTTGTCACGGAATTCCAAAGGGGGAGATTGTTATCACCTTTTTTATTGGCATGTATCCGTGACAAAACAAGTTCAATTGAGTTGTAATCTTTCATTAAGATCTTTGTGCAATTGGACTGGTTTCTGGCTGTTGTGCATCAGACATGCGTTGGTGGTGCATTCGTTGCAGTGTTCGAACGATTGGCGTTAGTGATGCGTTCGTTTGTGGGTTCGAACGTGTGGCATTAGTGGCACGTTCTTTATTGGGTTCGAACGGGAGCATTCCAGAGAGAAAACGTTCGAGGCACGTTCTTGTGGGGTTCGAACGGGAGCATTCCAGAGAGCTCACATTCGTTGTGCGTTCGATTGACGTTCGAACGAGTCTTCACAGAAAGGGCGCGTTCGTGTAGCGTTCTAGTAACCCAAATTCCCTAATCCTTTAGAGTTCTTTAGGAGGAAGTTTGGTAGTCGGAGTTCCGTCGTCATTGGTGATATAATCTACTCAGAGACTTTAGAGGTTCTGAAGAAAACCGTGGGTCGCGGGCTTGAGGAGTTACCTTGAGTTCTTGCAGTATTGAGGTACTTGAGTCGGTGGAGTTGCCACCATAGGTCCTGACCATCGCTGTAAGTTTTTCTCGATATAGTGGATTCGGGTGGTAGCCTATACTCGGAGTGGTTTTTTACTCGGAAGAGTTTTCCACTTCGTCACCAAAATCATTGTGTTGAATTTTGTGTGATTGATTTTATTTACTGCTTAATTATTGTTATTTTTTTTACATTTGCAGCTTATTATTTTTAGTTGGTTGATTTTTAAATTGCATGTTGCAATTCCATAGTAGCAGTAACAGGACTTGTCCTGCTTATTGTCTGTAATTCCGCATAGGGTCAGAACTTAGGATAACCCCGAATTTTCACAAATCACACTTAGATCGCTCTAATACCATTGTTAGTGTCCAAGACATGCCACGGTATCTCTAAGCGTGATTCGTGTGTGAATAAAAATCAAAAATAAGTTGCGGAGGACTTACATTGATCGGTTGAGTTCAAAAACTTCCATGGATGTTGAAGCTTTCAAGCTCATGGGTTAGTATCCCTATATCTTCATTTGACTCCCTTATGTGCTAGCAAGAACAAATGTAACAAATTTTATCTCCCAAGGAGAAATAAATTTTGCCCGAGAGAGAGAGGAGTGATCGCCCAAATTAGTTTCACAACAGAGGCCATTCGGCCAAACAAATCAGAGGCAATCGGCCTATTGGTGAAGAAGCCATTCGGCCTAATGGAGAAAAGGCCAATCGGCCTAAACTTCATATGTTAGAGAGAGAGCAATTTGTTTTTGCTTACAGCTCCTTTTTCAAAATGAAATCAGTGGCCATTGTTGCTTCTTTCGGCCAATAGCCTTCTTTGCATTAAGAGAAGCCAAAATGGCTTTTGACCTTGTCATTAAAAAACAGAAGGCAGTGGCCTCTTTTTGCCAAAACAAAAGATTGAAGATTAATTGCCTTTTGGCAAACCGAGAGAGAGAGATAAAAAATAATTTCCAAAATTCATTTTTAATATATATTTTGTTGGTGGGTGAAATGGGTAAGTAAAATTTAATTTATTACCCAACAACTTCCATCAACAAATGACTAGTTGATGTAAGTGAGTGGGTCCCACCACATTGAATTCAAAATTCAAATTACTTACAGGCTCGGATTCGTTTAATCTGATTAAACGAATTTTCCGTCGCGGCATAATTAAATCTAATTTAATTAAATAATAATACCCAGTAAAATTACTACGGAAATCGCTCGCGAATTAATTCCAAATTAATTTGTTCGCTAAAATTAAAATCCAATTTAATTCCCCGTTGAAATCCGATTTCATTTAATATATCTAATATATTATTTTAGCCCAATTAAATAAATTAAATAGTAAAATCTAATATAAATATTAAATTTATTCTACCGATCAATCCAAATTAATCGCGTTCTCTCCTCTCGATGAATTTAATCCCAGATAAATTCTCGACGCAATTAATCCCAGATTTATTCTTGCCTTAATTAATCCTAGATTAATTTTCTCTCTTGATAATTAATCCCAGATTAATTTTCGCTCTCATAATTAATCCCAGATTAATTTTCTCTCTCATAATTAATACCAGATTAATATTGTTCGAGTCAAACATCATCGGTGAATATTTGGGATGCGACCCAAGAGATCCATGGATATGTTGGCAGTAAATACGGTTATCAGACTATCCGAATATGTGCGTATCATGTACCACATACTTACCGATTTACAAGACATGGTTGGCTTCTAGTAAAGCACCGTGCCTACCCAATCCTCCAGAAATATTCTTCTACGGAATACATTATCTTTGTCAGGCGTAGTATACGTAGTATTACGCATTACGATCCAATATCAGATGTCACTTGCTAGGCCTGGGGCTGGAGTTGTGTCTGTCCCATACGAAGCATATATCAGATCACAAGCAACTAGTCTCTTTATGATCGGAAAGTCATGACCTAGTCATACTTCCCTGATGGCTATAACACTTAGAGTACCAGTTCTGTATCCCTACGTGATCATCATCTCCATATGACTGAAGTGATACTTCCGTCTTGACATTACACCCAATACACTACGATTCTCAATATACCCAGAAGAGGAGCACACGGAACCTGTTAAAGCCCAGGACGACCAAAACCAAAGTATATTGATTGTCGCAAGTATTAGCGATGCAAGTTTCAGGTTAAGACCAAATACACCTACCCTGATTCGGATTCCCATAGACACATAGTCATACTACCAATGGGATTCCGATGGGTCTATCCAGAGCGAAGCTGTTTCCGTACCATCGGTAAACAGAACCTCCTATTACACTTGTATGAGTATCCAATACCCAAATATATGAGAACTATGCTGTTACGCTTCCATAACACGCACAAGTGTGATATTAGCTTATTCCGCATTATCGATGTCCAGTCTCGATAATACTACGACTATGGATATTTAATGATTAAACCTTTGTGGATTAATATTGTCTCATATCTTATTAATCTGGAACTAATCATAAGGACTTTTATCATTTATTTATCTAGGTAATCTAATTACAAATGATAAAAGAGCAATTTCTTTTGTCACATAGTTAATTTGTACAACAACATCATGTTCTGTACAAATAGTGATGCATTGGGTCATAATTATCCAACATCCGCCATCAGGAACAGACGATTTTCTAACCTGGGTAAGCCTTTGTCTAGAGTGCTTGAGAGGTTGAAGAGGCAGGGGCTCCTAAAACCCTTAGAAGCTAAACCACTTCCATATCCTCCACCACCGCACTTCAACCTGAACCTTTATTGTCACTACCACTAACAAAAAGGCCATGACACCGATAACTGCGCCCGCCTCAGACATGAAATCCAAGACCTCATCGACTCCCACAAAATACCCGACCCAGAAAAAGAACAACCCAACACTCAGAGAAACCCCTGCCCAACTATCACTCTGTTCCACCACCCACCTACATGATCAGCTCCGGCCTACCCGAAAGCCTTGTCCTCCAAACCTTTGACGGCCAACCCTTTTGCCTGGGGATTTGGGATAGCAGTAGTGAAGATGAGACGGAGCAGGGGAAGAATTTCTGGGAGAACTTCTTGAGCAGTGATGAAGATGAGGTGAAGGGGATGACACGCAGTGGGCATTTTTACAGTGATGCGGCAGAAAAAGGCAAGGAAGTGTTGGTAGAAGGCAGAGAAATGGCAGAGAATGCGGGTATTGCTGAGGGAGATGTAGTGCTCCGTCAGTTGAAGAAGACGCGAGCACTGGTGAGCATTTGGGAGTTGTTGTGTGAATCTCAAGATCATATGCGTGCCATGGTTGAGGCTTTGAGTAAGATAGTGGTACTAGAGGATGCCAACCCCACAATGTTCGTAGGGTTGGTACAAAAAGAAGCTTTGCAGGTGATAACATTTTCTGAGGAGGAACTCTCGTTGGAGGGAAGAGATCACAATATGCCACTATTCATAAGAGCAGAAGTGAAGGGAAAGAAGACATCTTGTGTGATGGTGGATGATGGCTTATCTATCAATGTGTGTCCTTTGAATATTCTGTCGAGGTTGGGTATGAAGTCGACATATTTGAGTCCTTCCACCATGACTATCAAGGCGTATGAGTAGATGGCACTTTTATTGCGGTAGTCAAAGTGGGGCCAAATGAAGATGAGGTTGAGTTCACGGTGCTTGATATACCGACCATTTTCACTTTATTGTTGGGGAGACCATGGTTTCATAAGCTTAAGGCGTGCCCTCCACTTTGCATCAGGTCATTAAGTTTCCGTACGAAGGAGAGATCGTCACCATCAGAGCTGAGGTAGACAATGATGTGGCCGCTTTGGAGATACAGCCTTTCACAAGGTTCCAAGTGGTGGAAAACTTTGAGGAGTGGGTGGATCCTAAGGTGGCTAGGATCATGGATAAGATGAAGTTCGAGCCGGGCACAGGTTCGAGTGTTAGAGGAGCATTGCCGGACTTCAAGGGGCATATCACTAAGAGAGGATTGGGGTACAAATCCGACGAGGATAAGCTGAAGACTAAGAAGAAATGGTTGAGGCTGGCAGAATACTTCATGAAAGCTATGGGGTACCAAGGAGAGCCTGAACCAGTAGAAGTCAACGGTATCATGGTACCGGGATTTGAGATCTTCTAGGACGTGATGGGCAAGGAGCCGCAGGTAGAAGAAGTTGCAAAGGAGGAAGACAAGTGGGAGGAGGAGCTGATGCAGTTAGAGAGTCTGACGCTCGAGGAGAGCAAGGAGGCCAAAGAAGACAAAGCTGCGGATGACGAAGATGTTTATTTCCCTAATTTATTTGATTGTACTCTTGTATTCGCTAATAATAAAGACATTCATTTCGCTTATTTACCTGAGTCTCTTCCACCTAACTTGCATGACATTAGCATATTTGACATTAACTCAACCAAAACAAATGCATTTAACCTTGTTACGCCGAAAATCCCCAAGGAAATTCTAATTGCGAGTGAGGTTACCTCTGAGTAGCGGAAAGAATTAGAGGGAATGTTAGTCAAGTACGCTAATGTATTCGCTTGGTCCTACGAGGACATGCCAGAAGTAGATAGAAGTATCGCCCAACACGCAATACCGACTTATCCGAACATGAGGCCAATAAAGTAGAAGCTCCGAAGGATGAGACCTGAATGGGCCGAAGAGGTCAGAGAATAAGTCAAGAAGCAAATAGACGTGGGATTTCTAAAAGTAGTGAAGTACCCTGAGTGGTTAGCAAACATCGTCCCAGTGCTGAAGAAAGATGGGAAGGTTAGAATGTGCGTAGATTATAGAGACCTTAACAAAGCTTGCCCAAAGGATGATTTTCCTTTACCCCATATAAACGTATTGGTTGACAGCGTGGCTTTATTTTCCATGTACTCATTCGTCGATGGGTTCTCAGGATATAATCTGTTGGACAGTTATGACCCATAGCGTCACTATTTGTACAGATCATGGTGTTGTGTACAAATTAACTATGTGACAAAGGAAATTGCTCTCTTATCATTTGTAATTAGATTACCAAGATGGATAAATGATAAGAGGTCCTTATGATTAGTTCCTGGATTGAGATGATATGAGACAGTATCAATCCACGAAGGTTTAATGATTAAATATCCCTAGTAAGAGTATTATCGAGATTGGACATCAATAATGCGGAAAAGACTAGTATTACACTTGTGCGCGTTGTGAGGGTATAAGGACATAGCTCTCATATATTTGGGTATAGGATACTCATGCAAGTGTAGTAGGAGGTTGTGTTTTACCGATGGTATGGAAAACAGCTTCGCTCTGGATAGACCCATCAGAATTCCATTGGTAGTATGACTATGTGTCTATGGAAGTCCTAATCAGGGTAGGTGTATTTGGTCTTAACCTGAGACTTGAACCGCTAATACTTGCAACAATCAATGTACTTTAATTTTGGTCGTCCAGGGCTTTAACAGGTTCTGTGTACACCTCTTCTGGGTATATTGAGAATCGTAGTGTATTAGGTGTGATGTCGAGATGGAAGTATCACTCCAGTCGTAGTGGAGATGATGATCACGTAGGATACGGAACTGGTGCTCTTATATACTGCAGTCATCGGGATAATATGACTAGGTCATGATTAT
The DNA here is from genome assembly GCA_019454045.1 of Zanthoxylum bungeanum. Taxonomy (NCBI): domain Eukaryota; kingdom Viridiplantae; phylum Streptophyta; class Magnoliopsida; order Sapindales; family Rutaceae; genus Zanthoxylum; species Zanthoxylum bungeanum. The sequence continues at coordinate 144,968 of SKCR01032753.1, read as the reverse complement.
CCAATTATAGAGACTAGTTACCAGAGATCCGATATGTGCTTCATACGGGGCATACACATTTCCAGCACCAGGCCTTGCACGTGACATCCGATGCTGGATCGAAATACGCAATACTATGTATACTACCCCTGATATAGATCACATATTCCTGTAAGGATATTTCTGGAGAATTGGGTAGGCATGGCGCTTTGCTAGAAGCCAACATTGTCTTGTAAATCGGTACAAATGTAGTACTAGGTATATACATGTTCAGATAGTCCGACGACCGGATTTACTGCCAACATATCCGGTAATCTCATGGGTCGCTTCCCGAAGATTCACCGATGACGTATGACTCGCACTTTATTAATCTGTGATTAATTAGATGAGAGAGAAAATTAACATGGGATTAATTTCGGAGATATTTTATCTAGGATAAAATATTATTAAAAGAGAGAAAACGATTAATTTGGAATTAATCAATAAAATAATATATTCGATATATTATACGAAATTAGATTTCGACGCGGAATTGAAATTAGATTTTAATTCGGGCGAACGAGTTAATTTAGAATTAATTCGTAAGCGATATGAATAGTGATTTTGCTAGGCATAATTATTTAATTACGTCGCAATGGAAAATTCGTTAATTTGGAATTAGCGAACCCGAGCCCGGGAGTGTTTGCGGGCGCACTCGCTTTGTGAATTTAAGTACGGCCCACAAGTCACATCAAACGTCAAATCATTAGTCATATCAGGCGTTAAATCACTTGTCACTTTGAGTGATGTGACAATTTGTCACTTGATTGATTGATGGAGTTGGTGGTTGGCTTAATTGCCTTGACTTTTTGGAAAAGCAAAAAGGTATATCTTTATTTGATTTTTTTTTTGAAAATCAAATAAGTGTATTAGATACACATTTTTCTCAACCAACCAACTCAACATTCTCTCCCTCTCTTCATCTCTTCCTCAAGGTCTTGGACCAAATTTTCCCTCTCAATTTTGGCAATTGCCGAGAACCACTAGAAGGGAAAAGGAAATTTTGCGGCAAAATTTCTGGAGTTCTAGCACGCTTTAGGACTCTTGCGAAGGTGATAGGGAACCACACCCGTGAGCATGGAATCATCAACCAAAGCTTGGAGCTTGATGGATCATCCATGGCCGAAATATGGAGGAGCCCAAAACAGCCACTACCGTGAGCCTTGGAGGAGAAAAGCTTGAAGTTTTGCTATTCCTCGCATCGCTCAACCGATTATTGTGAGTATTCCGCAATTCCTTGATGTATTCGCATATTGTTTCATTGCTTAAAACGATCCCAGTTAGACCCAATGTTTAAAAATACGTGGCGGCCGGCCATTGAGGCGCGAGGCGGACCGCCTCGAGGTGGTGAGGCGGGCGCCTCGATCCAAAACATCAGAATAATAATCAAAATAGTAATGTCATAATAATAAAAACATGTTAAATCCAAAATACATTCATTTCTTCATAATTCATAATATGTTCAAAAAACAATTGATAATTAATCCCTAAATAAGCTATCATTTGTATCTAACAGCATGAAGCTTGGGTCAAAATCTTCTCATCATCAGATGTGTCATCCTCCAAAGAACCTCCTTCACTTGTATTTTCTTCATCCATTAATTGTGGAGCTTTTCCTTTCTCTAACAAATAACATAAAGTCTATTATTTTTTAATTTATATTATATAAATTGCATTATTTGTAAATATTAACTTACTTTGGTCTTTGTTCCTTTTTTGTGCAGATGCTTTGCTTCCACTCGGTTGTTCAATGGAAGTATCCTCAACAAAGCTTTCTCTGGCCACCCATTCATCATCTGAAGGTAACTCATCCTCAAGCAAAGGATCGATATCCGCTTGAAATGAATGTTTTTTCAAGTATTTTTGCTTCAATCGCATATTATACATTATGTAAACTAACGAGTTCAATTTCTCGATGGATAATCTATTTCTCTTCTTTGTTTGAATCTACAAAATATTTATTCAAATTATCATAAGTTCGCCGAAAAAAGTTGTATTCACAAATTATTAATTATTAGTAGATCATACCATATTAAATGTACTCCAGTTGCGTTCACACCCCGATGATGAGCATGTTAGACTTAAAATATTTATTGCTAAAGACTGCAGTTGAGGAGTTTCATCGCCGTATGCATCCCACCAGTCAGCTATAATAAAAATATAAAATTTAATATACACTTTTAAATTCATATAAAATCTTATAGTGAATAATAACACAAAAGTGATAATTCACATACCAGGACTACGACTGAAGACGGTGTGTTTAGCAACACTGAGGCCAAATAATCCTTGCTTTTTTTTAAACATATCTGATTGTACATCTGTAGCATATTGATCTTCAGGATTGGGCAACAGTTTGGCCATGCAATGTATAAACCCATGCCTAATCTCTGAATGCTTGGAAGGAGGAGTGTCTGCATATTGGATATGAGGATTCAACAAATAAGCAGCCGCATGCAATTGGCGGTGCAACTGAGACTCCCACTTATCATCAATTATTTTCCATATCTCCATGTATGCACCAGCCTCATTTCCCAAATTTTTTGCTATCTCCTCTTTTGTCCTATCCATCACACCATATAAAAATCCCATACAAGGAAATTTTTGTCTATCTGTCATCCTCAACTCATTAACTAGAGGTTTGGTTGTTTTCAAAGCATAAGCAACACAAATCCAAAACCTATCACTCAAAATTATTTTTGAGACTTCTTTCCCTTCGGACTTTTTAGAGAAAGTAACGGCATCCCAATCTGTTGAAGTAAACATTTTCCGTAATGGTCGCTTCAAACCATACATACTTTCTAATGTTAAGTATGCAGTTGCAAACCTTGTCGGAGCGGGGCGAACTAAATCTTTCTGTGTGAAACTTCTCATTAAAGCCAACATCACTCTATGATTATAAATGAAATTAGTAACCTGTTAAATGACATCAACAATTACGAATTTATTATTTGAACGAAGAATAAATTTAATAAAATATGTAAGTTTACCTTTTTTCTTTTAACAAAGCATTTTTATGTTGTGGTAGCTTTCCAATATCTTCAAGAATTAAATCAATACAATGCGCCACACACGGCGTCCACCACAATCGTTTCCTCTTTTCCATTAAAATTTCACCCGCTTTCTTATAATTGGATGCATTATCTGTGATCACTTGAATCACAATGTCTTCACCTACTTCTTCGACAACATCATCAAGCATGTTGAACAATAAATTCGCATCCTTCACTACATCGCTAACATCCACAGATTTAAGAAAAATAGTCCCAAATGGATTGTTCACAAGGAAGTTTACCAATTGTCTTCCTCTCATATCCTTCCACCCATCTGACATAATGCTCACCCATGTTTGGCTCCATGTTTTTTTTACTTCATCAACAACTTCTCTCGTATTATCTAATTCCTTTTTCAGTATAGTTGTTGATAACTCATTTGCTGTCGGTGGTTTTAGTCCACGGCCAAAATTTCCAAGTGATCGCACCATATTGGCAAATGATGGACTACTAGCAACATTAAAAATAATGCCATTCTCATAAAAAAAACCTACCAATATCTTGCACTGTTTGATCACGAAGATCTTGAACACTTCCTTGTGAATGGCGTATCGAAATATCCTCCAATTCTCCCTCTTCGATATTCACCACAAATCTATCCATTGGCCCTCTAATGGTTCTCTTTGATATACTCCCTTGTGAACTACCAAAAGATGAACGGTGGAGAGAGGCACCTTCATCAATCCTTTCTTCTCGATAAAGTTATGCGGTATTTTTTTTATTTTGTTTATTCTTCATAAAATCATTTATCTCGGATTGTACTTCTGGAGGAACCAAGACGTTACCCTTAATACCCGTAAGATGTTCTTTCATTATATACACACCCCATTTGATTGTCCTACTGTAAAAATTACATTCAATATATTTATATCCTCTCTTCCCATCTTCCACAGTAATTTCATGCCCGTACTTCCAAGCCGGATCAGATCGAGTTGACATCTTACTATATGAAATCAAATTAAACCACAAGTTTATCAACAAGACAATTGAAACAAAAATAAAAAAATCCATTAAAACACTTCTTAGAGCAATGGAATCTGGTAGAAGATTAATTCATTCACTCTTTTGTCTTCTATCAATTCAATATAGGTTATGTTAATTGATGTGGCCCGTGTAGGTTATGTTAATCTGGCAGTCTTTTTTCTTGACATTGATCGGGTGTTAGTTTGCAAAACAATTATTGCTCAATTGGCCATAGACATCACTCACAGAAGCAACAGACACAAACACACACAAATATCAATATTAAATTTAAACCAACACTCATTAAAAACTTCATCACACGGTCATCACTCACAGAAGCAATCAAGCAACAGAACCGCAACAAAACAGAGAGGGAGGTGAACCAGAGATGGAGAGCCGAGAGATGGAGTGTCGTGAAAGAGGCGAAACCGAGAGATGGAGAACCAAATTGGAGAACCAAATAGACGAACCAGGTGAACCACTGGTCAACATACATATTCGAGGCAGTGAATAAAATATTTAAATATTTAAACTCAGTAATTTCACAGCCAAGAAATTGTTAACTAAGAGCAGAAGCTTCGCCGAGAGTGAGAGAGATTGAAGATGCCGAGAGAGAGACTGATTGAAGATGCCGAGAGAGTGAGTGATTTCAGAAGGCGAAGAAAGAGAGTGATTGAAGAGAAGCCGAAGCCCTAATCTGCCAAGTTGAAGAGAAGCCCTAATCTCTCGAGAGAGAGACTGATTGAAGAGAAGAGATGAACCCTATACTCATTTTTCCTCTTTTATCATATAATTAAACCAAACGATGACGTTTTGGAATACCCAAAACGTCGTCGTTTAAGAAAATTAAATTTAAAATAAAAAAAAACCCACTGCGACTGAGGCGGCCGCCTCTCGCCGTTTTGTCGAGAGGCGTCCTGAGGCGACCACCTCAGTCGTAGTGGGGCGGCCGCCCCAAAAAAAATGAAAGAGGCGGTCGCCTCGAGGCACCTCTGCCGCGAGGCGGCCGCCTCGACCGAGTTTTTAAACACTGGTTAGACCATAGAAACCCAACAATGGTATCAGAGAAAAGTTGAGCATGAAACTTGAACTTATGGTTAAAATTGGGTAAATTAATTTTGAGCATGATTTGATTAAATTAATTGATTGAGTATGCTTAAATGATGTTTAATTGAAGTTGTATTGGATCAATTTCATGAAAAGTTGATTGGATCAATTTTTGCCCAATAATTTGGCTTGGACGAGACTTATAGAACCCTAATGGTCATGGTGATTTTTGATTTTAATCATTGGATGAGTTGGAATCATGTTGGGAATGTTGATTTAGGATTTAATTGGATTGAATTCGGAATCGATTTGAAAAACCCTAAATTGTCGAGACCTTAAAGCATGGGAAATGAGTTGATTTTGATTAAAATGTGTTGGACATGTTTTGATGTTAATGAGCATAATTAATTGTACAAATTTGTGTTTTGGAAATGTTAATTTGGGTAATTAATTATGACATACACTTTAATTAATTAATTGTGAAATTTGGAATTTTGTAAGTTAATTAATTGGGCTTATTTTGGAATTGGGCCTTAAAGGTTTTAATTTGGCTTAATGGGCTTGGTTGTACCAAGATTGGTTTAGGTAAATTGGTTGGAACCAATTGGGCCCAAAACCATATCCATATAGTCCAATTATGACTAATGGACCTTAATATATTTAATTGGGCCTAATTGGCCTAAATTGGTTTCTTGGCAAATAAGGGTGATTCCTTAAATGGGCTTTAGTATTTGGATTTGACCCATATTGACCAAAATTCCATGCCTTAAAAATTAATTATAAGCCCATTGGACTTTAAATTAAATTGACATTGGATGTTAATCGGGCTTTGAGACCCGTAACGATTAGATTTAGAATCTAAGTCGTAAAGGTTCGTTAATAAAGTGTAATATTTAATTTGGAATTAAATAAGTGAATTATTAATAAATACAAATTAAATTGGATTTAATGTTGTAGTTTAATTTAATTCAAGAATTCGTACTTTGAGTACTTATTCGCAAAACGAGTTTGACTAGCGCAAAATCAAATCGTTGTTTGAACATTGGATGGTCATTAATTATCAGATTAATTAATTGGATTAGATTGATTGATAACATGCTTGTGTGAATACATGGTTGCGATGCATAAATAATGTATATCAGATGGATATTAGATGGGTGGGGCAATTTTGGAAATTGTTGTAATAAATTTAGAATTTATTAATTGGACCTACGTGTCCAGCCTATTACCTCCTTACTCTTTGTATTTCTCTTCTCACCTATTCCCCTCAATGTAAATGAGGTTTCTTTAGAAGTGTTATGTAATCGGGTAGAAGTAATACATGTGCTAGCGGGAGAGAGTAAATGGAGAGATTCGTTCTAGGAACAATGTTTAAGTATCCATCCGCATATCATTATTATTTTATTTATATGCGCCTTATTATGTGTTTAGAATGCATGTTTAAGGGTGTGTGATGATGAGACCTTAACAAAGATAATAAATTGGTTGCCAATTTGCACGCGAAAAACCCTCAACATCATATTAAGCGTTTTTCCTTCCATTGAGTGATTCTTACTCAAGATCCAAGACTGGCACTGGTTTGTTGGCTAAACTCAAGGCCTTTGTCCGTCGCGGATGTGTTTCAATCACTAGAGCCTTGTTCCATATTGGTGTCTTGTCCAAGTTGTGATTTGTTAGCCAAAGTCAAGATCACTTCTTGTCCATCGACATTGATTACGAAGCTTTCCATGGTCAATGGGTTCCGCTTAACTGGGATCACTAAGTTTGTTGTGCCAAAGCCAAGGCTTAGTTGATTCAGAGGAAAAAGGTTAGGCAATATATTGGATATATTGCCATATATAAGATATATGTTTCGGACTTGGATGTCCACCTACTGGATCTAGGAATTGGATGGGATCCAATTGATCTTAGAGATCTACTTAGTTAATTATCATACAATTTGTTGGCCAAAGTCAAGATTGTGTGTTATTTAACGGGATCCTAGCCCATTAGGAAACAAGGCTTCCCGAGTACTCCACAGAGGGTTAGAGGCTCGCCGAAAAATAGTGGGAGGCAAGTATTAAATTTGCAATATTCGTTTAGTTACTTGCCATACGCGCTCATTACATATTATTCGTCAATAAATTAATATATTAGTTGGACTAATAATTAATGTTTTTTTACTTAAATAGTTGGACTGTATTCAAACTATTTCATTTATAGTTGGTTATATAATTGGATTATAGTAATCAATATATTTTAATTAACAAATTAAATTATAGTTGATTTTATAATCGGATTATAGTAATCAATATAATTGAATTTAACCTATTAAATTATAGTTGATTATATAGTTGGACTATAGTAATCATTATAATAAATAGTACCTAAAATCATTGATTAAATAATTGGACTATTAGAATCAAGATAAATTGAAAGATTAGTGTTTAAAATATAATCCTGGGTGAAAAATGTGTTTGAACGACTTTAATTTTCAAATTGGGAATAATGAATCATGATAGTCCTGAGTGACCGAGAAGTTACTTTATTTGATATAGTGACATCTCGAGCCTAAGCCCGGAGTTAAGCCAATAGTAGAACATGATATTTGGAATATTCATGTAATGATAACTTAAGTGCTTAATCCAATAAGCTTGCCGTATAGACTCCCTAATTTCTTAGTCAGAACTAAGGATTAGATCCTTATAGTATGATAATGAAATTGAAGGATCTTCATAGATCTATCCTTAGATCTTAGAAGTACTAAATTGCAATAGTAAACTCTTGGAGAGTTAATGGCTATACTCAAGGAGTCAAAGTCAAAGTTTGCAATAAGGCAAGAAGAGCAAGGCGCACCTTATTTCGATATTCTAGAAGGCCAAGGCTTGGCCAAAGGCTTCTGGGGTGTTGGAAAGGGGCAAAGGCAAAGTCATTACAATCTTCTAGGAAGATAAAGGACATATCCCAAATGTCTGCCTAAATTATGGCAAACGGGGACACGGAAGTGTGACTGCCGTATGAACAAGGCAGACATGAAGGAATAGAAGACGGGCAAGGCTCCGACTTCAAATATGTTTGTCATAAACATATTCGCTACTAGTATTAAAATTGGATTTTAGATAATGGATGTGGTACATAAATATGTACTGATGTGCAGAATCTGCTGATTAGCAGGATACTGACTTTAGATGAGATTAATCTGCGAATTGAAAAACGGGACGAAAGTCGCTGTTTTAACCATAGATACCCAAATTTAGGGACTACCCTTAGGGTGTGTACTTAAATTAGGAAACTGTTAGAATGTAACTAGTTTGACTAGATACATTATCTCTATATCAGGGTTTAACCCGTTGCGGGTATACCTTTATATTCTAGAACACTAAAGTGTTTTATTATATAAATATGATATTGAGATAAACACATTAGATGTGAATAACAGTATTTATATTTTGAATATAAATAAATCTCAAACGTATAACATAACAAACAAATAGCTCAAACTGATTTGATTAGTGAAAACTTAAATGTGGCATTGTTGTCTGGGACACAATCAAACAAGGCTCGTATATCCACACTTTCGAAGAGTGGGTACTAGGACAAATTTGATTCTATTCAAATGAAGTCTACGAATCTAGTTTTTTGGGCAAAGTGCCTAAAACACCTTTTGCTTGGTAACAGTGCAAATGCCACCGATCTGTTAACCCTCGTTCATAGTGACGTAAGTGGGCACATATCTAGCTAGGCTAGAGGTGGATATGAATGATTCGTGACATTTACGGATGTGGCATCGCGTTATGGTTATGTGTTTCATTTGAAACACAAATTGGAAACTTTTAGAGTTTCGACACAAAGTAGACAAACAAATCGGCTAAAGTATTTAACACCATGATTGGACCATGATAAAAATACTTAAGAAATAAGTTTCTCATATACTTGAAAGAGTATAGTATTCTTTCAAATGAGGACTCCTCCCGGAACACGTCAATTTGATGGTATGTCCGAATAGAGAAACTGAATCTTGTTGGACATAATAAGGTTAATCATGAGTCACTCCGAGCTACCATTTCCTTCCACGGATACGCATTTAACAGTGCATAACTTATTTTGAATAAGGTTCCATAAAAACTTGTTAGACAGACTTCATATTAGATATGAACAGGAAAGAAACTGGGTTTTCTCATTCCTGATGATTTGGGAATGCTGGGCATATATTTGGATGATACCAAACAAAAACCCAAATCGGATAATTGCCTAAGTTGTAGGTTATCCTAGGGAAACCAAAAGTATAGTACTTATACAACTCACAAGAGAATAATGTAATTGTTGCTCGCCATGCGATTTTCCTAAGAGGAATACCGATATGCAGTGGTAAGTGGGAGGAAAGTAAAACTCGATGAAAATCGGAGTAATACTATTCCAGGCATTGATTCCTTACTGGAACACAAATAGTTCATCAAGGATGAAACTATACCAATAATCCTCAAATACACAAGAACCACGTAAGTCGGAGAGAGTCAGAAAGCAACCTGGGGTATGGGTTTCTGATCTCACCTCGTTAAGATGTCAATCTTATTGAGGAATATGAACTGACTACGTATGAGGAAGTGATACAAGGTATCGACTCCCTATTATGGCATAGTGCCATGATGTCCGAAATGGATTCCATGTATATCAACTACATTTGGATACTAGTTGATGTACCACAAGGCAATGTGCCTATTGGTTTTATATAAGTCTTCAAAGAAGACATACATGGAAGGCAACATACTAATGTACTAATCTAGGCTTGTAGCGAAAAGGTATCGTTATCAACATTGTGTCGATTACGACGAAACCTTTTAATCGTTGCCATTATTAAATCCATTTGGATAATGCTTGCTGATGCTGCATATTTCATTTATGAAATGTGGCAGCTGAATGCCAAAACCGCTTTCCTTAACGGAAACTTTTTGGAGAATATTTACAACATCCTGACGGTTTTGTCGTACCATAACTAGAAAACAAGGTTTGCAGGTTATTCGATCCATGTTTGGATTGAAACAAGGATTACGTTCTTGGAATTATCGTTTTGATGTAATCATAATGGTGTATGATTTAATTTAAAACGAAAATGATTCTTGTGTATATAAGGAGGTTAGTGGGAGCGCACTGACAATGAATGTCCTGTATAATGATAATATGTCATTTCTTGGAAATAATATTCCCATAAATACAATCGGTGAAAGCTTGGCTTTCGAGAAAATTCTCCGTAAAACTCTTGGGAGAAACAACCTTTATTCTAGGAATAAAGATCTACTGGGATAGATCTAAAAGTTATTGATAACTCTCCGAGAACTCGTGCATTGAAAAATGTACATGACCTGGTTTCTCATGTACTTTGAGCATATGGAGTCACAATCGGGCCAATCCAAGTGATAGTCATTGGATTGGTGTTAAGAAAATCATTTAGTATCTTAGAGGAACTAAGGATGCTGTCTTATACTATGGAGATGGAGAACTTGAAGTGACTGGGTTCACTGTTGCAAGTTTTCTAACCGATAAAAATGACCGTAAGTCGTAACAAAGGTACTATACAGTTTGAATAACGGAACAATGAGCTGGAAATCTTCCAAGCAAGATACTGTTACCGAATAAACAACAAAAGTGGAATATTACTGCAGTTGAGGCAGCAATAGAAGCCATTTGGGTCGATAAAAAATCTAATTAGATTAGATATAGTTCTGTTAGCAGCTGAGCTAGGCTACAGCACAGGCTAAAGAATTAATGGTCTCATCAACGATCCAGATATATACTTCGACTATTCATCTGATTCGTTCGGATCATACATCATGGCGATGTGATGATCGTATAAATCGCATCAGATGATAATCATGCAAATCCGCTGACGATAGTATTATCTCAGCAGAATTTTGAGCGAACCGTACATAGTTCGGGTGTAGGACACTCGAGTGACTGGCTATAGGCCAAGTGGGAGATTGTTGGATAGTTATGACCCATAGCGTCACTATTTGTACAGATCATGGTGTTGTTGTAAAAATTAACTATGTGACAAAGGAAATTGCTCTCTTATCATTTGTAATTAGATTACCAAGATGGATAAATTATAGGAGGTCCTTACGATTAGTTCCTAGATTGAGATGATATTAGACAATATCAATCCACGAAGGTTTAATCATTAAATATCCATAGTCAGAGTATTATCGAGATTGGACATCGATAATGCGGAAAAGACTAGAATTACACTTGTGCGCGTTGTGAGGGCATAACGACATAGTTCTCATATATTTGGGTATAGGATACTCATGCAAGTGTAGTAGAAGGTTGTGTTTTACTGATGGTATGGAAAACGGCTTCGCTCTTGATAGACCCCTCGGAATTCATTGGTAGTATGACTATGCGTCTATGGAAGTCCTAATCAGGGTAGGTGTATTTGGTCTTATCCTGAGACTTGCACCGCTAATACTTGCGACAATCAATGTACTTTAGTTTTGGTCGTCCAGGGCTTTAACATGTTCTGTGTACACCTCTTCTGGGTATATTGAGAATCGTAGTGTATTAGGTGTGATGTCAAAATGGAAGTATCACTCCAGTCGTAGTGGAGATGATGATCACGTAGGATACGGAACTCGTGCTCTTATGTACTGCAGTCATCGGGATAATATGACAAGGTCATGATTATCCGATTATAGAGACTAGTTACCAGAGATCCGATATGTGCTTCGTACGGGGCAGACACATTTCCAGCCCCAGGCTTTGCACGTGACATCCGATGCTGGATCAAAATACGCAATACTATGTATACTACGCCTGATATAGATCACATATTCCTGTAAGGATATTTCTGGAGAATTGGGTAGGCATGGCGCTTTGCTAGAAGCCAACCTTGTCTTGTAAATCGGTACAAACGTAGTACTAGGTACATACGTGTTCGGATAGTCCGATGACCAGATTTACTGCCAACATATCTGGGGATCTCATGGGTCGCTTCCCGAAGATTCACCGATGACGTATGACTCGCACTTTATTAATCTGGGATTAATTAGATGAGAGAGAAAATTAATCTGGGATTAATTTCGGAGATATTTTATCTGGGATAAAATATTAATAAAAGAGAGAAAACGATTAATTTGCAATTAATCGATAAAATAATATATTCGATATATTATACGAAATTGGATTTCGACGCGGAATTGAAATTAGATTTTAATTCGGGCGAACGAGTTAATTTAGAATTAATTCGTAAGGGATGTGAATAGTGATTTTGCTAGGCATAATTATTTAATTACGTCGCAATGGAAAATTCATTAATTTGGAATTAGCAAACCCGAGCCCGGGAGTGTTTGCGGGCGCACTCGCATTGCGAATTTAAGTGCGGCCCACAAGTCACATCAAGCGTCAAATCATCTCTTCCTCACGGTCTTGGACCAAATTTTCCCTCTCAATTTTGGCAATTGCCGAGAACCACTAGAAGGGAAAAGGAAATTTTGCGGAAAAATTTCCAGAGTGCTAGCACGCTATAGGAGTCTTGCTAAGGTGATAGGGAACCGCACCCGTGAGCATTGAATCATCAACCAAAGCTTGGAGCTTGATGGATCATCCATGACCGAAATTTGGAGGAGCCTAAAACAGCCACTGCCGTGAGCCTTGGAGGAGAAAAGCCTGAAGTTTTTTTGTTCCTCGCATCGCTCAACCGATCATTTTGAGTATTCCACAACTCCTTGATGTATTCGCATATTGTTTCATTGCTTAAAACAATCCCTGTTAGACCGTAGAAACCTAACATAATCAGGTCCTTATGGCTGAAGAAGATAAGCATAAGACCGCATTTGTCACTGAGTGGGGCACGTATTGTTATAAGGTGATGCCATTTGGGCTCACGAATGCGGGAGCCACTTATCAACGGATGGCCACTACGTTATTCCATGACTTGATGCATAAGGAGATCGAAGTATACGTGGATGACATGATGGTGAAGTCGAAGATGAGAAGCAGACACGTAGAAGCGCTAGAGAAGTTCCTTCAAAGAGTCGACAAATACAACCTACGACTAAATCCCAAGAAGTGTGTGTTCGGGGTAACGTCGGGAAAGCTGCTAGGACATACGGTAGGAATGGGAGGAATAAAAGTAGACCTTGAGAAGATCAAAGTGATTACTGAAATGCCCACGCCGAAGACGGAGAAAGAAGTTAGAGCATTCCTCGGGAAAATCCAGTACATGAGTCAATTCATCGCCAAGCTGACGTTAGTATGTGAGCCTATCTTCAAGTTGGTGAGGAAAGACCAGCCGGTGAAGTGGAATAAGCAGTGCAAAGAAGCCTTTGACAAGATCAAAGAATACCCAGTGAAACCTCATGTCTTGAAACCTCCAAAATCGGGCAAACCCTTAGTGTTGTATTTGGCCATAGAACCCGAAGCGTTGGGGGCGATGGTGGTACAAGCATATGAGACAGGGGTGGAACATGCAGTCTACTACCTCAGTAAGAAGATGCTTCCGTATGAAGCCCGCTATGAAGAAGTAGAGAAGATCTGTTTGGAGGTAGTGTGGGCTTCTAGAAAGTTGTGTCATTACTTCCAATCCTACAAGATCCAAGTGGTAGCAAAAGAGAATCCTTTAAAGTATCTGCATTCGGTACCTTCGCTTGTAGGGAAGTTAGGTAGATGGTTGGTATTGCTGACGGAGTTTGATATTGATTATCTCACTTCTAAAGTAATCAAAGGGCGAGCCGTAGCGGAGTTCTTAGTATTACAACCCATAGAAGGAGACCAATACAAGTTTGAATTCCCAAACGAGGAAATTCAGGCAATAACGGTTCAAGGATGAAAGATGTATTTCGACGGAGCGGTGAATTACAAAGGAGCTGGAAAAGGAATCGTGATAGTAAACCCCAAAGGAGAAACCTTGCCTATGGCCAAGTGGCTGACGTTCGGAGTGACCAACAACATTGCGGAGTATGAAGCATGCGCCTTCGGATTGACAACACTGATAACCTTGAGAGCTAAGGGCGTAGAAGTTTATGAAGACTCGATGTTAGTAGTTCGGCAGATGCAAGGAGAATGGGAATTGAAGGAAGAACGGTTGAGACCCTACCTATTCCACCTCAGGAAGCCGGCACAAGCTATCCTCGATTGTAAATTCCAGCACTTGCCCCGGGAAGAGACCTAAATGACAGACGCGTTGGCCATACTAGCAGTAACTTGGGAGAACCCGGAGAATTTGGTGATGAGACCTATAGTGTTGACGACGGCAAGTAAGCCTAGTTACGAGATAAAAAGAGTCTTAGAAGTAGAAGTCGATGATGGAAAACCTTGGTACTACGATATTCAGCGATACCTAGAACGCGGGGAATTCCTGGAAGAAGCCGGTAGGAAGGATATGATAGCTACACGCCGGAGTATGTGGACCGCACATGAACAGATTGAACTTGTCCTACAAGATAGTGAGACAAGGTTTCTACTGGTCGACCATGGAAGCTGACTGTGAGAAGTTGGTGAAGCATTGTCACGATTGTCAAGAACACGGTAACTTAAACCATTTACCACACACGGAGTTACACAGGCTATTAGAGCCGTGGCTATTCTCAGCATGGGGAATTGATATGATCGGGGAAATCCGACCACACGCGTCAAATGGACATCGTTTCATAGTAGTGGCAGTAGAATACTTTTCGAAATGGGTAAAAGCCGAGTCGTTTCGCAACGTTACAGCAAAGCAGATGGCGAAGTTCATAGCCTGAAACATCATATGTCAATACGGAATGCCACATCACGTAGTAACGGACAACGGAGTTCAGTTTCAAGGAGAAACCAATGTGATGCTACAGAAGTACGGCATAGGACATCATAAGTCGCCACCTTACAGACCACAATCAAATAGGGCAGTCGAGGCAGCCAATAAGACGATAAAGAAGATACTAGCCAAGATGACAGAAAGTTACAGAGATTGGGCGGACAAACTACCGTATGCCCTGTGGGGTTACAGAACTTCAGTGACAACGGCAATGGAAGCCACGCCATATTCATTGGTCTATGGAATGGAAGCAGATTACCAGTAGAAGTTGAGATACAGTCGATGCGGGTGCTAGCGGAGGCGAAGTTACCTAAACCAGAATGGGCCTCGCAGAGATTCGAACAGTTAGCACTACTAGATGAGAAGAGAATGAAGTCCTTACACCATATGCAGATATACCAGAAGAGGTTGGCTCGAGCATTCAACAAGAAAGTGTGTCCTACCAAGATCAGAGAAGGTGACCTAGTACTCAAGCAATCAAAGCCGTCGACGATGGACCCGAGAGGAAAGTTCAGACCCAACTAGGAAGGACCCTAAATAGTCAAGAAAGTGATGGGAAACGGGGTAGTGAGACTGTCAAATTTGGAAGGGAACGAGTTCACCGAGCCAATCAACGTGGACAGATTGAAGCAATATTTTGCCTGAGGAAGAAGAGACCGAGCGATCACCGGAAACTGGCGGAAGACCTAATCCAACGAAATAGGAAACACACCCATGCATACATGTAATGTACTTCCAATTTTTTGTTTTGTGTTCGCGGGTTTCGAAGAAAAGAAGGAAAAAACGGCAAATACAAGCAATCCGAGAGCAGTATCACATCATCATCAGTTTCGGGAATGAATCCCAGGGTTGAGGCCCACATTACCATCAGTTGTGGGAATGAATCCCGGGGTCGAGGCCCACAATACCAGCAGTCTTCAGGAATGAATCCTAGGGGGTGAGACCTACACTATCGGTAGTTGAAAGGAAGAATTCCAGTGAAAAAAAAAGGAAAGAGAGAAGTCCTTAGCGGTTATGCAAAAGTCCGATGATGAAATTATTTCCCTTAGGGGGAAACCTTAGAAACGATAAGTGCGAGAAATGCTCTCATCCGGTATTTTGAGTAGTTGATCTCGACTAGACTCGTGAGCACTTAATTATAGGATCTTAATAGTGAAAGCCTGAGTAGCCGGAAAGGTGACTAGTTGAAGAGATTGCGGATCGATGAATGACCATCGCTTAGATGTTCATCCTGACTTACTTGTGTTACGATATGTGGTATGGTTGGATACAAAAGAAAAGTCTCTAAAGTAGAAAATATAAACCACCTATAACTGATAAGCGTGAAGGTACCCATGGGAGAGTATTAAGACCACCATGAGGAGAAATGCTACCTTAAAGGGTAGGTGTGTGAAAAAAAAAGAATGAAGAGACGAAAGAAAAGAAAAAGAAAACCATATCACATTGAGTATGGAGAAGTAATTACAGAGCATGATCAAGACATCTAGGTTGGTTTGACCCATTGATCTCATTCTTTCAAACAAAATTATCGAGTTGGCTTACATAAGGATCAAGCTGTAAAAGAACCATGGCACACACACACTTCGAGTCTGGTTCAGATCATTTATCCAAATGGTTAGATTTGAGTTGCATCGAGTACTTTGAAGGCTCTCTGGTTTTGCCACTGAGCATCCTTTGAGGGCAATATATGTACAACTATTGGGACTATCTCATTAAAAAAAGTAATATGGTATGACAGTATGGAACACCACATCAAACGATCTACTTTGGCCGAGTGCGAGCAACAAAGAACAAAAAGATAAACCAAGTCTGGGGGCGACCAGTCTACCTCTTCTCATGCAGTAATGGTTCGGGAATGAACCATCACATCAGTAACACCTCGGGAATGAGGATTAGCAAGTCGGGAATGGCACTCCAGGAATGGAGCACGGTTCAGGAATGAACCATCACATCAGCAACACCTCGGGAATGAGGATTAGCAAGCCAGGAATGACGCCCTGGGAATGGAGCACGGTTCGGGAAACAACCATCACATCAGCGACACCTCGGGAATGAGGATTAGCAAACCGAGAATGGCGCTTCAGGAATGGAGCACGGTTCGGGAATGAACTGACAAGGAACCCACTTGGATTCGAAATCCAAGCAAACCCCAAGCAACGGACGGAACCCCAAGAACCGCGAAATGATTTTGTAGAAACAAAACCCTTCCAAGGCCACAAAGAAGACCCACAAAGAACTTGCCCTTGAGAACCTTTAAGATGAATCCTTGTAGTGTTTTGCTAGCAATGGAGACGCCACTAAGTGTGCCAAACTTAGATAAGTCGATTCAAACTTGAAAAGGGGAATCCCTCCCTTACATTAATTCGGCCATAGCCAAAGCTTTAAGCTTTTGAGTTTACAAAATTCGTTGGTTCCCAAAAGAAGAAGAAAGAAAGCTTAAATATTGTTACAACAAGAAACCCTAAAGGCATAAAGACAATAATGCCCCTAAAAACGAATTACACAAATATCAAGTCTTTAAGTCTTTAAATGCTTAGAAAGCTTTATTCTAAACTGATTTGGGCCAAGTGAAATGGCTTTGGGCCCTTTCCATCGAAGCCCACATGCGCCTCTATTTGTTTGTTGCAGCCGGCCATAAAACTCTGAACTAATCCCGCCATTGCTTCTCTGAGTCTTTTGGTCCTCTGCCTCGTAATTGGCCCTTCTGGTACTTGTAATGCGTCATTTGGTTTGTTGTCTGCCTGGATCATGTCATGAACCATCACATCAGCGACACCTCAGGATTGAGGATTAAGAAGCTGAAAATGGCGCTCCGGGAATGGAGCACGATTGGGGAATGGACCACAACTATCACATCAGCGACACCTCAGGAATGAGGATTAGCAAGCCGGGAATGGCGCTCTGGGAATGGAGCACGGTTCGGGAATGAGGATTAGCAAGTCGGGAATGGCACTCCGGGAATGGAGCACGGTTTGGGAATGGACCACCTCTCAAGCACGGAGTGGAGAGCCAGGGGTCGAAGCACCTCACCACCACATCAACAAAATTTGAAGCATCTCAGAACAACAGGTAAGTCAGGCAACAGCTGGAGAGCCAGGTAAGTAATAATGCATGCATGACTTTGATAGGATTATCACTGTCACACACTACACAAGCCCATCAAAGTGGGGGCGACTGTAGACACTTGCATTTTTGCAGGAAAGCCCAATGACGAGCCTCGTATGTAGGCACTACCCGATAAGTTACGAAAGTCGCGGGAAATGGACGTCGGAAGGGGAAATTCAAGAAATAAATACCTTGCCAATTTAACTCGCTAATTTACCTCGGGTTCATTCGGTTAATCTCTATTTTAAAATATTAGCCTCGGCCCAAAACCCTCGTGATACATGAAAGCCCATTTATCCAAGCCACACGCCGAATCACAAGGCCCACACACCCAAGCCCAATCCAAAATATTTAAAACACATGTCACAAATCAAATCAAACCCCCTTCTTAAATTAAATCAAATCCCCTTCCTAATTTAAATAAATCACCTCCCAAATTAAAGAAATTCCCCACCAAAAATACAAATATTCTTTCCCTAAATTATACACACCGATAACTGATTGATTTGTTCCTTTTTTTAAGCCATACACAAACAAGGAAACCCTAAGCTCACCATTATAAAAAGAGACATATTCCAAACCCTAAGGCTCTCTTCTGGAAGAATTCACGGCAATTCAACCAAAAACAAAAATAATAAAAACCCTAGCAGAATGCACTGCCCCTCTCCACATACGCCCTTCAATCCACGCACAACAGCCCTTCAACCAGCAAATAACCCTTCACCTGGCACGCCACTTACTGACCAACAAAAAGCACCCCTCATGCACCTAACACACGTCTCCAAAGCTGCCAAAACACAGCCACAAAATCCTAGTAGCCCTTCACCGACCATAAAACCCAAGTCAACATGGAAAAACCCTTAAACCGTGAGCCAGACCACCCAAAATACACTCCCAAAATAGTCCCCGAACAGCCCCTGCAGTCCCAAAATAATCCTGAAAATCAGCCTTTAAACCGAGACAAAAATAGCCCCCAAAAATCCCAAAACAGTCCCAAAAATAACCCCGAAATAGTGAGAGAATAGCAGAAAAAAAAGCGAAGAAAACAGCAGTGAAAATAACGGAACAGCGAAGGAAAATATTGGACCAGAAAACTAGAAAAGTTACGAAGCATTAACCCTTCCGGCAACGACGTAACGCACTTCCGAGGAGCAATTTAAAAGGTAAGACCTGAGGGCCCTCTCTTTAATATTCATTTTGTTATCTCGGATACGGCATGCTTGGTTAGACATGGAATACATCCAACCAAGCATGTGAGGTCCCACATTTCATTTTTTCGTTGTTCATTTATTTATTTTCCTTTATTATTTCGCATTGTAGTTTATTATTGATCTTTTCAGTTATCTAATATTATCCCCTCACATGCATCATTATATTTCACGTCCACTTTTTTATTTGCATTCTATTAATGATTGCGTCTATCTCTTGCGGTATATCGGATGGAAACCCAGATGTAAATTCTGTAACCGAATCCGAATGGACTGTAGTGTGGTCTGTACTTGGGATACAACTCCACGTACGGCTTGAGGAACTTTCAAGCATGTGTTTCATTTTTTGATTTAAACCTATGTTTATTGTTCCGCTATTTATTTTCTATGCATTGCTACTTGATGCTCATAGGCTAATTACATTGGTTTAAAGGTCCTCTATTTGAGGGAGCAAAAGCCTAAAAGGCTACCTTCACCATAATATTTTGCCGCGCCGGGCGAAGTATGTTTGATTGAACGTGAGATACGTTCAATTAGGCATACGAGGTCCCATATTATTTATCTGTTTATTCATGCATTGATAATCTTAATGCGCATGGGCTAATCATGTAGGGTAAAGGTCCTCTATTTGAGGCAAATGCCTAAAGGATACCTATACCACGATGTTTTGCCGCGCCTTTTCAATATTACGCTATCTACCTTTTGTATATCATTACCTTGCTTATTCATGCATTGTTACTTAATGCGCATGGGCTAATCATATGGCTCAAAGGTCCTCCATTTGAGGGAAAAGCCAAAAGGCTACCTTTACCAATTTGCCGCGCCGGACGAAGTATGCTTGATTAAATATGAAGTACGTTCAGTCAGGCATATGAAGTCCCATATAGATGTTGGCCTTAGTCGCATCTCTTTTATTGTCTTGTTATTTACCTTTCTTGGATGTTATGTTTTCATTATTCACTTTGCATTCATGTTGCATCAATGCTTGAGCCTTGCCTCTTGTGGTATATCGGATGGAAACCCAGACATAAATTCCGCAACCGAATCCGAATGGATGGTAGTGCAGTCTATACTTGGGATACAACTCCACATACCACTTGAGAAGTACTCACACACACATTTACGTCATTTTAAATACTATTTTGATAACCTCGTTCGAACACGTTATAAAAACGTTACACGAACGCTTGCATTCTGCCTTAGTCCGTTCGAACGCGTTTTCAAATACTACTCGAACGCGCATGCATTCTGTTTTACCATGCATCAGGTCTTGTCATGTTTGAACGTGTTCTCGAATACTATACGAACGCGAACATTCTGTCTCATTATCGTTCAAACACGTTTCCGAACGCTACACGAACGCATGCATTCTGTTTACTGTTCGAACGTATTTCCGGATGCTATACGAATGTGCACATTCTATCTCACTTTTGTTCGAACTCGTTTTCCAAACACTCCACAAACGCATGCATTATGTTAACCGTTTTTATGTGTTTCCGAACACTGGACGAACGCACATGCAGTAAACACATTTATTTTCATCACATTTCATGCATGTTTGCTTCTTTGGCCATTTCTTTCACATTACGCCTAGAATCATTCCTCTTTATTATTAATGCTTTTACTGTTATTATTTATTTACATTCTCGTACTTATTTGTTTAATATGTTTATGGAATCATGTATTTACCTTCATTTTTATTTACATTGATGGGTGTGCAATCTTGTGTGTTGATTAAATCATCATGTATGTGTTGCATAAGGCTTCGTTATACTATTACATAAATCGTTTCATTACAATTGGCATAAGTAAGGGACCATTATGAACCCAACGGTTTAAGGTCTTCCCTTGCGAGGGGTGAGTGCGACCTTAAATCATTTCCCAGTTCACACTGGGTGGCGACTTCATTTATTTCTCCGGTTTAGTCCCCCACGAGCTATTCCGTACTCTCGACCGGGCCGCGAGCCCGGACAGCGTCGCCGTGTCCACACTAGGCATATATTAAATATTTGGATGGTGCTAAACTAAAACCCAAATCCGATAAGTGCCTATTTGTAATTGGTTATCCTAGGGAAACCAAAGGATATTATTTCCATAACCCATAAGAGAACAAAATATTTGTTGCTCTCCATGCGGTTTTCCTTAGTGGAATTCTTAAATTCAGTGGTAAGTGGGAGGAAAGTAGAACTCGATGAAAATTGGAGTGATATTGTTCCTGGCAGCGATCCCCTCACGGAACACGAACAGTTCATCAGGGATGAGACTGTTCCATAATCTTCTAATACACAAGAACCGCGTAGGTCGGAGAGAGTCAAAAAACATCCTAAGAGGTATGTGTTTCTGATATCACCTCATGTAGACATTAATCTTATTGAGGATAATAAACCGGCTACGTATGAGGTAGCGATACAAGGTATCGACTCCGCTTTATGGCAAGGTGCCATGAAGTCCGAAATGGATTCCATAAATACAACCAAGTTTGGACACTAGTTGATGTACCAGAAGACATTGTGCCTATTGGTAGCAAATGAGTCTTCATGGTGAAGACAGACATGGATGGCAACAAACAGATGTACAAAGCTAGGCTTGTAGCGAAAGGGTATCGTCATCAACATTGTGTTTATTACGACGAAACCTTTTACCCGTTGCCATGATTAAATCTATTCGGATAACGCTTGTTATTGTTGTATATTTTGATTATGAAATATGGCAGATGAACGTCAAAATCGCTTTCCTTAACGAAAATATTTTGGAGGATGTTTACATACAATAACCTGATGGTTTTTCGTGCCAAATCATGCAAACAAGGTTTGCAAGTTAAATTGATCCATTTATGGATTGAAGCAAGCATTGCGTTCTTGGAACCAATGTTTTGATGAGATCATAATGGTATATGGTTTCATTCAAAACGATGATGATTCTTGTGTATATAAGAAGCTTAGTGGGAGCACACTGACATTGATTGTCCTATACGTTGATGATGTATTGCTTCTTAGCAATGAAATTCCCATACTAAATCGGTGAAAGCTTGGCTTTCATTAAAATTCTCCATGAAATTCTTGGGAGAGGCAACCTTTATTCTAAGAATAAGGATCTACTGGGATAGATCTAAAAGTTGTTGGCACTCTCCGAGAAATCGTACATTGACAAACATGTACGTGACCTGGTGTCTCATATGCTTTGAGCGTCTGCAGTCACTATCAGGCCGATCCAGGTGATGGTCACTGGATTGATGTTAAGAACATCATTTAGTATCTTAGACGAACTAAAGATGCTTTCTTAATCTATGGAGATGGAGAACTTGAGGTGACTGGGATCACCGATGCAAGTTTCCAAAACGATAAAGACGACTATAAGTCGCAATAAGGGTACATATTTTGTTTGAACTATTGAACAGTGAGCTGGAAATCATCCAAGCAAGATACTGTTGTTGATTCAACAACAAAAGCGGAATACATTACTGCGGCTGAGGCAGCAAAAGAAGCATTTTGGATCTATAAAATTCCTAATTGGATTAGGAGTATTTCTGTTAGCAGCTGAGCTGGGCTATAGCACAGGCTAAGGAATTGCGATCTCATCAATGATCTAAGTATGTACTTCGATGGTTTCATCTGATTCGTGAGATTGTACATCGTGGTGATGTAAAGATTGAAGAGATCATTTCAGATGATAACCTTGCATATCCGCTGACGAAAGCTATATCTCAGTAAAAGTTTGAGTGACCCGTATATAGTTCAGGTGTTGGACACTTGAGTGATTGGCTATAGGCCAAGTGGGAGATTGTTGGACAATTATGACCCATAGCATCACTATTTGTAAAAAGACATAGTGTTTTTGTACAAATTAACTATGTGACAAAGGGAATTGCTCTTTTATCATTTTGTAATTGGATTACTTGGATATATAAATGATAAAAGTCCATATGATTAGTACTGGATTAATAAGACATGATACAGTATTAATCCACGAAAGGTTTAATCATTAAATATCCCTAGTCGTAGTATTATCGAGACTGGACATCGATAATACGGAATAGGCTAGTATTACACTTGTGCGCATTATGAAAGCTTAACGGCATATTTCTCATATATTTAAGTATTGGATACTTATGCAAGTGTGATAGGAGGTTCTGTTAGTCGTTGGACCGGGAATAGCTTCGCTATGGATAGACCCCTTGGAATCTCATTGGTAGTATGACTATGTGTCTATGGGAATCCGAATCAGGGTAGGTGTATGTGGTCTTAACCTGAGACTTGCATCGCTAATACTTACGACAGTCAGTATATTTTGGTTTTGGTCGTCTAAAGCTTTAACTGGTTATGTGTACGCCTCTTCTGGGTATACTGAGAATCGTAGTGTATTGGGTGTGATGTCAAGATGAAGTATCACTTCAATCATACGGAGATGATGATCACACAGGATACAAAACTAATACTCTTAAATACTGCAGCTATCGGGATAGTATGACTAGGTCATGATTATCCGAATACAGAGACTAGTTGCTAGTGATCCGATATATGCTTCGTATGAGGCAGACACAATTCCAGCCTTAGGACTAGCATGTGACATCTGATACTGGATCGTATTACGCAATACATTGTATACTACACCTGATACAGATTATATATTCCTCGTTGAATATTTCTGGAGAATTGGGTTGGCACGGTGCTATGCTAGAAGCCAACCATGTCTTGTAAATCGGTGAGAACGGGGTACCGGGTACGCACATCTTCGGATAGTCCTATAACCGTATTTACTGCCAATATATTCAGGGATCTCTTGGGTCGCTTCCCAAAGATTCACCAATGACATTTGACTCGAACAAAATTAATCTGGGATTAATTATGAGATAAAAAATTAATCTGTGATTAATTATGGCAAGAATTAATCTGGGATTAATTATGAAAGAGAAAATTAATTTGGGACTAATTACGGTAAGAATTAATCTGGGATTAATTCATCTAGAAGAAAGAACGCGATTAATTTGGAATTAATCGGAAAATTAAATTTAATAGTTAAATTAGATTTTACTATTTAATTTATTTAATTAGGCTAAAATAATATATCGGATATATTAATTGAAATTGGATTTCAATACGGAATTAAAATTGGATTTTAATTCAAGCGAACGAATTAATTGGAATTAATTCGTAAGCGACTTTCGTAATAATTTTGCTAGGCATTATTATTTAATTAATTTGGATTTAATTACGTCGCGACGGAAAATTCGTTTAATCGGATTAAACAAACCCGAGCCCAAAGTGTGTTGTAAGAGCCAACTAAATTTGGAATTTAAAGTGGTGGGACCCACTTTACTTATATCAAATTAAATGAAACCATTTACTTTTCACCAACCTTGTTTTTGGTAAACAATTACTTTAACTTGGTTTTGGAAACCAAAATACAAGACAACACAAAACTCTCTCTTTCTCTTCTCCTACCATTGCCGAACACTCTTATTCATTGGAGGAAAATTTTGTTTCAATTTTTGGACAAAGCTAGCACTTTGGGAGTCAAAGAAAGGTGATAGGGAAACTCACCCAAGAGTTTGGAACTCAAAAAGATGGCTTGGAGCTTCTACATCCAACAAAAAGTTTTGAACTTCAACCGATCAATGTGAGTTTTTCCGCAACTTATCTTGTAATATTCACACATGAATCAATGTTTAGGATCCTTGGGATGTCTTAGAGACACTAACATCTCATCCATCAGAAATGGATTGACCCGCTACCTTGTCGACAAGGGATAGTTCGTTCCTTGCTCCGTTTATAAGTGCGACATGGGCGTTGAGCGCTTGTTATGTTTTTGACGATGCATGAATAAAAATCATTTTATAAACATGTTTTAGATTTCTCGTTTGATTTATTTTCTTTGGTATCTACTCACCGAGTCCACAATACTCATCCCCCCCATTTTTTTCATGATTGCAGGTCTTCATTTCTTTTGATGCAATCCTTACTTTTGACGGAGATCTCGCCCGATGACAGATATTATTTTGTAAAGTCACCATACGTTGTCTTTTTTATTTAGGGTATTGGATGGTCTGTTAAAGGGGAAAGTGTAATACTTTAGTTTGGATCATATGTTTATATTATATATATGATGTAATGATGTGGGCACAGAGCCCTTGAGTGATATTTTGATTTGGATGTGTCATGAGTGGCCTGAGGCCCTATAATATGTTTAATGGTCTGTTTGAGTTTGTCTTGATGCTGGATTTTGGTCTAGGTTGCTGGATTTAGGGTATTAGATGGTCTGTTAAAGGGGAAAGTGTAATACTTTAGTTTGGATCATATGTTTATATTATATATATGATGTAATGATGTGGGCACAGAGCCCTTGAGTGATATTTTGATTTGGATGTGTCATGAGTTGCCTGAGGCCCTATAATATGTTTAATGGTCTGTTTGAGTTTGTCTTGATGCTGGATTTTGGTCTAGGTTGCCTGGTTTTAGGATGAGTCATGTTCGTTTTTCTTTAGAATTTTAAAGGCT
This sequence comes from Zanthoxylum bungeanum, assembly GCA_019454045.1. NCBI lineage: Eukaryota > Viridiplantae > Streptophyta > Magnoliopsida > Sapindales > Rutaceae > Zanthoxylum > Zanthoxylum bungeanum. The sequence continues at coordinate 119,314 of SKCR01032753.1, read as the reverse complement.
TATGGAGACGGGTTAATCTTGTCTCCTGCCGGTAGTATCCTACCTCCGGTGGGGTGTTCAAAATTTGAAAAGGAACCTGAAACTTTTGGCGCGTCGCGACGCAGGGTAATGTGCATTGCGACGTCAACTAGAGCAGCTCTCGTCGAAACGACAAAGAGGAATGAGAAGAGAAATGTATGGTTTGGAAGTGAATATGGTGAAGTAGAGACTGAGTGAGACCGATTTATCTTGTCCACAAATGGTTAGATATTTACCAATTAAAATTTCCATATATAAAGTCTACATGTTGAAATTGTTATCATTCTCGTCACAGTATGGTGACACAAAATTAAAGCCCAAATTTGACTTAGTGTTGATCATATCTTTGTTTGATACTGATTCGAGCTCGAATCCTTTTAGGGAGGGGGGAATGATGAGGCCCAGGATGAACAAGGACGGACCATTACTGTGCATGTTCTAGAGTGTCCAATCACAAGGTCTCGAGCTAAGAAGATCTAGGAAGCAATACATGGATTAGTTCAGAGGACCATATCCGACTATTCACTATTCCAAGTGTGAGCCTTTACTACATTGAATATGGGCTTGACGCTGGATGTTCCTATCCTTATTAAGGCCGTGGAGCATCAAAATACTTAGGTCTACTTTAGCATATTTATTTGTTAGTTATTCTTATTTTATTTAGGCTTGACGTTTGTTTTAATTCGAACCTTTTGTTTATATTGGCGTATTACTTATGGTTTATTGTTATGTTTGGGAATTAGGCTAAGTATGCATGGGTATGTATATGGGTTAGCCTAGGTTAGTTTTTAGGATACACATTTATCGACATGTGGGTAGTTTTATCTTTTCATAATATTTTGGGATTAGTTATTTTTTAGTTAAAAGCCTCCTCATAAAAGATTAACTTGGTCCTTTTTTTAAACAAACTATCTTTTAATAATAAAAAAATACTTATTTTCGTGAGACTTGAGAAACCCTCTACTTGTCTTCATTGTATTTGGCTTATCAAAGTCTTGCTAACCATTTGCGGCACCCCCTTAGCACTCTAGGTTTTTGTTGCTAGTTCTTCAGAGGTTTAGAGTTTGCGTACGAACTGACTTAGAATTCTTGGGAACGATATCAATCTCATTAGGGTTTTTTTGGCTTATTCCAGGAAAGTTTTCATCAAGAGCACCTTCTATGATGTGATCATATAGGACGAGAGTCTACTAGATGGTCATATATGGATTGATCTGAATCCTGAGTGTACTACGAACTCCTGCATGGCAGGCTATGTCCTTTGATGTACAAAGGTGAGTTTGGTGAAGAAATTTCGACCAATAGCTACGTAATTTAAGGACATGGTTTGGTGTGGCTGGGGATGTTTTACATACCAATGTTTGATTGCTCATCTACATCAATGTTCTCGGAGTTGTACGTTATTTCTTCCTCATTCCCGAGGCTCTTCCTGGATTTATTTCAAAGTTGTATGATTTTCTTTTGATCTTTTCTTTTAGGCGGTCCTTGCCCCTAATAATCTTTTTTGGAGAGCCTCGCCCTCAACATTATTTTTTATTTGGGCATCACTCCCAGTTTTCTTTTTTCATGTAGGTCTCGCCTCCAATTTTCTCACATTTGATGATACGTGTCTCGGCCTTCTGGCTATTAGGTGGTTTGCATCTTGTACCATTTCTTGGAGCTTCTCGCATTTGATTGTTCAATTTCTTGCAAAAGAAAATGTTATATTTATATATACATATGTGCAAATGATTTTCTGGTTGTATGTCCATTTTTGCTTGATAAAGTGCATGAGTCATGATGCTTTCCCTAGGGATATCATCAGGATGCGTCTCATTATTTTGCCAAGGTTATCCCTCAAAGTTCCCAAGTCATCTTTTCCAAATTTTTTATCATGCAATGACTCTTCGCATGTTCTCAAAAGTTTTCTTGAAATTCCATCTCTTTCAAAGTTTGAGTATTGTCTAAATTCAAAACTCAATTTTAACAAAGGTTTCAACTTTTAAATGATTATCCAAGTGTGTGTGTGTGGTTCATTTACCAAGAATTACGTAGAACCTGAATTGGTTTATACCGGCATTAAGTGTGGATTTAGTGCTAACACTTTAGTTCATTTTATCATTTCCTCTGCCTAGACAAGCTAACACCTAGTTAAGGATCAATAAGTTTTAAGGATTTCAAATTTTATTGCACATAGTGTTCATATTCATCCATAGCTTCCTTAACTCGTCAAATTGCCTTTTGAAGCAATGACTTCACATTTCTGATGTGAGCCCCTAGTTACTTGAAAATTTTACAAACTCAAGTTGTTATGCATACTTGATATTTGAGTTGTCGTTTGATGCAAAAGTAGTCATGGGGTTCATGATACTCCTAGTTACTAAACAATCGAAATAGCAGAGTAGGTTTATTGGGATTCACCATTTTTCTCTTTTATATTTTGTCTTTTTTTACACATTTTTTTCTTTTCTTTTGCGTTATTTCATTAACCTAATGTCATATTAGTTTTAACTTTGGAAAAAGATCAAATGAATGTCACGTGTTTGTTCTATTTCTATAAATTACGCCAACATAAATTCTTTCTAAGTATGCATGGCAATTCTAAGTGCAAGTCTTAGTGCGCGATATTTTGGTTGGCATTTTACTGGTGATTCCAAAGTTAAAGAATTGTCTTACGAGTTTAGACATGCTCATTTTATGAGAGACATAAAATTTTACAAACCAAATTTATTTCATTTAAAAGGAAATAGCCATTACATGATGAGAAGCAAAAATGCAAATGCCATGATTTGAAATCTGATCACTGCATTGTTGAGCCTCTTCAAGATCCGATTTTTTTGCCAATGTCGATCAGGTTCTGGATTTCATGTCTGAGGCAGGCACATCCATTCGTCTCATGTCCTGTGGACTGATGGAAATGGTAGTATTGGTCCGGGTTATGGTGCCGGGTTCGGCAATGGGCTTAGATCCACTGGCTTCGGCAGGTCTTGTTTCTCTAGCTTACTCAAAATCTTGGACATCGGCCTTCCCAAGTTGGAAAATCTTCTATTTTAGATGGTCACAATTTCGGCAGAACCTGCCTTTGTTCTAGAATACCCTTCAGCAGTTTTCCTATTCTAGCTGTTATACTTTCTATTTTCAACCTCTTTCCCCTCTATATCTATGACAGTCTCTCTCAATTTCCTAAAATCTGAGATCATGGAGGTTATCCTCTTCAGTTTCTTATAAATGGAAGGCTTGGTGCCCATAATCATCATCTTGATTTAGTTATTCTCCAAGGGCCTTGTTTGTATTTTCAGAAGTTGACTTCTCTAGCGATCAACAAACACATTAAAGTTTTCTAAATCCCGATATGATCGATCCAATTCCAAGTCTGTGACATATTGATTTAGGAATGCCTCTACTAGGGTCTTCCAATCACCTATTGTTTTCTTTTCAAGGTTGTGGTTCCATACCACCGGTGCTCATTTGAGAGACATCCCAAACAATTTCAAAACCTGGCACTCGGGCAGGCCTGTGGCACTCGTCACAGACACGAATTGAAAAATATGTGCTTTAGGGGCCTCCATTCCCATCGCATTTGGTCATTTCAGACATCTTGAACTCATAGGGAGTTGTTCTTCAAAGGTTATTGAGCCATAGTCAAACAAGTCTTCGTGTTTGCTTTTCATTTTCTGCATGACTAACTTTATTTGCTACTTCAGCTTCTGGAGCTCAACTTGGGAATTGGCCATCCTACCTGCAGCATACTCGGCCATGTCATCATCCAATGTGGGGATTTCTTCAGTTCCTCTAATTTCAAGCTTCCCACATCTACTCTCTTAGTGGTTTCTAACTGATCTACATGAGAGCTGTCACTGGTGGCAAGTTTTGAGTCTGCTAGTTGTTTCTTGACTACTCTACCTTGTTTTATAGCCCTACGAACTGCTATGATGGTTGCATCACAAAGTGTTAGCTTGATGCATGTATGCATGCAATGCATGAAATATATGTGTGCTTAAATATCAGCATATACCCTTTCAACCTACTCCTCCCACACATGTGGTAATTCCATATATGCCTTAGGTTTGGTTCAGTTTATGCACCAACAGTGAGGGTTACATAAACCCGTTCTCACCTATACTAGAGGTAAACCTTGGCTACTTTGATTTCGTTCTATTGTTAAAAGACAAAGATCCCTTATTTATATAATGAATGAACCTAATATGTGGATCGTGACATTGCCTAAAAATGATGAATTTGGACCATTAGTAATCACGGTTATTTTGAGAATTGGCTTTAAAATGTTTAGAGATATCCAAACGGGCAAAAACAAGACGTACCTTTTCTGGATGAAAGCCAGTAGAAGTATCAGACTCATATTTTGGCGCTCTTGGATCAAAACTAAACTTTTTAGGCTCAACGAGGTTTGCATTCAAGGTGGCACATTATCATTTCAAAACACTTGGCCAATAGTCATGAAATGCAAACTTGTGCCAATTGAAATGGCCCAACAAGTTTTAATCTCATGACAAAAGTTTTAAACATCTTCAAATTGTTTGGGGCCCAAACACAAGCATATGAGAAGATTTTATAGGATAACACATATGGGCTTTATGTGGGCTTAAGAGGGTAAAACTTAGCCTCTTATTGGCGAAGGATTGTCCATAACTAGGTCTCCCCACCCAAATGTTTAATCGACCAAGTGAACGTGCATTTCTTATACCCAATGATATGAAGGGTTGACAATAAGTGATGGTTATCGTTACATACCAATCCATCACCTTGAGTTAAAGTGATTTCTCGATATGCAATGCCATCAGGGCTAAAAATGGTTTGCAAAATTTGAAGATATGGTTAACCTCAATCTCGCCATAAATACTATAAGGCATTTTTCGGGGTCGATTCTCTATCCCCAGTGGAGTCGCCATTTGTTGGAGCGAAGCGGGATTTACCGATATGTATATAACATCGACGACAACTACACTATTGGGCTCGTAGCCCGTAGAGAGTATGGATAGCCCTAGGGGGAGGGGGCTAACAGGAGAATAAGTAAGTCGCCACCTAGTATTGAACATTGGGAATTATTTAAGGCCGCATTACACCACTCGCAAGATCCGACCTTAAACCCGTTTGGGTTCAGAATGGTCTCTTACAGATGCAAGTATAATATTTACGCTTAAAAGAGGTATCCACAAATCTTATAATGAAAAAGCATGCAAAACAGTTCAAATAACACACAATAGCGCAAACGTGAATAGCGAAAACATCAAATAAAGAGAAAAATATTCGGAAGTTATTTATGATAATGGTAAAATAGTAATCAAACAAAATATCATATAAATATTTAGAAATAATTAAAGAAGTGGTAAAGTACTAATCAAATGGACTAGAATACATATACTTCCGGCCTGGATTTACTTTATTTAAGCACTTAATGTCCATGTATTTTTATCAATGTCTAGCCGAAAATATTTCATAACTGTTGTATATATTTGGCATATCATATAATAAGCAGAACAAATCATGCATATTAATCATACCTTGGCTAATAAAATAAACACATGCATATTAATAATTAAAGCAACAGAATAAAACAACTAAACATGCATAATTTAACATTGACGAGTGTAACATAAAAAATAACTAATCATGTAATTAACTAGAGAAAGTAGTAAACAAGACCTGACATCTTTATAGGCAGCCAGATGTATGTGCATGTCCGGCCAGACGTGATGTACGTCTGGCCGAAGATACTATGTCAAAAATATAATCTCAAATATGTGTTCAAATGACAAAGGGTGACCTCAGGTTATACTCTTTTTATGTAGTATGGGTCGGGAGACATCGCTAAATAATAGGTAATTGTCGGATTCATACTAAGGGAAAGGAACTCCAAAGATCAGGGGATTCTCTCTCTTTCTCTCTATTTCTCTTTCAGAATTTTATAGGGATTTCTTTAAGGTTTTAATTGATATTATTTCCTCTAAAATATGAAAGGGGAAGCCTTTTTAATAGTGAAACGGCGGAGTCTAAGGATGGAATGGGAAGTAGAATCCCCTTATTTCCTCCAGTCTGTCTCGCGTGATTGCCAATTAAAACATCAGACACAGCTCGAACTATATTCGGCCAGATGTTTATTCTGGGAACGTAATCAAGCCCGTGATTTCAGCTATTTGAATTTTGCACGTGTGCTGACAGCTTGACACATGTCCGCCAAATTGTTAAATTTGAATTGTATGTCCGGCTGGACATAATTAGGTCATTTAACTTTAGTAACTGACAATCTGCTCATTTAATGGCAGTTGAGTTATGTTCGGCCAGATTTAGGGTTTTCAAAGCATATCCGGCCGGTTTTGTTGGCTAGAGAGAAGGTAGACTGGACAAAAGTAATGTCTGGTTAGCCTTTGGCAATATTCTGTGGAGTTTTATTCCTTCCTTGCATTCATCCTAATTTTCAAAGGGTGTCTCCGTAATAGACTCATCGTCGAGCTATGTATAAAAATACATTGTCTACGTAACCTAAAGGTAAAAATTCAGAATATTTAATTAAAGAGATTTAATTAATATTCTGGGATTATTGGAGCTCGGAGTTATATGTGTTAGGGTTGGTGCTCGGACTGCCAATCCGGATCGTATTTATGTTCGATTCATGAATACGAACAATTCTGTTTTCCATAATATTACTTACTTAATGGTAGCACCTCTTGTTTTTATATATTTATTCGATCTAATTACTATTAGATTGAAACTAAATATGATTTAGTGATATGTATATATTAGACAAAGACCCTAGGATTTACAACGTAGTGTGCAGTTACAACGTAGTCTGTAATTGACATTGGGAAGCGTCACTATAAGTTGTATATTCTCAAATAAAGTTCCTGGTCAAGATTTACTGACACGGGTCGGTTAGTAAAATCCGTTGAGACCAATACATGTCGTATTTAGTGACTTGGTCCGATGGTTTATCCCAATGAATCATGAGTCTTTGGAGACTCGTATAGACATGTAGGTGTTTATTTGATAAATATTGAACGACTCGCAGAAGATTTCCTAATTGATGGTACACCAACGTCAATAGGAATCTTCTCGAGTCGAGTAGCATATTTGTCATTGGACTTGAGATAGCACTGTGGATATAAGAGTTATCCTCCACACTTTGATGGCAGTCACATCACCAATCTATTTAGATCAGATCTCCGCCTATTCGTTGGGTGTGGACTGATGCTCAAGATATCCTGTGAGTATCAGATAGAGTCCGTCAGTCATGTGTATAGGGCATAGGTATCATGTACGTATTTGTGATCTAGTAAATCCATGGCCATGGTATACTTCCGAAGCGAGTTCTGAGTGTTATTTAAGATTGTAAATTTAAAAGTCGACTATATTATACCTCAGGGATTTGACGTTTTTTATCTATATCCCCGGTATAATATTGATAGTGTGTGATGGAGGGATTATACGTATGCAATGACCTCGACTTGCATAGTTTAGCGAGATTATACGTGGTCGTCATAATTCATGAGTGGGTGAATTATGGACAAGAAATTGGATTACGTGATAGATAAACCTAAACTTAGAGAGTCCCACAATATGAAGTGTACTCGTTGAGCACTTGGGCAACGCGTTATGAATAATATATATTATTCGTAATACTTCACCGGATTAAATGAGTTAATTCGAGTCGTTTAAAAAGTTAAACGAAAATACATGCAATAGAGGCACTTCGGTCAATTATTAATTAATATGTATTTGTATTTGATACAAAATTTGATTTGATACATATTAATTATTTCTCAAATAAGATTTTGACATATGCCATTAATATATGTATTTGTTATTTATTGTAAATAAAAATACATATATAATAATAATCGCATTAATTAATTATTTAGATGTTTAAATGTTAAATATCTAGATAATTAAATTATTTCAATATTACATAAATGTTATCCAATATGTTTGATTATTATTGGTTACATATGGTATGATTTTATTAAGCTTAAAGTTTACAAATTGGATTTGTCAACTTAAAGCTTATTATTATTTAATTTGATTAAAAATGATCAAATGACCATTTTACCCATCCAATGTCGGTTTGGCCTTGTTTTTCAGTTAGAAAATTTTTGTTTACTCATTTAATTATCCTCCATGGCCGAACCCTTGAAGAATAAAATTTCCCAAAATTTTCCTGAAGAACCGGGGAAGAAAGTGAAGAAATCAAGAACAAAGTTGAAGGAAATTAGGAGATTTTGAGGTAATCTTCAATAATCTTAAACTTAGAAAGCTTTTTTCTTGTTCTTGAATATCTATAATAGTTCTATGGTTTCTTCCTTTCTTATATTTTGGGGTTTTTTGATTTTGATGATGGATTTGGAGGCTTGATGCATGTGTGAAGTTAAATTGGATGATATTAGTGTAATATTAGTTCAATTTTGTCATTTGATGACTTGTTGTCATTCTAGAGTGTTATGAACACTCTTGTAACTCCTAGAATTGTTCTTGAGTTCTTCATTTGTGGTGACTTTGGTTTGTGTAAGTATTAATATGATTAATGTTGAGAAAATTGGATTTAAAGCATGAAAAATGATATTTTTGGTTACCAAATCAGATCTAGAATTTATGTGATTTTGGTGATGAAAAGTATGTATTGGATGTGTTTTGGGCATTGGAACAATTTCCGGAAATTATTTCGGAGTTGAAATTTACGAAAACGGTGTTACCGGGTGAGTTTCGGGCTTACCGGGTGTCCTCTATCCAAACAATGAATTGGTCACTGTTTGAGAAGTCCATGAACTGCCCAAGTACTATTGGGGCTGACTTGGGTAGCCCCCATGTGTTTTGGTTGGTCGGTTCGGACAAAAATGTATTTTATATCACTTTGCGGAAAAACCTTTTTCGTAAAAGTTTCGCGATGTTTCTAACCTATTTTTTTCGTTATTTGATATCGAATAAATATTTTTAGGTGAAATATAAATGAATTATTCATATTGGATATTGAATAATTTATTTGGTAACTTTAAAAGTTTTAATGTTACGATTTCGCCAAAACCGCGCGCTTCTGATGCGCTTGCGCTAAAACCTCAACAAAAATGGTATTAGAGCAGTTCTGATCTTTCATCCATTACATGCATGTAATTTAGATGTTTCTTAATTTTTCGGTTCTACGTTAACGGAAAACATAATGGAGATTTAATAGTTAAGTTAAGTTATGTTCCCAGGTAGAAATAACTTTTGAGAAATTGATCTAGATTAAAATCTGCATTTAATGTAGAATAAAACCTCTTTAGGAATATCCCCGCTTAAATAAGGCATTAAAGTAACTAGTATTAGGAATACTTGTTTCTTGGTATGCCTTGTCAGTACGGATGCAAATGATTTCCTGATGTTGTAGCTGTATCGTGCCAAAGCTGTGCAGTTATGGCTGATGGTAGTTCATTTGAGCCGGTAGAACTTATATGATGAGAGAAAAATTCAAGTGAATGTGGAAATCCTGAACTTGACAAAGCTGTCAGGACTACATCAGTAGCTTGAGTTTGTCACTGACAAGTGAAGCTTTGATACGCCTCCTTGTGAACGTGTCAAAGCTGTCATAACGAGAAATGGTCAGGACCAAAATCAGGAGTCACAGTGAGTGTGATTGACAATTAGTTGTCTACCTGTGAATATACGTAGGCGAGAATGTGCCAAAGCTGTGAGTCGAAATATATTCACGGGGTCCACTTCCCATTATGGAATTCGATTTATTTATTGGATTCCCTTTTTCCGTTGGGGATTATGGTATTATGTAAAGTAGTGGGAGGCACTACTGGGTAAAAAATCCATAACTAAGGCAGTGTGTAATATTATGAAAAAGGCCGCTTATGTTTTCCTTAGTCTATATTGTTGATAGAATTAAAATTTTTAATCCATTGCATGCATATTTATCTATATGTTTTTTGACTTTCCTTATGGTTGCAAATTTCTAGAATAGGTTCTAGATTTAGAGTAGACTTGGATATTATTAGATTAGACAAAACTATCGGGAACTGTTGTTCCAATTTTCTTGGAAAATCAATATGGTTAGTGACTTAGTTACTAAGTCACATTAGGTAATCTAAATATATATCCGTTTTAGGATATAATAGTCTAGAGAGAATAGTTTCTTTTGCAGTAAGAATTGACCTGAATTAGTTCATGTCTCGAGATTCTTGACTGGCATTAAGAAAACCCCATTAGGTATTTGTTTATCTGATAATGACATTTATTGGCTTTAGTGACCTTTAGAGGTAATGTGTCTGACACAGTTTGCTAATCAATTATTTACAATTGTTTTGAATAGTTGAAGGCAAATTATAAAGCTAAAGAAAGGAGATGTGTATAGTTGTGTGTAGAGAATATTGATTCTTACAACACGACAACTATAGGTATTGGATACCAGATCTCCAGTCTAGTTATTTAAAATAGTGTTTAATGATTCTTTTGATATTTGATATCAGAACTTATGACTATTTGATAGTTACTTGTTCTTTATAAACAGTTATTACATATTTTAATACGACAAGAAGTGTCATTGACGAAAAGATAAACATTAAGAAAATTATTCGGTTAAGTAAATAATTGAGAACTGTGCTTTATGAGATTTTATCACTTAAGCATTAGATGTTTATTATGTATGGTAAAGGATGGTCTAATAGGAGTTCACACCACATATCCTTATCCATTTAATGAATATTGTATTCAGGAATGTGATTAAATCTCATTTAACCAATGATCATCATTGGACCACAGATTTATTAAACTAATACATTGGATGTATGTAGTTTAATGAATTATAAATTGCATTAGATAGTTTTCTTTACATCGTAACTTAGTTAATGAGTTGTCATGACTTAGTTACGTATTTCTAAAAGAACGCATATTGAACGTCTTGAATGGTTCGAGAACATTCAATGTGTTTATGATGAAATGCAGATAGAATATTTTGAATAGTTCAAACATATTCGATTTGAAGTTTTGAAAACTATATCTTTAAAATTCATCATGAGTCTTTGAATTGTTCAAAGATGTTTCATATGATCAAACATATGAATTTATCGCAATTAGTTCTAAGGTTATTTAATGAATGCGATTCTTGCTTAATATTATTCTTCTATGATTCCATCGTGATGAAATTGGTCAGTGGGAGAAATCGAATCTTATATGATTTGATTCATTTGATATTGAGTGTTACCGAGTTTCAATACTCTTGGGGATATGCTCTAGTAACACTAATGCATCCTTTTAAATAATGTTCCATTAGTTTCTACAGTTACGTATATGATATGTATAGGTAGAAAATTTGAATCTTGAAAAGTTTTGAGATTTGAATCTTTCTTTTGTATAATAGTTATATAATTGAAAAGTTTTTGTGCCTCGGAGGTACGAGCACAAGTTTATCATTTATTCTATTTAATAGAATTTTGTATTATATTTAATAGAATGTCTTTTCTACGATCCTGAGTAATAAAATTATTTTATTACTTAGTGTGTAACATCGGATGTTGACCATTGTAGAAAAGACTTGACTTATTGAAGTTAAATGTGAGAGTGATAAACTATAAATGGAGCTGTTGGGAAGCGGCTGCGAGTGCGCAGCGGAAAATTGAAATTATTATGCCGCTTTCCCTTTGCCGAAGACCTATTTGTTTTGATTATTCTACAAGCCTAAGCATGTTACTATATATTCTAAGCATAAAACTCATAAAACAAGCAAAGAACATAAACCTAAACATGCTAACTATCATAAGAACTCTAATTAAAACAAAGAAAGAAAAATACTTACTTGAACCGAAGACTCCTCCAGTCCTCCTTCCAATCTACAAGCTTTTCTCGAACTCAGCAAGCTCTTCCACGTTCCAAAGATCCACCCAAGTGTGTGGCCTCCAAAGATGCACACACCAAAGCCAAAACTCAACGGTAAGACTACGCCTTGAGTGCACGGGTATTTTGCCCTTGGTGCTAGCCTAGGAAAATACCTCAAAACTTTTAACTCGAGGTTCCTCTAGTCAATTAGACTTGAGGATCCTCAAAATCAGTGGCTTACACTTAAACTTTAGAGTTGCTTACTTATATAAACCCAAGATATGAAAGGTTTGGTGCAAAAATTTGTGAAGAGTTCTTTGGATTTATATAGTGCTCCAAAGACAACAAAATTAATTAAGAATCTGATGTGGGATAAAAACCAATTTAATCTTAACCATTGGATCTTAATTTAGTGGTTTAATGAGATTATAAAACCCTAATAAGAGTTTGGGCCGAATTGGAATTCAAAACAAATAACAAAAAATAAATAAATAAAAATTTTACTATTCACATAGTACTATTCACACATTACTATTCACATGAATAGTAATTTTTTTAATCTATTTATTCCAATTCCCAAAGTGCCCCTATCGTTATTCACCAATCCCTAAGCCACTATGGAACCTCATAAATGATATGTTCAATAATTAAACACATTGAATCATTTATGAACAATTCCTACAGCAATCATATATGCTGTTAAATATGTATTGTGCACTGTTAACCATTGATTTCGACTTTTTTGTGTGTGACCTTTTGGGTTCCCCTCAAGTTGGACATGAAATGAATCGTGATAATTTAATCGAACATAAATTATCCTCCGATCAGATGGTCGTTCGATTTCAATGACCAAGGTTGACATCTAGCAACATGCCAAGGCCCCCAAATGAGAAGGGAAAATATATATACCCATTATGTATGCGATTTACATATGATACGGTCCCTCGCCTCATTGTATCCCTACCTATTGACCTACGGTACGAAAAGTGTCTACCCATATGGTCCAAGGTATGATGTTGATAGTGTCATGAATCGTGCTAACCCAAGAATCTCACATGATTCTTTCGTTGTGGCCACAGTCTCAAGCACTGATCACACATATCAACCCGCAAACTGGAATACTACTCTTATAAGAAAATATTATCCGAGAGAGTGGCGATTCTCTGCTGTATCTTTACAAACTTCATGTGTCTCAACAAATGACCCAATCATACCCTTATGATCGGATCTTTTGAACCGGGGAAGGAGAATGTCAAAGTTATTTGATCCACACATAAGATTGTAAAGACCTCGAGTCTAGAGACTAGTCATATAATCGATACATGAAAGTTCTCACAGACACATGGGATAAACACTACATATGAAAACTTTCGACGGTCAGTTCGATGGACACGAGCAACTCATGCATCCATGTGATACACCAAGCGGACAAATCTCCGCTAGTAGCCTATGAGATCGGCTACCCCACTTAAGGGCGGATCATATCATCATGCTAGTCTCTCCGCTTTGTGAACGCCCAGATTATTCACAAAACTATGACTAGGAACATTTAAGAGTAATGATTCTCATAAGGCGTGGAAGCCATCGTCTTATTACTCCAAGGGCTTTATTACAGTGTTGATGATTCATATAAGTTATGTAAGACACGTATAATAAAGATTGAAATTTTATTAATTAATGAAAATTTTACAAATACATGTACATATAGCCCATCCACAAGTTGGGTATAGGGCATATCAGTAACAATCTCCCACTTTCACTATAGCCAACTAGTTTGAATCTGGACACCATACTCTCGGGTGTGCCTATCATGCTTTTGTTGAGTCAGCGCTTTAGTCAGAGAATCTGTAAGATTATCTTTTATGGGTATTTTCTCTATAATAACTTCTTTTCTCTCAAAAATCTCCCTAATGAAATGAAATCGCCTGAGTACATGCTTGGATTTCTGGTGGGACCTTGATTCCTTTGATTGAGCAATGGCGTCTGTGTTGTCACAGTACATCGTGACGCCATTCTTTATCGTGGGAAGCACTTCCAGCTCCGTGATGAACTTCTTTATCCAGACTGTTTCTTTAGCAGCCTCGGATGCTGCAATATACTCGGCTTCAGTGGTAGAGTCCGCTGTAGTTGACTGCTTTGAGATTTTTCAACCGACAGCACTTCCATTCAAAGTAAACAGATATCCTGTTTGCGATCTGCTGTCATCCCTATCGGTCTGAAAGCTCGCATCATAGTAACCAATGACTTTCATCTCAGAACAATCTCTGTATGTCAAAAAGACATCCTTAGTTCTTCTCAGATACTTGAGGATTGTTTTGACAGCTGCCCAGTGTTGCTCACCAGGATTTTCCTGATACCTGCTCGTTATGCTAAGAGCATAAGAGACATCAGGTCTTGTACATAGCATGGCGTACATGATCGATCCTATTGCTGAAGCATAAAGGATCCTACTCATACTCTCTCTATCTGAAGGAGTATGTGGACATTGCTCTTTAGATAATTTGATTTCATGGCAAGTAGGTAAATTACCTATTTTGGAATCTTCCATTTTGAATCTTTTCAAAACTTTATCTATGTATGTAGATTGAGAAAGTCCTAACAACCTCTTAGATCTATTATGATAGATCTTAATGCCGAGGATGTAGGCTGCTTCTCCCAAATCTTTCATGGAGAAATTCTGAGATAACCATTGCTTGGTGGCTTGCATCATGGGAATATCATTCCCAATGATTAATATGTCATCGACATATAATACAAGAAATACAACAGCATTCCCACTACTTTTCCTGTAAACACAAGGCTCGTCTACATTTTTCATGAAGTCAAATTCTTTGATTGTCTCATCAAATCATATATTCCAACTTTTGGAGGCTTGATTGAATCCATAAATGGATCGTTTAAGCTTACATACTTTATTATGATCATCCTTAGATGAAAACCCCTAAGGTTGTGTCATATAGACTTCCTCTACGAGGTTCCCATTAAGGAAAGATGTTTTGACATCCATCTGCCAAATCTCATAAACAAAGTGTGCAGCTAGTGCCAGTAAAATTCGAATGGATTTTATCATTGCAACAGGTGAGAAGGTTTCGTCATAATCAATTCCTTGGATTTGTCTATAACCTTTCGCCACCAACCTAGCCTTACAGGTTTGGATGTTGCCTTTTGCATCAGTTTTACGCTTGTAAATCCACTTGCAGCCTATGGGTTTTATCCTTTCAGGTGCATCGACCAAGTCCCAGACTTGATTCTGATACATAGAGTCTATTTCGGATTTCATGGCCTCAAGCCATTTGACTAAATCATAACTGGTGGGATCGTCATTATCAATGACCTGATCATGTTCTTCATCAATATGGAAACCATTTCTTTCAGGCTCATGTCTTTCCCTACCAGACCTTCTGAGTTCATAATCTTGTGGTTGTTCCGTCGCTGCCCTTTTGAGGGGCCTGGGGTTTAGTTCTATGTTAGTTTGTTCTTCTCATACCTCATCGAGGTCATGTCTACTCCCACTATATTTCTTGAGAAGGAATTCATTCTCTAGAAATTTAGCATTTCGTGAGACAAATGTTCTTTGTTCATTTGGGACGTAGAACACGTATGCTCTTGAGTTCAAGGCATATCCTACAAACTTACATTTAATTGCCCTATCATCCAATTTGTTAGTTTGTGTGAGCTTGACATATGCGTCACATCCCCAAACTCTTAGATAACTAAGACTAGGACGTTTCCCAGACCATAACACATATGACGTTTGACTAACAGTCTTGGAAGGAACTTGGTTTAGTAGTAGTGTTGCAGTTTCTAAAGCAAGACCCCAAAATGAAAGAGGTAGATCTGTGTCTGGCATCATTGATCGGACCATATCTAATAATGTCCGATTTCTCCTTTCGGAGACCCCATTATGATGTGGAGTTCCGGGAGGAGTCCACTGGGAAAAAATGCCATTTTCTCTCAAGTAATCTTGAAATTCGTTGCTTAAGTATTCACCACCTCGGTCAGACCTTAGTGACTTAATACTTTTATTAAGCTGGTTTTCTACTTCAGCCTTGAAGTCTTTGAATTTCTCAAAGGCTGCAGATTTGTACCGCATAAGGTACACATAACCATATCACGAATGATTATCGATAAAGGTAATGAAGTAGGAGAATCCACCTCTAGCGGTGACAAACATTGGTCCGCATACATCAGAATGTATGAGTTCTAATATCTCCGCTGCATGCTTTCATTTACCTTTGAAGGGTAATTTGGTCATTTTACCAAGTAAACAAGACTCACAAGTTCCATAAGGTTTATATTTGAAGGGTTTGAAATACCCATCCTTATGTAGCTTAGTTAATCTTGTTTCATTGATATGACCTAAGCGACTGTGCCATAGAAGTGATTCATTGAGATTATTCGAGTTAACGTTGTATATATTAGAGGTTGAACATTCTTTGTTAGTTTGTAAGACATAGATACCATTATTCAAAATACCATCTCCATATTTTATTTCATTGAAATAAATAGAACATTCATTACAACTTATTAGGCATGAAAAGCCTTTATTACATAAAGAAGAAATTGAAATGATGTTCTTTACTAGAGAAGGTACATAAATACAATCTTCTAAGTCTAAAACTAAACCATTCGGAAAAACTAATGAATAAGTCCCACGCACAATGCAGCCAGTTTTGCTCCATTACCCATGCGTAAGTCAACCTCCCCATGACGGAGTCTCCTACTGTTTCTCAGGCCCTGCACATTGTTACACAAGTGAGTCCCACAATCGGTGTCAAGCACCCAAGTAGAAGGTTCAGAGTTTTGAGAATATAGTTCAATCATATACAACATACCTGAAGCATTGGGCTTCTTGGCCTCTTGGGCTTCCCTAGCTTCCTTGGCTTTCAAGGATCTGCAGTCTTTCTTCCAATGACCCTTCTTTCCACAAAAGAAACATTTCCTTTTTCCCTTTTTCTTCTCCACCTTACCATTGGGCTTTAGGTGATCTGGAGCTTTGGCCATGCCGTTATTTTTCTTTGAGCCTCGTGGCTTCAGCTCCATAAGCATAAGCATGATGGAGGTTTTAAGCTCCGGTTTCAAGTCATTCTCTGCTTGCTTTATCAGATTGTGCCATTCTGCTAAAGTAGCTTCTTTATCAGACAGATGAAACTGCATAATAAAGTTAGAGAATTCTTTTGGTAAGGACTGAAGAATTAGATCTTGACGTATCTCATGATCCATGATGAACCCGAGGTTGGCCAATTTTTCAATGTGGCCAATCATCTTAAGCACATGTCCACTAACAGATCATTCATTATACCTTGTTTGGAATAAGGCACATGATACTTGGAATCTCACGGTATGAACGGAAGTTGCATACAACTCCTTGAAGTGAAAGATGATGGTTTGAGCATCCATATCTTCGTGAGCTTTCTGAAGTTCGTCCGACATAGAGCCAAGCATTATGCAAACTGCTTTCTCATCATCATCGACGTGTTTCTTCCAAGCATCGAATGTATTTTGGTCAGCATCTTCTGCGGGTTCAAAGGGAAATGGTCTTTCAAGAACATATAAAATCTTTTCTTGTCGTAAGATAATTTTAAGGTTTCTAAACCAGTCATTGTAGTGTCCCCTTTGAGCTTAAGCTCATCAAGGATGGAACGAAGTGATACTCTGTTTGCCATTTGAATGTTTGTGAAATATTTTAACCCACATGTTAAGAGAGAATGTTAAAATTAGGAATATGTTTTCATTAATGTTTCATAATAACATGGGCTTTTAATATTATGAAGTTGCTCCCACTCAATTGTTTTAAAATTTTAAGCAAATCGCATCAACGCCAATATGATGGATTTATTTTGGGCAAGGATCCCATTATTATCATTTCATAACTCCGACTAGGACCAGTCGTTATAAAATACGATAATTAGATAGGTTCCCAACCAATTTATGATATAAATCACAATTCCTTGATCATTGGGTTGGGCAATCAAACATGACATAGCTTATGCTAGTCCTTGTGGACACCTAATCTTTGCCACTAAGTTATAAGACCGCGCCTAAGGGTCGCTGCGTCTTATGACTCAGAAAATTCAAACCATTGTCAATAGTAAGATTTAGGAACAAATTGGTATTGGTCAGTCTGGTAAAGCCTAGTCCTGCCAATATGGTTTAAGCCTTTTGGGTCTATACTTTACAATGGGAGGCAAATTTTAGACTTAAAGTATTATTGAGGATTTTAGCAAGTTTAAGTGAATAACTGTCAAATGGATTCCTCCATTGAAAATTCCCCAGAGGGAGGGTGGAGCGAACTCTCTTAAATGCCCTTATTTTTAGGCTCTTATCGCCTTGGTGACAGGAATAAATAATAGATCCTCCAAATTAGCCCAACACTTTAAATATGCTTTAAGGTAAGCTTTGAGTAAATGATTATCTAGATATCTTCACAACTTTTCCTTTTGGCTATAAGAAGGTAGTGAGTGAAGGAAGACACCAAATCATTATCTAACTCTAGTAATACCTTTGGTTAAATTAACTTTAGTTTGGAAAGTTTTATTAACGCCTTGATCCCACCCAACTTGTATCTTTTATAATGTCTTTTATTATAAACAAGTGATTTATATTTATTAGCCTTAAAGGTAATAAATCTCTAAGTTCATCACGAAATAATTACTTAGCTAAGGGATAAGCAATACACTATTTATTTCTTAGAAAGTCACTAGATGCTTGCACCCTAAAATAATCATGCCAATTCTAATCATACATAGAATCATCAAGCATATGAGTTTTAATATGTTGGAATTATTTTAGGCATTAAATAACTTTGATTAATATTTAATTATGATATTAAATTTTATTTTATTCAAATAAATTTACTATTCACATTTTTCTGCAGACGCGTGAACTGTAAATGCAATTTCACAGTTCAAATCTTAACCAAATCATGCAAAACTTGTGACTAAAATTAAGCTCAGGGTGTTAGCTTTCCAACGAGCTTACCGATTATCCGGGTTTGGAACCGGAACCGAAATCGATTGTAATGGTCCGGTTCCGGTTCCAAATTAGAGGAACTGAATTTTAACCGGTCCAGTTCCGGTTCCAAAATAACAGAAACTGGTACCAAATCATAGAACCGATTATGGAACCGAATGTAGAACCGATTTATGGAACCGTATTTGGAACCAGTTAGATAATTGAATTTGTAACCGGAACTGTATTTAAAACGTCGTCATTTTTAATAAGGATAATGTTGGGGTTTTGGGGTCGGGGCGCAGCGGAAGCGCGGGTTCGGGCGAAATCGTATTTTAAAACTTTTTCAAAATACCAAATAATTATTCAATATCTAATATGAATAATTTATTCATATTTAACCTAAACATATTTATTTAATATCAAATATTAACATAAACAAGTTGAAAACTCGCGAAACTTTTATGAAAACAGTTTTTCCGCAAAATTGCCTAAAACTCGTTTTTGACCGAACCGACTACCCGACACTTATGGAAACTACCCAGGTAAGATCCAATAGTGTCGGGGCAATTCATAGGCTGCCCAAACAGTGACGGAATCACTGTTTTCACAGCCGTCACCCGATTGGCTCAAAATCCACCTGGTAACGCCGTTTTTGGCCGTTTTCGCTTATTTCAAGTCGGAAACACTTTCCGGAAATTGTGCCAACTCCAAAAACACATCCATAACATTCAAATGACATATTTTTCATCAAAAAAGTTTCTGAAATTCCAGGTCTGAAACAGAACCTTAATTTATCATTTTACATGCTTTAAAATCCAATTCTTTCAAGATTAATCTAATTAATCCATAACCAAATGAGTCCCACCACACATGAACAACTCTAGAACAATTATAGGCTATCAAATAGTGGATTAATAACTCTAGAATGGCAACTAATTGTCCAACAATAATTTGAACAAATTGGAAATAAAATACAATAATTCACTCCAATATACTTCACACATGCATCAATCATCTCCAATTTATCCACCGAACCACAAAGCCTCAATTTTAATAAGTGAAGGAAAACCCTAGAACTATTATAGGAATCACAAGAATATGAAACTAAGTTTCTAAGCTCAAGAGTATTGAGAGTTACCTTTAATTTCTCCTTTCCTAAGCTTTATTTTCTTGTTTTCCTTTACTTTAAGCTTGATCCAACAAGAAAAAATAAAGAACCCATTTCTTAAAGGCTCACGGCATTAGCAGTAAAAGGAGAAGATGAAGACTTAAAAAAATTCAAATGAAAAAGCTCTCATTGGTTTCGGCAGCAGCCACCACTTTTGAAAAAATAATAATTTGTTTCTTATATAGCCAAACCAACCGACTTTGACATGGTCAAAAAAGGGGAAAATTTTGTCATTTGTTTATTTAACAAATTAAATTAATTTCACTTTATAATTGTCCAATCAAAATTGGACATAAATAAAATTTATTAAATTCATGCCACATCAAGCAATAATTATTAGACAAATTCCATAACCTTTATGGAAAAAAAAATTATTAATTAATAATTTAAATATTTAACAATTTAAATATCAAACAATTAATTAATGTAATTATTATAATATATGTATTTTATTTACAATAAATAACAAATACATATATTTATGGCATGTGTCAAAATCTTATTTGACAAATAATTAATGTGTATCTAATCGTATTATGTATCAAATACAAATACACAATAATTATTAGCGGACAAAATCCCCTAATGCATGTGTTATCGTTTAACCGATTAAACGATCCGAATTAACTCATTTAATCCGGTGAAGTATTATGAATAATCTGTATTATTCATATCGAGTTGCCCAAGTGCTCAACGAGTACACTTCATATTGTGGGGCTCTCTAAGTTTAGGTTTATCCGTCACGAAATCCAATTTCGTGTCCATAATTCACCCACTCATGAATTATGACGACCACAGATAATCTCGCTAAACTATGCAAGTCGAGGTCGTAGCATTCGTATAATCCCTCCGTCACAGGCCATCCGTATTATACTTGGGGTATAGATGAAGACGTCAAACCCGTTCGGTATAATACAGTCGACTTTCAATTTATGATCTCTAAATAACACTCGGAACTAGTTTCTGATGTTATACCACGGCCATGGATTTACTAGATCATAAACACGTGAGGATGCCTATGCCCTATACACAGGACTGACGGATCCTGTCTTGATACGCACTGGATATCATGAGCATCAGTCCACACCCAACGAACAGGCGGAGGTCTGATCATGGATAGATCGTTGACGTGACTGCCATCAAAGTGTGGAGGATAACTCATATATCCCACTGTGGTATCTCAAGTCGAAGGACCACTATGCACGCTCAACTCGAGAAGGTTCCTGTTGACGTTGGTGTACCATCTATTAGGAAACCTTCAGTGAGTCGTTCAGTGTCTTATCAAATAAACACCTACATGTCTATACGAGTCTCCCGAGACTCATGGTTCACTGGGATAAACCATCGGACCAAGTCACGATATACGACATGTACTGGTCTCAGCAGATTTTACTAACCGACCCGTGTTAGCAAATCTTGACCAGGAACTTTATTTAAGGATATACAACTAATAGTGCGCTTCCCAATGTCAATTACAAACTGCGTTGTAACTGCGCACTATATTGTAAATCCTAGGGTCTTTGTCTAGTATACACGTATCACTGAACCAGATTCAGTTTCGATCTAATCGTAATCAGATATCTAATCGCAATTAGATCGAATAAGTGTATAAAAGACAAGAGTGCTACCGTTAAATTAAGTAATATTATGGAAAATATAATTGTTCGTATTTATGAATCGGACATAAATACGATCCGGATTGGCACTCGGAGCACCAACCCCAACAATTTCTCCCACTTGCTCTAGTGCCAATCCATGGTATCCTATACTCATCTAAATGTGTATCGTATACTCATGGTCCTCAAGAGCTCACCAGCACTCAAGAGGTAGGCAAGAACAAGTAAGCCTGCTTTAACAAATCGAGTCTGTCAAACAAACCCAACTGTTTTCCTAAGCCAACATCATTCATATTTTGTAGAATCCAAATTCCACATCAATATGACTCAGATGCTATATCAGTATTGTGCTATAGCTACTGAGTTGTCGATGTATTTAGAGATCAAATCCAAATACTTTGCAGACAACCGCAAGCACAAAACTAATATCAACACTTCTAATCATTGAGGTCACTTTGCAACTTCATAAGTCAATACTTCATAAGTTGCAATTGATTCCACTAATTCAGTAGAACAACCGGTGACACTCCCACTGCATCTTTTCTGACTTTATATGACATAGACCATCTAATGTCATAATTAGAATCAAAACTAATCTAACCTTATGGTTGCTGACTAAATTCTCCATGAATGAGAAACTCGTTCTTAATATCTCAAAGATCACAAAGAATATGTTTCTAGAACCATCATATGGTCAACACCATATCAAAATAACTCGTAAAAATTATGATTAAATTAATATCTATAATCGCACATAATACAATATTTATTATGTCATCATCATATGATGCATAAGATTGACTAGACATTCCAAGCAATCTATCTTTCGACAAAGGAATCATCCTTTACGAAAGATGAATACTATATACATAAAAGACACGTTAACTGTCAAACAGTTATACTAATTGTCATACAGATAGTCTTGTTGTGTCTTTATTAGATTCTATCTAATATGCGACTAATGAGAGTATCTCACAAGTTTCTCTTTTTTATATCTTATATAAAACTTTATATCAAATATAACAGAGACTACACTCACTGCTTCCACGGAGAAAAGAAGACTTAGGATATATAATACTAGAAAGAAATTTGTACGCTCCCACTGACCCTACTGACAAATACGTATTCTCTATACTTCGATAAAACCAGACAATCTGAATAATATCAAAAACAGAGCGCACGAATTTCCAGAAAGCTTATCTGAGTCTACAATAGGCTCCATAAGCTAGTATATCAAACTGTGACCTTAGCAGAATACAAAATCTAGGGCCATTCCAGAATGAACTTCTTCAAACAAAGAAATCACGACAGATCTCTCATTCGAAGAAATCACTCAAGAACGCCACTTTGCATTCTTTAGCTAAAATACAGTTTAATATCAACATTAACCAACAGATCCTTAATTGTCCAATCAGTGCGACTAGAGACAAGTTTCCTCAGAATCTACAATAGACTTCTGAGCATAACATTTCTCATTGTCATACTATAAATGTCAAACCTTTATCAAGCTCATTTTGCTTTCGCTGCTTAAACAATTTGCACATTTTATAAACAATTCATAACGAAAGCTTAATCAAGTTCAAAACTTGATCGTCGTAAGCCATGAACAATCTTAGATCTATGGTTCAATGCTAATATCTGAATTCGATATCAAATATCGCTCCCATTATGAGTCATAGGATAATTTTCTTTAATAAGAAAATAACAGAATCATTAAGTATCAAATACTTTGTAAATGAATCTGACATCCTATTAAACTTATATGGAAGATGTCTAAGGATCTTTTCATCTTATTAATTATGTAGTTCCATTACAGTTTATCATTATCATATTTGACTTCATTAAGTCAAGTCCTTTCTACAATCGTCAACATCCAATGTTAATCACCAAGTAATAAAATAATTTTATTACTCGAAATGTAGAAAAGATATTCTATTAAATAGAATACAATATTCTGTTAAATAGAATAAATGATAAACCTTACTTGTACCTCCGAGGTGCAAGTACTTTCAATTATATAACCATTATACAAAAGAAAGATTCAAATCTCAAACTTTTCAAGATTCTAATATTCTACTATACATATCATATATGTAACTGTAGAAGCGAATGGAACCTAAATTAAAGGGACGAAATAGTGTTAATGGAGCATAACCCCAAAAGTATTGAAAATTAATTCGATAACACTCAATATCTACGAATCAAATCATATAAGATTCGATAACTCCCACTGATCAATTCCATCAAAATGGAATCGTGGAAGTTTAATACTGAGTAAGAATCATATTCATTAAATAACTTTAGAACTTAATTGCCTTAAATTCATGTATTTGATCAAATCAAACATCTTCGAACAATTCAAAGACACGCAATGAATTTCTAAAGATACAGTTTTCAACACTACAGATAAAATATCATTGAACTATTCAAAACATTCTATTCGAGTTCCATTAGAAACATATTGACAGTTCTTGAACAATTCAAGACGTTCAACATGTTCTCTAGTAGAAACACGTAACTAAGTCATGACAATTCATTAACTGAGTTACGAAGTAAGAAAACTATCCTAGGAAATTTCTAATTTATTAAACTACATACAACCAATGTATCAGTTTAATAAATCTGTGGTCCAATGACGATCATTGGTTAAATGAGATTTAATCACTTCCTGAATACAATATTCATTAAATGGTTAAAAATATGTGGTGTGATCTTGTATCAGACCATCCTTTACCATACAGAACAAGCATCTGATGCTTTTACGATAAAATCTCATAAAACACAGTTCTAAGTTATTTATTCTACCGAATATTTTCTTAATGTTTATCTTTAATTAATGACACTACTAGTCACTGTAAAATATGTAACAACTGTTTATACAGAACAAGTAACTATCCAATAGTCAATAGTTCTGATATCAAATATCAAAACAATTGTTAAATTATTTTAATTAACTAGATGGGAGATCCGATATCCAATACCTACAGTTGTCGTATTGTGAGAATCGATATTCTCTGTACACAACTATACACATCTCATTTCTCAAGCTTTATAATTTACGTTCAATTATTTACAATAATTGTAAATAATTGATTAGCAAACTGTGTCAAAACCGTGACTTCTAAAAGTCACTAAAAGCCAAGAAACGTCATTAAAGATAAACAAATACTTAAGGGTTTTCTTAATGCCAGTCAAGAATCTCGAGACATGAACTATTCAAGTCAATTCTTACTGCATAAGAAACAGTTCTAACTAGAATATTATATCCTAAACCATATATCTATTTAGATTACCTAATCGTGACTTGGTAAATAAGTCACAAACCATCTTGATTTTCAAGGAAAAATTAGAACAACAGTTCCCGATGGTTTAAACTAATCTAACAATATCTAAGTCTACGGTCTTTCTAGAACCTATTCTAGAACTACGCAACCATAAGTAAAGTCAGAAAATATATTCAAGAAATATAAATGCAGTGGATTAGAAGTATAATACTATAAACAATATAGAATAAAAGAAAATGAAAGCAGTAAATTCCATAAAATTACGCACTGCCTGAGTTATGGATTTTAAACTCAGTAGTGTCTCCCACTAATTTACGTAATACCGTAATCCCCAATGGACAACGGGAATTCAATAATTAAATCGAATTCCATAGTGAGAGTGGGATCCCATGAATATATTTCGACTCACAGCTTTGGCACGATCTCGCCTACGTATATTCATTAGGTAGACAACTCTTTGTCAATCACTCGCCAGTGACTCCTAGTTTCGGTCCTGACCGTTTCTCGCTGTGACAGCTTTGGCACGTTCACAGGGAGGCGTATCAAGGCTTCACTTGTAAATGACAAACTCAAGCTACCGGTGTAGTCCTGACAGCTTTGGCACGTTCAGGATTTCCATTTTCACTTGAATTTGTCTCTTATCATATAAGTTCTACCGGCGCAAATAAACTACCATCAACCATAACTGCACAGCTTTGGCACGATACAGCTATAGCATCAGGAAATCATTTGCATCCGTACTGACAAGGCAGACCAAGAAACATGTATCCAATACAGGTTACTTTACAACCATATTTAAAACACGGGGATTTTCCTACGGAAGCCACACTCTACATCCAATGCAAAAATTTTAATCTAAATCATTTTCTAAACATTTCAATTCTATTTTAGAAAATATAACTCAATTTAACCATTAAATTTTGTTACATTTCCATTAGCGTAGAACTGAAAAGTAAAGAAACATATCTAGATTCTAAGCATGTGAGAACATTAAAATTGGATTCATATCAAATATCAAGCATGAATAATGTAATGGATGAAGCATCAGACCCGCTCTGATATCATTTTTGTTGGGGTTTTGGGGTCGGGGCGCAGCGGAAGCGCGGGTTCGGGCGAAATCGTATTTTAAAACTTTTTCAAAATACCAAATAATTATTCAATATCTAATATGAATAATTTATTCATATTTCACCTAAACCTATTTATTTAATATCAAATATTAACATAAACAAGTTGAAAACTCGAGAAACTTTTACGAAAACTGTTTTTCCGCAAAATTGCCTAAAACTCGTTTTTGACCGAACCGACTACCCGACACTTATGGAAACTACCCAGGTCAGATCCAATAGTGTTGGGGCAATTCATAGGCTGCCCAAACAGTGACTAATCATTGTTTTCACAGCCGTCACCCGGTTGGCTCAAAATCCACCCGGTAACGTCGTTTTTGGCCGTTTTCGCTTATTTCAAGTTGGAAACACTTTCCGGAAATTGTGCCAACTCCAAAAACACATCCATAACATTCAAATAACATATTTTGCATCAAAAAATTTGCTGAAATTCCAGGTCTGAAACAGAACCTTAATTTATCATTTTACATGCTTTAAAATCCAATTCTTTCAAGATTAATCTAATTAATCCATAACCAAATGAGTTCCACCACATATGAACAACTCTAGAACAATTCTAGGCTATCAAATAGTGGATTAATAAATCTAGAATGGCAACTAATTGTCCAACAATAATTTGAACAAATTGGAAATAAATTACAATAATTCACTCCAATATACTTCACACATGCATCAATCATCTCCAATTTATCCACCAAACCACAAAGCCTCAATTTTAATAAGTGAAGGAAAACCCTAGAACTATTCTAGGAATCACAAGAATATGAAACTAAGTTTCTAAGCTCAAGAGTATTGAGAGTTACCTCTAATTTCTCCTTTCCTAAGCTTTATTTTCTTGTTTTCCTTTACTTTAAGCTTGATCCAACAAGCAAAAATAAAGAACCCATTTCTTAAAGGCTCACGGCATTAGCAGTAAAAGGAGAAGATGAAGACTTAAAAAAATTCAAATGAAAAAGCTCTCATTGGTTTCGGCAGCAGCCACCACTTTTGAAAAAATAATAATTTGTTTCTTATATAGCCAAACCAACCGACTTTGACATGGTCAAAAAAGGGGAAAATTTTGTCATTTGTTTATTTAACAAATTAAATTAATTTCACTTTATAATTGTCCAATCAAAATTGGACATAAATAAAATGTATTAAATTCATGCCACATCAACCAATAATAATTAGACAAATTCCATAACCTTTATGGAAAAAAAAATATTATTAATTAATAATTCAAATATTTAACAATTTAAATATCAAATAATTAATTAATGTAATTATTATAATATATGTATTTTATTTACAATAAATAATAAATACATATATTTATGCATGTGTCAAAATCTTATTTGACAAATAATTATATTGTATCTAATCGTATTATGTATCAAATACAAATACACAATAATTATTAGCAGACAAAATCCCCTAATGCATGTGTTATCGTTTAACCGATTAAACGATCCGGATTAACTCATTTAATCCGGTGAAGTATTATGAATAATCCGTATTATTCATATCGAGTTGCCGAAGTGCTCAACGAGTACACTTCATATTGTGGGACTCTCTAAGTTTAGGTTTATCCGTCACGAAATCCAATTTCGTGTCCATAATTCACCCACTCATGAATTATGACGACCATGGATAATCTCGCTAAACTATGCAAGTCGAGGTCGTAGCATTCGTATAATCCCTCCGTCACAGGCCATCCGTATTATACCTGGGGTATAGATGAAGTCGTCAAACCTGTTCGGTTTAATACATTCGACTTTCAATTTATGATCTCTAAATAACGCTCGGAACTAGTTTCCGATGTTATACCACGGCCATGGATTTACTAGATCATAAACACGTGAGGATGCATATGCCCTATACACAGGACTGACGGATCCTGTCTTGATACGCACTGGATATCATGAGCATCAGTCCATACCCAACGAACAAGCGGAGGTCTGATCATGGATAGATCGTTGACGTGACTGCCATCAAAGTGTGGAGGATAACTCATATATCCCACTGTGGTATCTCAAGTCGAAGGACCACTATGCTCGCTCAACTCGAGAAGGTTCCTATTGACGTTGGTGTACCATCTATTAGGAAACCTTCAGTGAGTCGTTCAGTGTCTTATCAAATAAACACCTACATGTCTATACGAGTCTCCCGAGACTCATGGTTCACTAGGATAAACCATCGGACCAAGTCATGATATACGACATGTACTGGTCTCAGCAGATTTTTCTAACCGACCCGTGTTAGCAAATCTTGACCAGGAACTTTATTTAAGGATATACAACTAATAGCGCGCTTCCCAATGTCAATTATAAACTGCGTTGTAACTGTGCACTATACTGTAAATCCTAGGGTCTTTGTCTAGTATACACGTATCACTGAACCGGATTCAGTTTCAATCTAATCGTAATCAGATATCTAATCGCAATTAGATCGAATAAGTGTATAAAAGACAAGAGTGCTACCGTTAAATTATGTAATATTATGGAAAATATAATTATTCGTATTTATGAATCGGACATAAATACGATCCGGATTGGCACTCGGAGCACCAACCCCAACAGATAAAACTTAAAAGCACCCATTTCGCACATTGCACTTTTTTTCTCCATTTTGACTTCTCAGATTCTCTTCTCACTTCTCAGTTCACTACTTCTCTCGCCACTCCCATTAACCCTAGCAAGCGTTGTCGCTTCCTCTTCTCTCTCGCCAGTCGCCATCGCCAAGCTTGTGGGATCAGCCATTTTCTGAATGCTTTGATTTGAAAACCGTGTGGGTTCAGCCGTTCAAGTTAGGTTATGTATTTGATTTGAAAATCAAATACATTTTACATTAAACAAATATGAAATATGTAATCTGATTCTTATAGTGGGTTTTGCATACTTTACTTGTTTTGCCTCTTATAATCTGATTCTGATATGTAATTTGTCAACGTAGAAGTTAGAACATTTGATTGAAGAACATTGTTGTTTTGGGATTGCATATTACTAGGGCACATGATGAGATCAGGAAGCGTTGCAGCTTCGTTAATTAATATTAAGTTTCCTACAGGTACCTACTATGTATTGTTGAGTATTGAGGATGGATTTGTGTTTTTACGTGCATTGAAATCAATTTCAATTCTTTATTCATTGTGTTTGAAATTCTTTTGCATGGGGTTTCCAAATGTAAGTGTAAATTATGGTTTACTAATTCTAATGTACGTTTTGAAATCTTACAATTGAAGTGCGAATAATTTTCTAATATAATGAGACTTTGTATTTAATTTTTGTGTGATGTATAG
This sequence comes from Zanthoxylum bungeanum, assembly GCA_019454045.1. NCBI lineage: Eukaryota > Viridiplantae > Streptophyta > Magnoliopsida > Sapindales > Rutaceae > Zanthoxylum > Zanthoxylum bungeanum. Next base: position 90,083 of record SKCR01032753.1, on the reverse strand, counting down.
TGTTGAAATAATTCTGGTGCCGTATGCATAGCCGGAGACAAGTGAGATCCTGGGGGCTGGTGCCATTATTGAAGAATATTGTTGTTTTGTGCTTTACTTGTTTTTTTTTTTTTCCGATTGCATGTTGCTATGAATGATTGAATGTGTGCCTGTGTGGAACTGTTTGAAGCAAATATTTACAGGGCAGGGAACTAAATGTAGTAAATCAATGCCTTTAGCCTACTACTTTCTTGCATTATTGGCTTACTGTATTTAGTTCTCTGAACGCTTTCTGTTGTAATTTTTTTTTTTTTTTGTGATTGTATATTACATTGTTTCTATACAGGGCCTGTTTAAATTGGATGTTGTTCTTTGATGATTACTATGATTATTGATTGATATATTATTGATTGATAATGTGATACATTAGTCATTACTTCTGTTTTCACAGCTATCAAAAATGGATGCTAATGATGGCAGTCACGCTACTTCAAGTTATCTCGAGTTCGTAGAAATGCGTTCAATATGCGGGATCATTATGAACGTTTGATTAATCCAGATACTGGGACATGTGAACATACAAAATGCAATTATTGTGGAAAAGTTTTATCATACAAAGTGACATCAGGTACTTCTTCGATGAAAAAACATCTTAAAAAATGCACTAGTTATCCTCACAATGTAGATAAGATGCAAAAATAAATTTCAAGCAAGACGTGTGGTAACAGTGAACCTAATACTCTTACAACATGGAAATTTGATCAAGAGTATTGTAGGATTATGCTTGCTAGGTGTATTATAAAAAGATGAGTTGCCTTTTATTATAGTAGAACGTGATGATTTTAGAGAGTTTGTGCATGCTTTACAACCTCGGTTTAAATTTGTTTCTCGCTTTACTATTGCTAGAGATTGCATGAAAGTGTATGTTAGTGAGAAGAATAGCTTGCGAGGATGCTTAGAATCCTTAAATACAAGAGTAGCTTTGACGACAAATATTTGGACTTCTGTACAAACTCTAAGTTATTTGTGTCTCACAATTGATTTTATTGATAATGATTAGAAGTTGAAAAAGAATTTTGAGTTTTGTTGAAATACCTAGTCATAAAGGAAAAAATATAGGAAAAATGGTAGAAGCATCCATTCAAGAATAGGGTATTGATAACAAAGTGTCTACGGTTACAGTAGACAATGCTAGTTCTAATGATGTAGCAATTACATATTTGAAGGGTAGACTTCCAAACTTAGTTATGGGTGGAGACTTTCTCCATATGAGATGTGTTGCTCATATTTTGAACTTGATTGTGAAGGATGGCCTTGTTGAAATTAAATAATCTATTAGTAAAATTCGTAGTGTAGTTAGATACATGCGGAGTTCTCCGGCTAGAGTCCATCAATTTAAAGTGTGTGTTGAGAGAGAGAGAATATCTAGTAGTTGTAAAGTTTGTCTTGATGTTTCCACTAGGTGGAACTCCACTTACCTAATACGAGAGTCAGCTCTTGTATTTCAAGAAGCATTTGATAGGATGATGATGAAGATGTTGCCTATAGGATAGAACTTGAGAGTGATGACGGTGTTCCCACTTGGGAAGATTGGCAAAATACCAATGTTTTGGCAAGATTTTTTTTAAAAAAATCTACGTTGTCACTAAAACATTATCAAGATCTTTGTATGTCACATCTAATGCTTTTGTTCATGATATTGTTGTCATTCTCACTTGCATGAATGAATGGGAAAATGAGTCAAATCCTTATGTTAAAAGTATATGTCGTAAAATGAACGAAAAGTCTGATAAATAGTATGAAATTGTTGATAAGACAAACTTTATGGTTTTAATAGCTGCTGTGTTGGATCCTAGATATAAGATGTATGTGGCTAAGTTTTTTATAAGAGACTTTTTGGTAATGATAGTGCAAAAGTTTGTTTTATAATAAATATGGTAACAGAAGTTACGAAGCAAGTACAAGTCGTTTATCTCAAACCTCAGCCCGCATGGACGAGTGTGGTTATGATGGTGGTAATAATGATGACATATATATTCAAGATGAATTGATGAGGTTTATAAGAGATGAACAAGATATGGAGCCTAAATCTGAGTTAGAAAAGTACTTTGAATAAGCTTTTGAAGATGGTAGGAAATATCTTGATATCTTAGGTTGGTGGAAGAGTAATAGATTCAATTACAAGATTCTTTCTCAAATTGCAAGAGATGTGTTGGCGATTCCCGTATCCACTGTAGCTTCAAAGTCGGCTTTCAATACATCTGGTCGTGTTCTTGATCCATTTCACAGTTGTTTAACTCCAAAAGTTGTTCAATCATGGATATGTACTCAAGATTGGTTAAGGAGTGTGCCAACACTAATAAATATTGAAGTAATAATGGAAGATGCAGAAAAATATGATGCAGGTAAGACATTATGTTTTATTTTTCTGTAATTTTTATTTTATTCATGCACTAACTAGCTAGTATATAAATTTTGTAACAAAAGCGAGTGAGCTGACGATTGTAGATGATAATGATATTGTTGATAGTGATATCAATGCTGATACAGATGATGAAATTTTTATAAGTGAGTCATTTATTTACTGCTGTAGTTTCTCATTTCTGTATCTGTTTGAGTTGTTTCTGATTTATGTTAATATATTGATGTGCCAGCAGTTTCTTCTATTGCTGCTAATTTTTGGCATTTTTCTGCTGCTTTCTGCTATTATACTTCTACTGATGTTATTTTTGGCTTCTGTTGTTGCTGTTTTACTGTTCTATTTTTTGATGTTTTTTTTTGTTCTGCTTCTGCTGTCTGTTTCTGTTTTTTGTTGTTCTGCTTCTGCTGTCTGTTTCTGTATTTTGTTGTTCTGCTTCTGCTTCTGCTGGCTGTTCTACTACTGTTTTTTGCTTCTGCTGGCTGTTTTGCTTATACTTCTACTTCTGCTGGCTGTTCTGTTCTGCTGTTGCTTCTGCTTCTGTTGGCTATTTATGTATTTTGTATGTTGTTTCTACTGGACTGTTTCTGTATTTATGTAATATACTAATTCAAGTGTTAGAAATAAATCAAATAATTACATTTTCAAAGTTTGACAATATTATATAAATAGGGTAATTCGGAACTGGACCGAAACCGAATTGGAAACGATTAATAGGGTACCTTATTTAATTGTTTAGGCTCTAGTTCTACTTAGTTAGGAACCGATTTTTTCTGGGTTGGTTCCGGTTCCATGGGGAACCGGAACCTAAACCGATTTTGCTCACCCCTAGAATGTACGAGCTCAAGTGTTCATTGGTTTTAGTCATTTTAATAAAATACCTTTTGGCCATTTTGCCTTCTAGACAAGGCTCACCGACTGGTAAAGTGTCGACCTTTAACTGGCTTAAAGATCTCCTATTCACTAATCTGTCTATCCTGTCAAGGTTAATATTGCTAAGTTTAAGATGCCACAGATATGTATCATCGTGAGAAATTTTTCGCCATTTATTTTTTGGTTTTTCGTCCTAAAACATTTAAGTATTGAGCATTGTATTGTGTCTTAACTGCCTGAACGCATACAAGTTGTTTTCCAAATTAATTGTGCATATTTTTAACCCATTTATAGAAATAAAAATTAAAATAATATTAAAAGCAATAAAAAAATCCATTATCCATAAGTCTAGAAACAGAAATCAAATTCTTGCGAAATTTAGGAATGAAAAGCACAATCTAAATTTAAATAACAATTATTTAAAAAAATTTGAAATTTGCAACTCCCACTGCTCTTGTTGAGACTACATCCTATGTCTCGACTCTCATGGTGAATCACCTTAAGTAAGGTCTCTTCATGAATCAAATAGATGTAAAGAGGACCAAACATGGTTAGTGGCTCTAGAATCTATAATCCATACCGATTTATCATCCTCCATTAATAAGGACTCAATTAAAACTAAATCATATTTACCTATGGCATTCTTCTCATCGGCTCTGTGTGGTACTTATGATAATTTCTTTTCAAACGCCTATCATTTTTGTAGTGGAAAGTTTTTACATTAGATTCAGCGTCCTCATCGATATAACCTCCATGGGTTTCAGCCATGTTGAAGTAGGTCATCATCCTTAAGACATGCTCTCGGAAGGATGATCTTTCCTTCATCCTCAAGGTCGTCACGGAGCACAAGGCCTCATGACGTTGTCGCTTTGAAGGCTACCTGAACATACCTTGTAATTGGCCTTGACCTATTTCTGGTGTGTATAGCGAATAGCTTGGTTAACTTTTTTTGCCGGCTTTTTACGACAATCCTCTGCCAGGAAAAACTTAAGGTCTTCATAGATAGGGACATCATTCATATTACTTTTCCATTTCATGTAGTTTTCTCCCGTTAATTTGTCGTTAGCAAGTATGGAAATTATAGGGGAGACCATGGCTGAAAATAAATAGCAAACGTGCATTTACATCACATATAAAAGTATCATAAATATTTTTGGCATAAAATTAAACATGATGCATGTACATTTTATAATGAATTAGAAACCCTAAAATAATTATTATGCCACGATAACCTAATATTCGGCAAATAAGTGACATCGTATGGCATGTTGGTTTGAGACAATCTCAATCGATTAATATTTTTGGGAATAAAGTTTATTCCGATATTAATCAGTCTTTTCAAAATTCTTAAGACTTAACTAATGAAATGTTGTTATATGGTAGGTCAAATCACTAAATACATCTAAAATTCCTATCCTCTCGGAATTCGATCGTGATATTGACTTAAATTGGACATCGTCCGTAGGGGGACAAAAATAAAAAAAGTCTCGAGGCATCTTTTAAATCTTACGCTATTAAAATAATAATGGAGATCACGGGATATATTATCATATATTCCTCTCCCATTCTTTACTTTAAAATATATAATATTTCATTACATTAGTATCTACTCGTTCAGATTATGCGCAGCTAAAGACATAGTCTATCATATACTAGTGAGATATTAGTGATTTTTCTAATTTTAACACTTAAAATTTTGTTCACTAATCTTATTATTTTTACCTCAAGTACCATTGATTCTCTAATGGACAATTTATTCATAATCATTATGAATATTAATCTTTCTATTCGTAATAGAAAGACATGGATGCTTTAATCGTTCAAGTACCAAATCAACCCTTAAGGAAGATACTCATCTGCATCTCGTAAAAAGGACTGAACTCCATATCTATGTAAAAAGTAACCAGCTACACATCAAACTATGTCCCCAAAGTACATAGCTATTAGTCGGGATTTCTACAACAACCTCACCTTTGTCAATCAAAGGACATGGCCTGCCATGCAGGAGTTCATAGTACACTTAGGATTCATAACAATCCATATATGACCATCTAGTAGATTGAAATGAATTTCTTTATTTAACGGATATTATAAGAAATTCATTTCTATCTGGGTCCAGTCTTATATGATCACATCATATAAGGTGCTTTCATTCTCATGTCACTACATGGACGATCCCGGATCAAGTCGTCATACAATTATAGAATGGACCGCAGCTATAGATAAAACACAAACAAAGTACTTGTTTTATTCGCTATATATGGACTATTTTAGATTACTAACTTCAGACTTAAATTCTCTTGTGTATGACACTCGTACACTAAGTCTGAAGGCACATAAGTAATAAAGGGTAAACATGATAATTTACAGTATGCGATTCAAATAAAAAACAATTGATAAATGAATAATGCATTTTTTATTTTATATCAAATAATTATATTTACATTATATGAAGCTCTAAGGCATATATCCCAACAATCTCCCACTTACACTAGAGCAAATAAAACATGTCACATAATCCTACACCCTCTATGTGACCTTAAAATACTTAGCCAATAATGTCTTTGTAAACAGATCAGTCAGGTTTTATGCAGCTGACTTATTTGGGTTATACCCAGAAAGAGAGAGTCGACTATGAGGAGACTTTCTCGGTAGTAGCCATGCTCAAATCCATCATTTCTATTCTCTCAATTGTCGCATATTATGACTGTGGGATTTGTCAAATGGACGTTAAGATTGCATTCTTAAATGGAAATCTTGATAAGTGTATATGTATGGTACAACCAGATGAGTCCGTAGCCCAACATCAATAGCAAAAGGTTTGCAAGCTGCAAAGGTCCATTTATGAACTTAAGCATGCATCTTGATCTTGGAACATAAGATTTGATACCACAATTAAGTTTTATAATTTTGGGCAGAACATCAATGAGCCTTGTGTATATAAGCGCGTCATTGACAGAAATGTAGTTTTTCTAATTGTGTACGTCGATGATATTTTACTCATTGGGAATGATGTAAGAATATTATTGTATGACACAGAAATCGGCGACGCTGTCCCAGGCTCGCGGCCCGGTTGGGAGTACGGAATAGCCCATGGGGGAACTAAACTGGAGAAATAACATGGAGTCGCCACCCGGTGTGAACCGGGAAAGTGATTTAAGGCCGTACTTACCCCTCGCAAGGGAAGACCTCAAACCGTTGGGTTCGGAATGGTCCCTTACTTATGCCACTTGTAATGAAAGGATTCGTGCAATAATATAACCAAGCCTAAGCAACATATATTTCCAAGGATAATCTACTTCTAAGTTCATGCATAAAAAAATGAATTGGAATAACGGCAAGCATATAATTTCATGAACACATTATATTGATAAACACAGAGACGCAAATAAACAATAAGTGTACAAGCATGCATATTAAAGAGACGCAATTAAATGCATAAATATTGAAAAGAGCTAACTAAACATATTATGGGGAAGAGAATGACTAGGGGAACAAACATGCATGAAACATGATGAAGGAATCTGTCCAGTGTGTGTGCATTCGTGTAGCGTTCGTAAACGCGTTCGAACGGTAAATAGTATGCAAGCGTTCGAGTAGCGTTTGATAACACGTTCGAATGATAAACAAAATATATGCATTCCTATAGCGTTCGTAAACGCGTTCGAACGGAATGAGACTTGATGCATGATACAATAAAATGGATGCGCGTTCGAGTAGCTTTCGTAAACGCGTTTGAACGGAAATAAGACAGAATGCATACGTTCATGTAGCGTTCGTAAACGCGTTCGAACAGAATAAGACAGAATGCATACGTTCATGTAGAGTTCGTAAACGCATTCGAATGAAATGAGACAGAATGCATACGTTCGTGTAGCATTTGGAAACGTGTTTGAACGAGATGAGACAGAATACATACGTTCGTGTAGCGTTTGGAAACACGTTCGAATGAGATTGCCCAAAATGGCATCTGAAATGACACAAACACATATATGGATAAGCAAATACACAATGTAGGACCTCGTGTGCCCGATGGAACACATTTCACATTCAATTGGGTGCACCTCATCCGGCGCGGCAAAACATCATGGAAAAGGTAGCCTTTAGGCATTTCCCTCGAGTATAGGACCTTTAATCCACCCTAGTTAGCCCATGCGCACAAGAATGCAATGCATACGTAAATAAAGCAATGATATGCAAAGGGTAAATGACATAATAAAAGGCGCGACAAAACATCGTTGTAAAGGTAGCTTTCAGACATTTCCCCCGAATAGAGGACCTTTAATCTACCCTAGTTAGCCCATGCGCATTATATTACAATGTATACAAATGAATGAGATAATAATGTGGAATTCCGTATATCCGATTAAACATATCTCACATTCAATCAAACATACTTCGTCTGGCGCGGCAAAATATTGTCGTAAAGGTAGCCTTTTGGACTTTTCTCCCCTCAAATTGAGAACCTTTAGACCAACATATTAAGCCCATGCGCATTACATCACAATGCATAGAAAGTAAAATGCAGAAAGTAATAACATATTAACGATTAAATCATGCTTAAAAAATAAATAACATACTAGCAACCCAATCATGCTCGAATACAAGGTTGAATGAAACGAAATGTGTGAATCTCTCAAGTGGTACGTGGCATTGTATCTCGAGTGTAAACCACAATACCGTCCATTCGGATTCGGCTACGGAATTTACGTCCGGGTTTCCATCTGATATACTACTAGAGAGAACACATGTTCCATTCATTCAAGGACCACAACATATATCAACAAACGACTCTCATGCGAAGGAATTCTAATAAACAAAAAAAAAGATGATAATAAATAAGAAGGGTGCCCTCAGGTCTAACCTCTTAGGTCGTCTCTCGAAAGTGTGTTACACGGCCGTCGGAAGGGTTGATGCTCCGCAACTCCTCCGGTTCACTGGTCCACTGCTCTCGTTTGCTGCTTTGCTGTTTTGAGTTGTCGTTTCCTCTGTCTTGCTGCTATTTTGCTACTGTTTCTTACGGTAATTTAAGGGTTTTAAAGTGCAGTTTTTTTGTCACTGTTTTGCTATATTAAGGGGATTGTTTTTTGCTACTGTTTTTGGTGTTTGGGGGGTGATTTTTCGATCACTGCAGTGCAGTTTTGGGGACTATTTTCGGTGGTTACGGTGGTGTGTTTTAAGGCAGTTTAGGGACTATTTCGGTGATGTAAAGGGGAGTGTTTTCGGTCTGGTTGTGCGGCAATGTAGGGGATTTTGATGTGTGAGTATTCGGTTGCTAGAGAGGAGGAGAAGAGGATTATTTGTTTGCTTGTTCTTGTTGTCTTGGGCGTGTGAGCTAGGAGGTCTAAAGGTTTGATTTATGCTTCTTTTTATTGGCAAGGGTTGGGGTTTCTCTTGTGTGAATAGGAAAGGAATGAATGTAATCATGAGTGGCAGCTCCTAATTAGTGTTTCACAAGGAAAATATCTAGTTAATTGGGGACATGATTTGGCTTAATTAGGAAGATCATATATTTTATTTGTTTTTAATTTAGGTATGTGATTTATTTGATTTGTTTTTAATTTCACCATGTGTTAAATATGTGTTTTTTTATTTTTGGGTGGGTTTAGGTGGGCTAATTGGGCTTAGGCGTGAGGCTAGCAACAAAACCAGAAGTACCAACACCGTTCGAACACCGATTTGAACGCTACACGAACGCCCGCAATCTGCTTGACATTCGAACGAGTTCACGAACGCATCACGAACGAAAGCAGTGAACATGTGAATTGAATCTGATGACATACTTATTCTGAATTTCCCCTTCCGACATTCATTTCCCGTGACTTCCGCAACCTAAAGAGTAGTGCCTCTTCTTTATGATCCTAGCCACCTTAGGATCCACCCACTTCTCAAAAGTTGTCGACACTTGGAACCTTGTGAAAGGTTGTATTTCCAAAGCGGCCACAACACTGTCTACCTCAGCTCGGATAGTGACAATCTCTCCCCCGTATGGAAACTTAATAACCTGATGCAGAGCGGAGGGCATACCCCCAAGCTTGTGGAACCACGGCCTTCCCAATAACAAAGCAAAAGTGGCCGGGATATCCAGCACTGTGAACTCAACCTCATCCTCAATCGGGCCAACCTTGACTACTGCGGCAAAGGTACCCTCAACTCCTCGCTTGCTATCATCATAAGCTTTGATAGTCATATTGGAGGGATCCAGATCTATTGCCTTCATTCCCAACCTTGCCAAAATCTTCAATGGGCAAACATTGATAGATGAGCCATCATCTATCATTACACAAGATGTCTTCTTGCCCCTCACTTCAGCCCTGATAAATAGTTGCTTGTTGTGATTTCTTCCCTCTGCCGGGAGTTCTTCCCTATAAAAAGTTATTGCCTGCAAGGTTTCCTCATGTACTGACCCTACAAACATTGCAGGATTAGCACCCTTTGGTACTATTATTTTGCTCAAGGCTTCAACCAAAGCACGTCTGTGCTCATGTAACGAACACAACAGTTCCCAGATGCTGACCTGTGCCCGTGTTTTCTTTAGCTGGCGCAACACTGTATCCCCTTTAGTATTATCCATATTTTCTGTCATTTCCCTCCCTTCTGTCAACATTTCTTTACCCTTCTCAACCGTGTTGCTGTAGAAATGCTCGCTGCGTGTCATTCCTCTCACCTCATCTTCATCACTACTGGAGAAGTCTTCCCAGAAATTCTCTCCCTGTTCTATTTCATCTTCGCTGTTGCTATCCTAAATTCCCAGGTAAAAGGCTTGGCAGTAAAAGGATTTGAGGATAAGGCTTTCGGGTAGGCCAGAGTTTATCATATAGGTTGGTGGTGGGACAGAGTGATAATTCGGCAGGGGGTTTTTGTGTGTGTTAGGCTGTTCTTTTTCAGGGTCGGGTATCTTTTGGGAATCTATAAGGTCCTGGTTTTCATGGCGGAGGCAGGCACAATCATCAATGTCATGGCCCTTTTGTTGATGGAAATGGAAATAGTGGTTCAGGTTGAGATGCGGTGGTGGTGGGTGTGGAAGTGGTTTGGTCTCTAGGGGTTTCATAAGTCCTTGTCTCTTCAATTTCTCCAGTACCTTAGACAAGGGTCTACCCAGGTTGGAGAATCGCCAGTTCCGGATAGCAGCAATCTCAGCAGAAACAGGCTTGGTACCTGATGTCCCCCCAATGGGCCTCATGTTCAGGCTATAAAACTTTCTATTCTCAACCTCTTCTTCCTCTATATCCTTGACAGTTTCCCTCAACTGTCGAAAATCAGCAATCATGGAGGTCATCCTCCTCAGATTTCCATAAATTGAGGGCTTAGTACCCTTGATAATCTTCTTTATCTGGTCCTTCTCTGAGCGCCGAGTTTGCATTTTCAACAGTTGGCTCATCCAACGGTCTACATATTCCTTGAAGCTTTATTCTGACTTCTGCTTGGTATTTTCTAAGTCCCGGAGTGACAAGTCGATCTCCAGATCTGTAACATACTGTCTCAAGAAGGCCTCTGCTAATTCCCTCCAATCCTCCTTGATCTTCCTCACCAGGCTGTGATACCATACCACGGGTGCCCCCTCCAGTAACATCCCAAACATTTTCTGAACCCGATGCTTAGATAAACCCACTGAACTCATAACTGAAACATATTGACGTAGATGGACCCTCGGGTGCCCATTCCCATTAAACTTGGCTATATCCGGCATTTTAAACTGAACTGGCAACTGTTCCTCAAACGTCATTGCCTCATAATCCAACAGGTCTTCGTGCTTACCCCTCATCTTACGGTTAATCGAATCTACCTGATCTCGGAGTTTCTGCAGTTTAGTTTGAGACCCTGCCATTTTCCCCGCAGCATATTCAGCAATATCATCATCAAAACTCGGGATATCATCATTCAATCTAGTCGGAGGGTATTCACACCTCTCATTCTCAGAGTCTCCCCGAGCACGGGGCACAACCATATTAGCCATAGCAGCAGTTAAGGCTTGCAATTGTTCAGTAACCTTGGTGAGATTGGTCTCCAACTGATCCATACAGGATAGCTCGTTCTCTGATTCACTCATGTTTGCTATCGGTCTTTTGATGAGTTTTCCCTTTTTCCTAACCCAACGAGAATCTATGGTGTCTTTTAAAATTCTCAGTCAACATGTATGCGTGCAATGCATGGAATATATAAGTCGACCTCTTGTCATTTTAAAACTTCAATCACATTATTGCAGGGTGCAAACTTGTCCCAGTTGAAAATGCCCAACAGGTTTACACATTTGCGATAACATGGTTAAACAACTTCAAATGATAAGGGACCCGAACACAGGATGGTCCATCGGCATTTTAGAAACTTTTAGCCCAATTGTCATAAGATACTAACTCATCCCAGTTTAAATGGCCCAACAAGTTCGCATTTCTGACAATAAGTCTAACTGAATCCAAATGATGATGGTCCTAATTACAAGCATAAAGAAACAATTTCTACAAAGTGGCCCATCGGTATTTTAGAAACTTTTAGCCCAATGTCATAGGATACGAACTCGTCCCAGCTTAAATGGCCCAACAAGTTCGCATTGACAATAAGTCTAACTGAGTCCAAATGATGATGGTCCTAAGCACAAACATAAAGAAACAATTCAAGCATAAAGCAATAATTTCTACAGAGTGGCCCTTCGACATTTCAAAAGCTTTTGGCCCAATTGCCATAGGATACGAACTCGTCCCGGTTTAAATGGCCCAACAAGTTCGCATTTCATACAAGAAGTCCAACTGCATCCAAATGAGGATGGTTCACAAACACAAGGAAATAGTTGCTATAGGTCATACAACTCCGGTCTTGATGAGCGGAAAATATATCAATATTTATCGCCCGTTTTACTTAATATTTTGTTTAGTTTCTCGGGTTTGATGAACGTTTTGATGTGTTTTAGTTTATTTTGCAGATAAAATAATATTGGGACACAATGAAATCATTTAGGATGAAATTTGGGTCAAATAAGGGCAAATATTGGACTTGACATATTAATTTTGGAGATTGGAAACTTGAAATGGCGTTTTAACGAAGTGCAGTTTTGGAAATTCAAGTTTTGCGCATCGGTCGTATTTTGGGCATAACGTTTTACTCCAATATCAGATTGAGCTGATTCAAGTTCCAGATTAAAGAAGACTCAAATATCTACAACTGTGAAAGACAAAATAATTTTGAATTCGGAAGATTTCATGCCCGAAATTTATGAACCATACAGAAGTGTGTTGTGGTAATTATTAAAGTCATTTTCAATCATTTTCAAAGCAAAAAATAAATTAATAAATAAATAATAAAAATTATCAAATCACCACCAAACATGATAAGCAATTAGTGGAGCAATTAATAATGGATTTGGTGGAGCAATTAGTGGAGCAATTAATAATGGATTTGGTGGATGATTTGATGGAGGCAAAATTTTGCCTATAAATACCAAGTCATTTCATTTGTAAATTCATACTTTCTTCTAAGGAATTCATTAAGAATACTAAGAAGATTGTATCTTATTTGTTTATTTACAGCTTTCAGTAATTAATTTCCGCTTTCGCACTTTCTTTTCTTTACTTTTCAGTTTTTACTTTCCGCAATTTACTTTTACGCACAATACTTTTCTTTCTTTAATTTTCAGTTTTTACTTTTCAGTAATGAGGAGGTAACTCCCCTTTGTTGGGGTAAAAGGTAAAACTTTTATTACTAATATTTAGATTAATCTCCCTTAATTATAATATATAAACTAGTTAAAACCTGACTTAACGAGGATACCGCCATATTGGTCGGTTGGTAATTATTTAAATTGGTTTTAACCTGACTAAACTGGATACCGCCTGATTGGTCGGTTGGTAATTAATTATTAATTTGACTTAATCTGGATACCGCCTATATGGCTGGTTGGTAATTATTATGCAAAGTTAATATATTATATTAAGGGAGATATCTAAAATAGAAGTAATAAAAGTGGATCCTTTTACCTCAGTATTTTCTTTTATTGTACTTTTACTTTATTTACTTTTCAGCGATTTACTTTCAGCAATTTACTTTCAGCAATTACTTTTTTTTTCAGTAATTTACTTTCAGCATTTTACTTTATGTCTTTTATTTTATTTAAGTTTTTACTACCCGTAATTATGGGTCATAACTAAGCCAGTTATCTGAGGTTGTGATGAAATCCAATATCACCGGTTTATAAGGGGTTATTTTATAGTTTGGGTAATTTAAAGGTTTACTTATTTAGTCTTAAGCTTAATGATTCTTGTTGTCTGATCACCTATAAGATTGATGTGGTAAATCTAAAATAAACTTGACAAATGAATTTTAGGTTTCAGCCTTAGACTTAATAGCCCACGATCTTCCTTGAGGATAGATAACCCTTTAATAGCTTTCCTTACAGGATAGACATATACCTGTCGGGCGGGGGTAGCCATAATTGGAACTTAAACTTAATGAATCCATGTAATTTGGTTGACATAGACATATGGTTTAATTGGGTTAAACTGGGTATTTGAGTCTGACCATCGACAGAGGCTTTCGCATAATTTCGTGTTCCAGGTTAGTAAACAAATTTATTACACAAACATAAAATAATCACTTCATCTTTTAAAAGATATTAGAAAGATTCACAACTCTAGATCTTTGAGTCTTTTGTTATTTTCCTTAGTATTTTCTTTTATTTATTTTAATTAAGGAAAACCACATTCAACCAATCAAACAATCTTTATCTTCTCCATTTAATTAGACATTTTTAAATAAATAGATTCAACAATTAATAACGACAATATGAATTAAGTCCTCGAGGGATCGATATTTTTATACTACTTGAACGATACGTGCGCTTGCGTTATACGTGTGTGTTTACGCCGGTCAAGTTTTTGGCGCCGTTGCGGGGACTTATTTTTCTTGAGTTATTAATTTTCAAGCTATCTAATTTACTTGTATCTAATTTTCTTTATTTTTTTCTGTAATTTTTATTTCTTTCTTTTGTTTTCAGATAATTGAAAAATGGATCATTATTGGGAGATTGAAAGATTTCGAGCTTTACTAGAAGAAGATACACCCCAAATCTGGGAGCAACAGTCCGATTTTCTGAGGCATGTTGTCCAGCCCAACAACTATCACTGGATGTCAGAATCAAGCAATACTACATTTGCTCATCAGAACGAAATAGGGAGATGTGTAATTTGTGATGGTAACCACTCGAGCGATCAATGCATATACTTTTCAGAGTTGCAGAATTATCAAAATCATTCAAGGTACGAAGAACCATCATATTTTCCATCTTATCCACCATCTACCTACGATCTTCATCAACAATCAGAACCATCAGAGGAAGATCAGTTGATTCACATGCTCAAAGATTGGTTCGAGGAACGGGAAGCTCAATTTGATGAACAAATTCAGAGTCAAGCGGCGTCTATACAGAGGATGACAGATCAAGTTAGACAATAACAGATAACCTGAATCACATATCTCATGGAGCAAATTCAAATAATTCTGAAGAAGCATTCGAATATCCTGAGATTCATCATGACATCATAACAGAGGACGAGGCTGAGCAGTATCAAGAATCAGAGGTATCAGTTCAGGAGCCTGAACCAACAAAGTCTCAATTTGAATTTTATTATTCTTCTGACTTTGACGAGGATGAAGAAGCTAAGCTATTTGTACCAACTGCACCAACAAATAAGGATGAAACTTTCGATCCTCCAAATGAAGATCTTGGAGCTTCCATTGCACAAATGTTTGAAGAAGATCTACCTGAGCCAATCATTTCACTCAGATCAGAGGATGAAGACCTAAAAACATACATAACTTTACATCCTCAGATTGACGCTTATGGAGCATGTATTTCACAGATGACAGATGAAGAATTGAATACGGAAATTTTAAAATACATATGTGAAGAAAAGGTGGAGCAAGAAGCAGAGCAAATGGAGGAGCAAATGTCTGAACTTATTGAGAATCCAATGCATTCAGGAACTTATGGAGCGACAAAGATTAAAAAGGTGGCGCAAGCACTGAATGGGACAAAAGTCTTTTTGCCCCTTTACCGTTGGAAGAGACCTTTCAAAAGCAACGCACATGGGATTGTCTTTAATAGGACATCCAAAACGACGTTGAAATCTCCTTTACGGATAGATTTCAGCCACGTCTGGCTGAAGACGAAAAATTTAGCGCTAGTAGGGAGGCAACCCATGCACTTTATTGTAATTTCTATTTTTATATTTTGTGTATACATGTTGTAGAGTTTTTAATTTTGTGTGTTATTTTGTAGGGAAAAGCTCAACCAAAGCATAAGACAGAAGGAATGGTGTTTGGCAAAGATAAGAGATAATTCATTAGCGATGGCTGAGTGAGGAATGGATTCTTGAGACGCATCCTAATGAATTTATACTAAGCGAATGGCGTATTGTGTACACAATTGTGGTGCCTTAATTATTACTTTGATTTGCTTTTCCGTTGTAATTATCTTTATTTTCGTAGACAGAATCCAGACTTTTTGACCTTTCATGATTTTTTTATTGTTTAGCTAACAATCGTCATTTGGAAGATACTAGTACTATTATTACTCACCCTTTTCAGGTTCTATAAATTCAGCCCGTCATTGCACTTTTGAAGGCATCCAAATTTGAGAAAGAAATATATAAACATGGAATTCACTTCAAGAAGACGAGTTGAAAACATCTGTGTGTTTTGCGGTACTAGTGTTGGTACTAAGCCACAATACGTAGAAACAGCACAAGAATTGGGTCGAGTCTTAGCTGCAAGGAATATGCACTTAGTATATGACGGAGGCAATCTTGGACTAATGAGTTAAATATGTGTTTTGTTATTTGATTTGTTTTTAATTTCACCATGTGTTAAATATGTGTTTTGTTATTTTTGGGTGGGTTTTGGTGGGCTAATTGGGCTTGGTCGTGAAGCTAGCAAAAAAACCAGAAGTACCGACATCGTTCGAACGCCGATTCGAACACTACACGAATGCCCACAATTTGCTTGACGTTCGAACGAGTCCACGAACGCAGCACGAACGAAAGTAGTGAACATGTGAATTGAATCCGATGACATACTTATTCTGAATTTCCCCTTCCGACATTCATTTCCCGTGACTTCCGCAACCTAAAGAGTAGTGCCTCTGTACGAGACTCATCATCGGGACTTATATGCAAAATGCAGATTCTTCGAGAAATCCTGGATAGCTAACCAATTCCAAATGAAAGATTTGAGAGAGGCCAATTATGTGCTTGGGATCCAGATTCTTCAAGATCGCAAGAGACGACTATTAGCTATGTCTTATACATCCTACATCGATAAGATTCGTGAGATTTGGGATGTAGAATTCCATGAATTGCGTAGAACCTGACTGATCTGTTTACAATGACATCATCGGCTAAGTGTTTGAAGGTCAGCTAGAGGGTCTAGGATTACGTGACATGTCCCATTTGCTCTAGCGCAAGTGGGGGATTGATGGGATGTACGCCTTAGAGCTTCATGTAATATGTAAACAGAATAATTTATTATAAAATAAATTATGCATTGTTCATTTATCAATTATTTTTATTTAAATCACAAATTTTAAATTATTCAGTTTACCCTTGATTACTTATGTGGCTTCAGACTTAGTGTATGAGTGTCATATATAAGAGGATTTAAGTCTGAAGTTAGTAATATAAAATAGTCCATAGAGAGAAAAATAAAGTGGGTACATTATTTGTGGTTTATCTATAGTTACGTTCCATTATATAAATATATGACGACCTTGATCCATGATCGTCCATGTGATGACATGAAAATGATGACACCTTATATTACGTGATCATATAGGACTTGACCCATATAGAAATGAATTTCTCATAATATCCGTTAAATAACGAGATTCATTTCAATCTACTAGATGATCAGACATGAATTGATTAGAATCCTAAGTGTACTACGAACTCATGCATGACAGGCTATGTCCTTTGATTTACAAATGTGAGGTTGGTGTAGAAATCCCAACCAATAGCTATGTACTTTGGGGACATTGTTTAGTGTGTAGTTGGGGATATTTTACATAGATATGAAGTTAACTTATTCTTGTGAGAAGTATAGGAGTATCTTCATAAAGAGTTGATTCGGTACTTGAACGATTAGAGCGCTTAATCCTTTCTATTGCGAATAGAAAGATTAATTTTCATAATAGTTATAAATAAATCGTTCATTAGAGAATTAATGGTACTTAAGGTAAAATTAATTAGAGGGGTATGATAGATATTTTAACCTGGCTCTAATTATGAGATACTCATAAAGGGTTGATCCGTATGTAATGACTATATCGATGGACACCGACGTAGTTCGGCTTATATAATATATCTGCGGCAACGAGAGTGCATCTTTGAGTTTTTAGTGGAATAACCTAAAGTTAATCATTCAGAATATTTAACTAAAGAGTTTAATTAATATTTTGTGATTATTGGAGCTCAGAAGCGTATGTCCATTTGGTCAATATGCTAGCTCGATATACTGTAGCAAATTAAATATAATTGGATAGTCCAATTATATACTCACATATATTATTATTAATGCGATTAAAATTATATATGTCAAACATGAGACTTAATTTTAAAATTTAATATAAAGTTTTTATTTAAATAAATGATAATGAGATAATCATTTATTAAGTTTTTTAAAAAATGTTGTAAATATTAAATTGTTTAATATATCACTTTTGGAATAAATGATTTTAAAATTTAATTTTAAAATTCATTATTAAAAAAATAGTTGTTATATTTTTTTAATTAGTAACACTATTAATGTCATTATTATGACATTTATCATGAAAATTTTGATTTTATAAAAGTATAGGCTTGGCCGAATTTTTTGAAAAAAAAAAAGAAGGATTTTGTTTAATTTTGACAACCTAAACCTTAAGTATAAAAAGGAAATATGATTTTATTTTGAGACCTCTCACTTTGAAAAAACCTTTAGCCACCATTGTTCTTATTTTCTGTCAAGAGTTGAAAGAAAAGAAAGAAAAACAAAAGAAAAAAAAATAGTGTTTGATAATCTTAAAATCTAAAGTGTTTAGGGATTTGTTTGAAGAGTCAAACCCACTTTTGCTTTTGTTGGTAACGAGTCATAGCACAGAAGATTAATTGGTGTTGACGTAAGAACCTTTTTCCTCTCATTCGTGAATCATTCGGTAGTGAGTAGAAAAATCTGCTCACTGTCTCCACTTTTAAACACTTGTTAGTGCTCCGTTTATGTTGTGATTTTGCCCAGAATTTTTGGGAACATAATGTACTATTTTATGGACGTTTTGGGAATATTTTGGAGTCATTATTTTGTCCAAAACAATGGTAGAAAAATCAACGACCAGCCAGCACATAAATAGTGAGATGTGCGCGCCTAAATGGTGTTTCTGGTGTGCAAAACAATCCAGTTTTTGGGCTGTTGTTCAGGGCTAGAAAAATCATCAAAAATAGTAGCAAAATAAGTCCAAAGAAGTAGGACAGTTTCGGCTAAGAATGGGCAAAGGCAGAAAAATTTTGAAGGTCGATCTCGGTACCTAACATGCTTCCGCCATGTGGGAAATCGTTTCCTACAACTCATTTATCAAGAAGTACAATTATCAAAGTACACTCCAACAATATTATTCTAACTTCCTACTTATGCCCTTACACCTATACATGTACACAGCTCGGTTTCGGTTCAAAACTATAACCAAATCGTGCGGTTGGCGGTTTGGTTTTGGCCGAACCACAACCAAATCGTAAACTAAAGGTTTGGTCTACGGTTCGGTTACAGTTTTTGCCAAAGTCGTACCACAACCGAACCTTAACCGTCCGAACCGCACATAGCGTTACGGTTTAAGGTTTGATCGGTTGTGATTCGGTTAAAACTAAAATGCAACCGAATCTTAATCCGGCTGAACCGTGTGGTTTGGTTCGGTTTAAGGTCTGAAACCGTTTTTTTTTAAAAAATATAAATTAAATTATTATAAAAATAATAAAAATTAAAGATTTACAAAAGAGTAAATAAATTTCATGGATTGTGTAGTATCAATTATTTGAATATTATATCTACTTACATAATCATTATATAAATCAAGTAAAGTTCTCATAACATTATCAATAATTGAAGAACCAATCACAGTTCTTTCACCTAATAAAGCATGATAATTTTGTAAAACATTTTCTAAATCTTCAATTTTAAACCTTGGATCCAAAACAAAAGCAACAAGTTAAAGTAATGGTATGTTTCTGTAATAATTAAGTAATTTTGTCCTCATTTATGCAACATATTTTTTAATTACATTTGAAGAATCGTCAACAACATTGTTAGGATCATCAAATTCGTTGTTAGATCATCAAATTCTTTGTTAGGATCATCAAAAAAATTTTTTGGATTATCAAAAACATCATCAGATTCATTATTATTATTATTAGGTTCGGCTATTACCCCAACAATGTCAAGACTTGTAAGGAGAAAAATATTTGAAGTTGGTAATAAACACCACTTAAAATATTCGTAGTATCATTAAAAACTTTTAAAATCTCTAAAAGTTTTGAACAAACTTCTCAATGACTGGGTTATAAAACTACATCATATTGATAATGCGCAAAAAATGAACATAATAAATCTTTATATTCAAAACTTCATTTAGTAAAAAATAAGTAGAATTCCAACGAGTTGGAACATCACGTCTGAATTTTTTCGGCAACATCACGTCTAAATTTTTTCGGCCTAACACCAATTTTCTTACAAAAAGTACACGATTCTCTTCTAATCATTACATAAATATTATGTGCAGTGTGTGCATTATCAAAAAACCGAAATGCAATAATTCTTTTTTGAATAAATCACGAATCATCAATTCAATGACATGTCACATCTATGTATGAATGTGACTGCCAATGATCACTCCATATGTCACTACAAATTGAAACACGACATTTAAGTTTAAAAAATAATTCCCTTAAATTATCTTGACTTTTTTCATACAATTCCATCATTTTTTTACATGTCATCCTAGTAAGTTTACATGCAACATAATTCAATTTTTCATGTATTAAATCATTAAAAGACATTTTTCGCCAAAAGCTAATTATTCCATGGAAATAAATTTAGTTAGATTATATTTCCATTAAGATTCATTATATTTAAATAATTTAGTATAAGAAGAAGAACATTGACCAGAAGCAGAAAACCTTGTCATTTGTGTTTATGTTGTATCAATCTCAAGCTCAGTTTTATCGGTACTCCTCATATGACCCTTCATAGTTCCATACCCACCGATGTATTTGTAAATTTTTCCACAATAATTATAAACATCATTCTTCTCACTAGTGACATCATTCACGACCAGAGTGAAATATTTTGTCAACATTTCAGAACCTCGACTTTTTCACTAGAATACGTGAATTCATTTTACCGATGATATGTTTAGTGGTATCCTCAACCTCAATAATATTAGTGTTGTGTGATGAACTTTCCATTATAATAAATAGACTAAGATAATAAGAGAATATATTGATTGAATATAAGAGATTTGAGAAATTGAGAGAGTGGGAAGAGTAAATGAATATGTGATTTTGAAAAATGAGTTAAAGAGTTATTTTTAGTGTTTTTTGACTTGTTATGATGCTCAAAATGCCCCCAAAATATAGTTGTTGGGATTAGCAAATTAGACATTTTAAAATTTGTTATTATATATAAAAAAAAAAAAATAGTTGTTTACGATTCATACCTTAAAATGTTACGGTTCGAACTATGCCCCCAAAATATGGTTGTTGGGAGGGGCAAATTAGACATTTTAAGATTTATTATTATAAAAAAGAAATAGTTGTTTACGGTTCAAATCTTAAAATGTTACGGTTCGAACTAGAACCGTAACTGTTACTGTTCAAACCGGTCCAACCGCCGGTTTGGCGGTTGGAATTTTAGTCCAACCTTAACCAAACTGGACCCATCCGGTTCGATTTCGATTTGCGGTCTGGTTGGTTCGGTTGGTCAACGGTTGATCAATGGCTCGGTTGCTGTTTGAAACCACAACCGTGTGCATGTCTACTTACACCTATAACACAAGGTTTTGTGAATACTTCTACCAAACCATGCTAACCACGTTGGGCCACCCCAAACCTGTGGCTAAGACCAATCCAAAACCTCGGTGGCCAAATCAGCCAGAACAACACAAACTCAAGCTTCCTTTACAAGCCTAACTCTCGGTAGTACACATAACACACACATGCATATTGTGTCCCCATTAACACAACTCAACATCACTAATTCATTCACTAATCTCATCATACACCACTCGACCATCTTGTCCAACATCATGTTCAATAACCTCACATTATCGACTTCCAAACGACTCCCTCAACAATTAAGGTCAAGACTAAGACACCCCTACACATTCGTATCATCAACACATAACATATTTTTCATGCTTATCAACACTTAAACAAACTCAACATCGAGCTTAAGCCAAGTTTTAAAATTCGGCCAAAGCACTCATTTTACAACCTTGGTAATTCCAACCAAATCCGTGCATATACCGTGTCAGTAAACATTTCCTATACACGATTAAATGATCAATATTATGCCTGGAAATGCATGAAATTATCATGATTTGGCTTGATTTTGAGAGAAAATAAAGAAGTGTTTTTAGGGGAAAAAATCATTAGGGAGAGAGGGGAGAGAAAATGAAGGAAAAAATCTTTAAAGACCTTTATATAGTGGCCTAAAATCCAAAATATTCTGTCTAAAAATCGTTGTTGCGTTCGAACGCCAGTCGAACACAACATGAATGCAGGCTCTTTGGAGGCCTGCGTTCGAATGACCAATCGAATATGACTCAAATGAAGGCTCTTGGAAAGCTTCGTTCAAACGGACCGAAGAACGTGCAACAAACATAATTGCTGGTTTACATGCGAATGCCCACACGAACGCAACATAAACGCGAACAAAATGGAATGGTAAATCTAAGATAGAATGAATGCAAAATAATCCCAAATGCTCTTGGACCCAATCTGGAGTCTCAACCATCATGCATATATCTAACGCGAGTAATACGCTTTATTTACATGACCTATATGACCATGGCTACCATACTGAACATACCAAATACCTGAGCTATTATATACAACAGCTGTTTCGCATGAACTGTAGTGCAGTTTTTATCACTGCAGTTTCGCAACCTCTAGGAATTTTTAGGACTGACTTTATGCAACCAAATCAACCCTAAAATAGTTCTCAATCGATCCTCTGTAACCCAAAATATTTTCTACAAAAATTGAAGTCACAACAGCCCTGTTTGGCGTGATATGTGCTGAAAAATTTTGCCCTTTGTCGAAGGTAGAGTGTGCACTCTTGAATCTCACAAATATTTTCTCTATATATTTTAGAGAAAAAATCATTGCACACTACTGTGATCTTTTTCTCTGTAGAGAATAAAATAACAAAGGGTGGCTAGGTTTTTATTTTATATCTTTTATTTAATAAAAGAGAACTAGCATATCTTTTATACTTAGGCTTGAAGTTGTTTAATTATAATCAAATTAGAAAAAACAACTCCTAACAATTCCCCCCATTTTTTGATTTAATTAATTAAATACATAATATTAGATATGGTTTAATATATTTTTAAACCTAACAATTTAATATATTTTTCGAGTATAGTTTAAATAAATTATTAATCGCATAATTTTCTTATAGCATATAGTTATGCATGTGAGATCATAATTGGACTTTCCAATTATTTTATGGCTTCCTATAATGTATCAAGCTAGCAGGGGGACCAAATGGACATTCAACTCCAAGCTCCAATAATGTCGGGATATTGATGAATTTTTTTTAATCAAATATCTTAAATTATTAATTTTAGGTTATTTCACTAAATACCTGAAGCTGAACTCTCGTAACTATAGATATATTTTTTACTGAGCCATGTCGGCGTCTATCGATATAATCATTATGTACGGATTGGCCATTCACGAGTATTTTATAATTATAGTCAAGTCATAATATCTGTTATACTCTTCTAATTATTTCTTATACCTTACGAGCCATTGGTTTTCTAATGAACAAATTATTCACAATTATTATGATTTTTCTCTTTTTATTTATAATAGAAAGATTCGAGTGTTCTAATTGTTCAAGTACCAAACCAACATTTAAGGAAGATAATCCTCTACTTCTCACAAGAATGAATGGATTCCATATCTAAGCAAAACGTCCATAACTACACACCAAATCTTGCCCCCAGTGTACGAAGTTATTAGTTGGGATTGCTACACCGATCTCACCCTAGTAAATCAAATGACATAGCCCGCTATGTAAGAATTCATAGTACACTCAGGATTTAGATAAATCCATATATGATTTCTATTAGGCTTATATGAATTTCTTTGTTTAACGGATATTAAAAGAAATTCATTTATGTTTACGTTCAGTCCTATATGATCGCATCACATAAGGAGCCTTCAATCCCATGTCAACACATAAACAATTCTGGATCAAGGTCGTCATACAATTATTGAATGGACAATAATTGTAGATAAACAACAAACAACTGTCTTTGTTTGTACTTTACAAACTATTTTAATACTTAATTTCATACTTAAATCCTCTTGTTTATGACATTCATACAAACATGAGTAATCACAAGTATGCATGACAATTTACAATATGAGATTTAAAACAAACAATTTTAGAAATGAAAATGCATCATTTATTTATTATAATAACTATGTTTATATATTACATGATGCTGTAGAGTATATATCATAACAATTAGTTTTCTATTTAATGTAGTTTTCTCCCTAGGGATATCATCAGGATGCGTCTCATTCTTTTGCCAAGGTACCTCAAAGTTCCCAAGTCATCTTTTCAAATTTTTTTATCATGCAATGACTCTTCGCATGTTCTCAAAAGTTTTCTTGAAATTCCATCTCTTTCAAAGTTTGAGTATTGTCTAAATTCAAAACTCAATTTTAACAAAGGTTTCAACTTTCAAATGTTTATCCAAGTGTGTGTGTGTGGGTGGTTATTTTACCAAGAATTACGTGCAACCCGAATTGGTTTATACCGGCACTAAGTGTGGATTTAGTGCTAACACTTTAGTTCATTTTATCATTTCCTCTGCCTAGACAAGCTAACACTTAGTTAAGGATCAATAAGTTTTAAGGATTTCAAATTTTATTACACATAGTGTTCATATTCATCCCTAGCTTCCTTAACTCGTCAAATTGCCTTTTGAAGCAATGACTTCACATTTGTGATGTGAGCCCCTAGTTACTTGAAAATTTTACAAACTCAAGTTGTTATGCATACTTGATATTTGAGTTGTCGTTTGATGCAAAAGTAGTCATGGGGTTCATGATACTCCTAGTTACTAAACATTCCAAATAGCGGAGTAGGTTTATTGGGATTCACCATTTTTTTTTCTCTTTTCTATTTTCTTTTTTTTTACACACTTTGTCCTTTTCTTTTGCGATATTTCATTAACCTAATGTCATTTTAGTTTTACCTTTGGAAAAAGATCAAATGAATGTCAAGTGTTTGGTCTATTTCTAAAAATTATGCCAACATAAATTCTTTCTAAGTATGCATGGCAATTCTAAGTGAAAATCTTAGTGCACGATATTTTGGATGGTATTTTACTGGTGATTCCAAAGTTAAAGAATTATCTTACGAGTTTAGACATGCTCATTTTATGAGAGACATAAAATTTTACAAACCAAATTTATTTCATTTAAAAGGAAATAGCCATTATATGATGAGAAGCAAAGATGTAAATGCCATGATTTGAAATCTGATCACTGCATGGTTGAGCCTCTTCAAGATCCGATTTTTTTGCCAATGTCAATCAGGATTTGGATTTCATGTCTGAGGCAGGCACATCCGTTCGTCTCATGCCCTGGGGACTGATGGAAATGGCAATATTGGTCCAGGTTATGGTGTCGGGTTCGGCAATGGTCTTAGATCCACTGGCTTCGGCAAGTCTTGTTTCTCTAGCTTACTCAAAATCTTGGACATTGGCATTCCCAAGTTGGTAAATCTTCTATTTTAGATGGTGGCAATTTCGGCGGAACCTCCCTTTGTTCCAGAATACCCTTCAGCAGTTTTCCTATTCTAGCTGTCATACTTTCTATTTTCAACCTCTTTCTCCTCTATATCTATGACAGTCTCTCTCAATTTCCTGAAATCTGAGATCATGGAGGTTATCCTCTTCAGTTTCTTATAAATGGAAGTCTTGGTGCCCTTAATCATCATATTGATTTAGTTATTCTCCAAGGGCCTTGTTTGCATTTTCAGAAGTTGACTTCTTTAGCGATCAAAAAACTCATTAAATTTTTCTAAATCCCGATGTGATCGATCCAATTCCAAGTCTATGACATATTGATTGAGGAATGCCTCTGCTAGTGTCTTCCAATCACCTATTGTTTTCTTTTCTAGGTTGTGGTTCCATACCACTGGTGCTCATTTGAGAGACATCCCAAACAATTTCAAAACCTGGCACTCGGGCAGGCCTATGGCACTTGTCACAGACACGAATTGAAAAATATGTGCTTTAGAGGCCTTCATTCCCATCGCATTTGGTCATTTCAGACATCTTGAATTCATAGGTAGTTGTTCTTCAAAGGTTATTGAGCCATAGTCAAACAAGTCTTCGTGTTTGCTTTTCATTTTCTGCATGAATAACTCCATTTGCTCATTCAGCTTCTGGAGCTCAACTTGGGAATTGGCCATCCTACCCGCAACATACTCGGCCATGTCATCATCCAATGTGGGGATTTATTCAGTTCCCCTAATTTCAAGCTTCCCACGTCTACTCTCTCAGTGGTTTCCAACTGATCTACATGAGAGCTGTCACTGGTGGGAATTTTTGAGTCTGCTAGTTGTTTCTTGACTAATCTGCCTTGTTTTATAGCCCTACGAACTGCTATGATGGTTGCATCACAAAGTGTTAGCTTGATGCATGTATGAATGCAATGCATGAAATGTATGTGTGCTTAAATATCAGCATATACCATTCCAACCTATTCCTCCCACACATGTGGTAATTCCATATCTGCCTTAGGTTTGGTTCAGTTTTTGCACCAACAGTGAGGGTTACATAAACCCGTTCTCTCCTATACTAGAGGTAAACCTTGGCTACTTTGATTTCGTTCTATTGTTGAAAGACAAAGATCCCTCATTTATATAACGACTGAACCTAATATTTGGATCGTGACATTGCCTAAAAATGACGAATTTGGACCCTTAGTAATCACGGTTATTTTAGGAATTGGCTTTAAAATGTTTAGAGATATCCAAACGGGCAAAAACAAGACGTACCTTTTCTGGATGAAAGCCAGTAGAAGTATCATACTCATATTTTGGCGCCCTTGGATCAAAACTAAACTTTTTAGGCTCAACGAGGTTTGCATTCAAGGTGGCACGTTATCATTTCAAAACACTTGGCCAATAGTCATGAAATGCAAACTTGTGCCAATTGAAATGGCCCAACAAGTTTTAATCTCATGACAAAAGGTTTAAACATCTTCAAATTGTTGGGGGGCCAAACACAAGCATATGAGAAGCTTTTATAGGATAACACATATGGGCTTTATGTGGGCTTAAGAGGGTAAAACTTAGGCTCTTATTGGCGAAGGATTGCCCATAACTAGGTCTCCCCACCCAAAACTTTAATCGACCTAGTGAACGTGCATTTCCTTATACCCAATGATATGAAGGGTTTTCCATAAGTAGGTCTCCCCACCCAAGGGTTCAATCGACCAATTGAACAATAAGTGATGGTTATCGTTACATACCAATCCACCACCTTGAGTTAAAGTGATTTCTCGATATGCAATGCCATCAGGGCTAAAAAGGGTATGCAAAAGATGAAGATATGGTTAACCTCAATCTCGCCATAAATACTACAAGGCATTTTTCGGGGTCGATTTTCTATCCCCAGTGGAGTCGCCATTTGTAGGAGCGAAGCGAGATTTACCGATATATATATAACATCGACGACAACTACACTATTGGGCTCGTAGCCCGTAGAGAGTATGGATAGCCCTAGGGGGAGGGGGCTAACAGGAAAATAAGTAAGTCGCCTCCTAGTATTAAACATTGGGAATTATTTAAGGCCGCATTACACCACTTGCAAGATCCGACCTTAAACCCGTTTGGGTTCAGAATGGTCTCTTACAGATGCAAGTATAATATTTACGCTTAAAAGAGGTATCCACATATCTTATAATGAAAGAGCATGCAAAACAGTTCAAATAACACACAATAGCGCAAACGTGAATAACAAAAACATCAAATAAAGAGAAAAATATTCAGAAGTTATTTATGATAATGGCAAAATAGTAATCAAACAAAATATCATATAAATATTTAGAAATAATTAAAGAAGTGGTAAAGTACTAATCAAATGGACTAGAATACATATACTTTCGGCGTGGATTTACTTTTCTTAAGCACTTAATGTCCATGTATTTTTATCAATGTTTGGCCGAATATATTTCATAAATGTTGTATGTACTTGGCATATCATATAATAAGCAGAACAAATCATGCATATTAATCATACCTTGGCCAATAAAATAAACACATGCATATTAATAATTAAAGCAACAGAATAAAACAACTAAACATGCATAATTTAACATTGACGAGCGTAACATAAAAAATAACTAATCATGTAATTAACTAGAGAAAGTAGTAAACACGACCTGACATCTTTATAGGCAGCCAAATGTATGTGCATGTCCGGCCAGACGTGATGTACGTCTGGCCGAAGATACTATGTCAAAAATAGAATCTCAAATATGTGTTCAAATGACAAAGGGTGACCTCAGGTTATACTCTTTTTATGTAGTATGGGTCGGGAGACATCGCTAAATAATAGGTAATTGTCGGATTCATACTAAGGGAAAGGAACTCCAAAGATCAGGGGATTCTCTCTCTTTCTCTCTATTTCTCTTTCAGAATTTTATAGGGATTTCTTTAAGGTTTTAATTGATATTATTTCCTCTAAAATATGAAAGGGGAAGCCTTTTTAATAGTGAAACGGCGGAGTCTAAGGATGGAATGGGAAGTAGAATCCCCTTATTTCCTCCAGTCTGTCTCGCGTGATTGCTAATTAAAACATCAGACACAGCTCGAACTATATTCGGCCAGATGTTTATTCTGGGAACGTAATCAAGCCCGTGATTTCAGCTATTTGAATTTTGCACGTGTGCTGACAGCTTGACACATGTCCGCCAAATTGTTAAATTTGAATTGTATGTCCGGCTGGACATAATTAGGTCATTTAACTTTAGTAACTGACAATCTGCTCATTTAATGGCAGTTGAGTTATGTTCGGCCAGATTTAGGGTTTTCAAAGCATATCCGGCCGGATTTACTGGCTAGAGAGAAGGTAGACTGGACAAAGGTAATGTCTGCTTAGCCTTTGGTAATATTCTGTGGAGTTTTATTCCTTCCTTGCATTCATCCTAATTTTCAAAGGGTGTCTCCATAATAGACTCATTGTCGAGCTATGCATAAAAATACATTGTCTACATAACCTAAAGGTAAAAATTCAGAATATTTAATTAAAGATATTTAATTAATATTCTGGGATTATTGGAGCTCGGAGTTATATGTGTTAGGGTTGGTGCTCGGAGTGCCAATCCAGATAGTATTTATGTTCGATTCATGAATACGAACAATTCCGTTTTCCATAATATTACTTACTTAATGGTAGCACCTCTTATTTTTATATACTTATTCGATCTAATTACGGTTAGATTGAAACTAAATATGATTTAGTGATATGTATATATTAGACAAAGACCCTAGGATTTATAACGTAGTGTGCAGTTACAACGTAGTCTGTAATTGACATTGGGAAGCGTCACTATAAGTTGTATATTCTCAAATAAAGTTCATGGTCAAGATTTACTGACACGGGTCAGTTAGTAAAATTCGTTGAGACCAGTACATGTCGTATTTAGTGACTTGGTCCGATGGTTTATCCCAATGAATCATGAGTCTTTGGAGACTCGTATAGACATGTAGGTGTTTATTTGATAAATATTGAACGACTCGCAGAAGATTTCCTAATTGATGGTACACCAACGTCAATAGGAATCTTCTCGAGTCGAGTAGCATATTGGTCATTGGACTTGAGATAGCACTGTGGATATATGAGTTATCCTCCACACTTTGATGGCAGTCACATCACCAATCTATTTAGATCAGATCTCCGCCTATTCGTTGGGTGTGGACTGATGCTCAAGATATCCTGTGAGTATCAGATAGAGTCCGTCAGTCATGTGTATAGGGCATAGGTATCATGTACGTATTTGTGATCTAGTAAATCCATGGCCATGGTATACTTCAGAAGCGAGTTCTGAGTGTTATTTAAGATCATAAATTTAAAAGTCGACTATATTATACCTCAAGGATTTGACGTTTTTTTTTTATCTAAATCCCCGGTATAATATTGATAGTGTGTGATGGAGGGATTATACGTATGCAATGACCTCGACTTGTATAATTTAGCGAGATTATACGTGGTCGTCATAATTCATGAGTGGGTGAATTATGGCACGAAATTGGACTACGTGACGGATAAACCTAAACTTAGAGAGTCCCACAATATGAAGTGTACTCGTTGAGCACTTGGCCAACGCGTTATGAATAATATAGATTATTCGTAATACTTCACCGGATTAAATGAGTTAATTCAAGTCGTTTAAAAAGTTAAACGAAAATACATGCATTAGGGGCATTTCGGTCAATTATTAATTAATATGTATTTGTATTTGATACAAAATTTGATTTGATACATATTAATTATTTCTCAAATAAGATTTTGACATATGCCATTAATATATGTATTTGTTATTTATTGTAAATAAAAATACATATATAATAATAATCACATTAATTAATTATTTAGATGTTTAAATGTTAAATATCTAGATAATTAAATTATTTCAATATTACATAAATGTTATCCAATATGTTTGATTATTATTGGTTACATGTGGTATGATTTTATTAAGCTTAAGGTTTACAAATTGGATTTGTTAACTTAAAGCTTATTATTTTTTAATTTGATTAAAAATGATCAAATGACCATTTTACCCCTCCAATGTCGGTTTGGCCTTGTTTTTCAGTTAGAAATTTTTTGTTTTCTCATTTAATTATCCTCCATGGACGAACCCTTGAAGAAGAAAAGTTCCCAAAATTTTCTTGAAGAACCGGGGAAGAAAGTGAAGAAATCAAGAACAAAGTTGAAGGAAATTAGGAGATTTTGAGGTAATCTTCAATAATCTTAAACTTAGAAAGCTTTTTTCTTGTTCTTGAATATCTATAATAGTTCTATTGTTTCTTCCTTTCTTATATTTTGGGGTTTTTTGATTTTGATGATGGATTTGGAGGCTTGATGCATGTGTGAAGTTAAATTGGATGATATTAGTGTAATATTAGTTCAATTTTGTAATTTGATGACTTGTTGTCATTCTAGAGTGTTATGAACACTCTTGTAACTCCTAGAATTGTTCTTGAGTTCTTCATTTGTGGTGACTTTGGTTTGTGTAAGTATTAATATGATTAATGTTGAGAAAATTTGATTTAAAGCATGAAAAATGATATTTTTGGTTACCAAATCAGATCTAGAATTTATGTGATTTTGGTGATGAAAAGTATGTATTGGATGTGTTTTGGGCATTGGAACAATTTCCGGAAATTATTTCGGAGTTGAAATTTACGAAAACGGTGTTACCGGGTGAGTTTCGGGCTTACCGGGTGTCCTCTATCCAAACAATGAATTGGTCATTGTTCGGGAAGCCCATGAACTACCCAAGTACTATTGGGGCTGACTTGGGTAGCCCCCATGTGTATTGGTTGGTCGGTTCGGACGAAAACATGTTTTATGTCACTTTGCGGAAAAATGTTTTTCGTAAAAGTTTCGCGATGTTTCTAACCTATTTTTGTCGTTATTTGATATCGAATAAATATTTTAAGGTTAAATATGAATGAATTATTCATATTGGATATTGAATAATTTATTTGGTAACTTTAAAAGTTTTAAAGTTACGATTTCGCCAAAACCGTGCGCTTCTGATGCGCCTGCGCTAAAACCTCAACAAAAATGGTATTAGAGCAGTTCTGATCCTTCATCCATCACATGCATGTAATTTAGATGTTTCTTAATTTTTCAGTTCTACGTTAACGGAAAACATAATGGAGATTTAATAGTTAAGTTAAGTTATGTTCCCAGGTAGAATTAAACTGTTGAGAAATTGATCTAGATTAAAATCTGCATTTAATGTAGAATAAAACCTCTTTAGGAATATCCCCGCTTAAATAAGGCATTAAAGTAACTAGTATTAGGAATACTTGTTTCTTGGTCTGCCTTGTCAGTACAGATACAAATGATTTCCTGATGTTGTAGCTGTATCGTGCCAAAGCTGTGCAGTTATGGCTGATGGTAGTTCATTTGAGCCGGTAGAACTTATATGATGAGAGACAAATTCAAGTGAAAGTTGAAATCCTGAACTTTCCAAAGTTGTCAGGACTACATCAGTAGCTTGAGTTTGTCACAGACAAGTGAAGCTTTGATACGCCTCCTTGTGAACGTGTCAAAACTGTCATAACGAGAAATGGTCAGGACCAAAATGAGGAGTCACAATGAGTGTGATTGACAATTAGTTGTCTACATGTGAATATACATAGGCGAGAATGTGACAAAGCTGTGAGTCGAAATATATTCACGGGGTCCACTTCCTATTTTGGAATTTAATTTATTTATTGGATTCCTTTTTTCGTTGGGGATTATGGTATTATGTAAACTAGTGGGAGGCACTGCTGGGTAAAAAATCCATAACTAAGGCAGTGTGTAATATTATGAAAAAGGCCGCTTATGTTTTCCTTATTCTATATTGTTGATAGAATTAAAATTTTTAATCCATTGCATGTATATTTATCTATATGTTTTTTGACTTTCTTTATGGTTGCAGATTTCTATAATAGGTTTTAGATTTAGAGTAGACTTGGATATTATTAGATTAGACAAAACCATCGGGAACTGTTGTTCCAATTTTCTTGGAAAATCAATATGGTTAGTGACTTAGTTACTAAGTCACATTAGGTAAACTAAATAGATATTCGTTTTAGGATATAATAGTCTAGAGAGAATAGTTTCTTTTGCAGTAAGAATTGACCTGAATTAGTTCATGTCTCGAGATTCTTGACTGGCATTAAGAAAACCCCATTAGGTATTTGTTTATCTGATAATGACATTTATTGGCTTTAGTGACCTTTAGAGGTAATGTGTCTGACACAGTTTGCTAATCAATTATTTACAATTGTTCTGAATAGTTGAAGGTAAATTATAAAGCTAAAGAAATGAGATGTGTATAGTTGTGTGTAGAGAATATTGATTCTTACAACATGACAACTATAGGTATTGGATACCAGATCTCCAGTCTAGTTATTTAAAATAATGTTTAATGATTGTTTTGATATTTGATATCAGAACTTGTGACTATTTGATAGTTACTTGTTCTTTATAAATAGTTATTACATATTTTAATACGACTAGTAGTGTCATTGACGAAAAGATAAACATTAAGAAAATTATTCGGTTAGATAAATAATTTAGAACTGTGCTTTATGAGATTTTATCACTTAAGCATTAGATTTTATTATGAATGGTAAAGGATGGTCTAATACGAGTTCACACCACATATCTTTATCCATTTAATGAATATTGTATTCAAGAATCTGATTAAATCTCATTTAACCAATGATTGTCATTGGACCACAGATTTATTAACCTAATACATTAGATGTATGTAGTTTAATGAATTATAAAAAGCATTAGATAGTTTTCTTTACTTCGTAACTTAGTTAATGAGTTGTCATGACTTAGTTACGTGTTTCTAAAAGAACGCATATTGAACGTCTTGAATGGTTCGAGAACATTCAATGTGTTTATGATGAAATACAGATATATTATTTTGAATGGTTCAAAGATATTCGATTTGAAGTTTTGAAAACTATATCTTTAAAATTCATCATGAGTCTTTTAATTGTTCAAAGATGTTTCATATGATCAAAGATATGAATTTATCGCAATTAGTTCTAAGGTTATTTAATGAATGCGATTCTTGCTTAATATTATTCTTCTATGATTCCATCGTGATGGAATTGATCATTGGGAGAAATCGAATCTTATATGATTTGATTCATTTGATATTGAGTGTTACCGAGTTTCAATAATCTTGGGGATATGCTCTAGTAACACTAATTCATCCTTTTAATTAATGTTCCATTAGTTTCTACAGTTACGTATATGATATGTATAGGTAGAAAATTTGAATCTTGAAAATTTTTGAGATTTGAATCTTTCTTTTGTATAATGGTTATATAATTGAAAAGTTTATCATTTATTCTATTTAATAGAATATTGTATTCTATAAAATTATTTTATTACTTAGTGTGTAACATCGGATGTTGAGCATTGTAGAAAAGACTTGACTTATTGAAGTTAAATGTGAGAGTGATAAACTATAAATGGAACTGTTGGAAAGCGGCCGCGAGTGCGCAGCGGAAAATTGAAATTATTATGCTATTTTACCTTTGTCCAAGACCCATTTGTTTTGATTATTCTACAAGCCTAGGCATGTTACTATATATTCTAAGCTTAAAACTCATAAAACAAGCAAAGAACATAAACCTAAACATGTTAACTATCATAAGAACTCTAATTAAAACAAAGAAAGAAAAAGACTTACTTGAATCGAAGACTCCTCCAGTCCTCCCTCCAATCTACAAGCTTTTCTCGAACTCAGCAAGCTCTTCCACGTTCCAAAGATCCACCCAAGTGTGTGGCCTCCAAAGATGCACACACCAAAGCCAAAACTCAATGTTAAGACTACGCCTTGAGTGCACGGGTATTTTGCCTTTAGTGCTAGCCTAGGCAAATACCTCAAAACTTTTAACTCGAGGTTCCTCTAGTCAATTAGACATGAGGATCCTCAAAATCAGTGGCTTACTCTTAAACTTTAGAGTTGCTTACTTATATAAACCCAAGATATGAAAGGTTTGGTGCAAAAATTTGTGAAGAGTTCTTTTGGTTTATATAGTGCTCCAAAGACAACAAAATTAATTAAGAATCTGGTGTGGGATAAAAGCCAATTTAATCTTAGCCATTGAATCTTAATTTAGTGGTTTAATGAGATTATAAAACCCTAATAAGAGTTTGGGCCGAATTGGAATTCAAAACAAATAACAAAAAATAAATAAATAAAAATTTTACTATTCACACGGTACTATTCACGTGAATAGTAATTTTTTTTATCTATTTATTCCAATTCCCAAAGTGCCCCTATCGTTATTCACCAATCCCTAAGCCAGTATGCAACCTCATAAATGATCTGTTCAATAATTAAACACATTGAACCATTTATGAACAATTTCTACAGCACTCATATATGCTGTTAAATATGTACTGTGCACTGTTAACCATTGATTTCGACTTTGTTGTGTGTGACCTTTTGGGTTCCCCTCAAGTTGGGCATGAAATGAATCGTGATAATTTAATCGAACATAAATTATACTCTGATCAGATGGTCGTTCGATTTCAATGACCAAGGTTGACATCTAGCAACATGCCAATGCCCCCAAATGAGAAGGAAAAATATATATACCCATTCTATATGGGATTTACATATGATACGGTCTCTCGCCTCATTGTATCCCCACCTATTGACCTACGGTACAGATAGTGTCTACACATATGGTCAAAGATATGATGTTGATAGTGTCATGAATCGTGCTAACCCAAGAATCTCACATGATTCTTCCGCTGTGGCCACAGTCTGAAGCACTGATCACACATATCAACCCGCGAACTGGAATACTACTCTTATAAGAAAATATTATCCGAGAGAGTAGCGATTCTCTGTTGTATCTTTACAAACTTCATGTGTTTCAATAAATGACCCAATCATACCCTTATGACCGGATCTTTTGAACTGGGGAAGGAGAATGTCAAAGTTATTTGATCCACACATAAGATTGTAAAGACCTCAAGTCTAAGGACTAGTCATATAATCGATACATGAAAGTCCTCATAGACACATGGGATAAACACTCCATATGAAAACTTTCGGCGGTCAGTTCGATGGACACGAGCAACTCATGCATCCATGTGATACACCAAGTGGACGGATCTCCGCTAGTAGCCTATGAGATCGGCTACCCCACTTAAGGGCGGATCATATCATCATGCTAGTCTCTCCGCTTTGTGAACGCCCAGATTATTCACAAAACTATGACTATGAACATTTAAGAGTAATGATTCTCATAAGGCGTGGAAGCCATCGTCTTATTACTCCAAGGGCTTTATTACAGTGTTGATGATTCATATAAGTTATGTAAGACACGTATAATAAAGATTTTCATTTTATTAATTAATGAAAATTTTACAAATACATGTACATATAGCCCATCCACAAGTTGGGTATAGGGCATATCACTATCAATCTCCCACTTGCACTATAGCCAACTAGTATGAATCTGGACACCATACTCTCGGGTGTGCCTATCATGCTTTTGTTGAGTCATCCATTTAGTCAGAGAATCTGCAAGATTATCTTCTATGGGTATTTTCTCTATAATAACTTTTTTCTCTCAACAATCTCCCTAATGAAATGAAATCGCCTGAGTACATGCTTGGATTTCTTGTAGGACCTTGATTCCTTTGATTGAGCAATAGCGCCCGTGTTGTCACAGTACATCGTGACGCCATTCTTTATCGTGGGAAGCACTTCCAGCTCCGTGATGAACTTCTTTATCCAGACTGTTTCTTTAGCAAGCCTAGAGTGGTGGAGTCCGCTGTAGTTGACTGCTTTAAGCTTTTTCAACTGACAGCACTTTCATTCAAAGTAAACGGATATCCTGTTTGCGATCTGCTGTCATCCATATCGGTCTGAAAGCTCGCATCACAGTAATCAATGACTTTCATCTCAGAACAATCTCCGTATGTCAAAAAAACATCCTTAGTTCTTCTCAGATACTTGAGGATTGTTTTGACAGCTGCCCAGTATTGCTCGCCAGGATTTGCCTGATACATGCTCGTTATGCTAAGAGCATAAGAGACATCAGGTCTTGTACATAGCATGGCGTACATGATCGATCCTATTACTGAAGCATAAGGGATCCTACTCATACGCTCTCTATTTGAAAGAGCATGTGGACATTGCTCCTTAGATAATTTGATTTCATGGCAAGTAGGTAAATTACCTCTTTTGGAATCTTCCATTTTGAATATTTTCAAAACTTTATCTATGTATGTAAATTGAGAAATTCCTAACAACCTCTTAGATCTATTACGATAGATCTTAATGCCGAGGATGTAGGCTGCTTCTCCCAAATCTTTCATGGAGAAATTCTAAGATAATCATTGTTTGGTGGCTTGTATCATGGGAATATCATTCCCGATGATTAATATGTCATCGACATATATTACAAGAAATACAACAGCATTCCCACTACTTTTCCTGTAAACACAAGGCTCGTCTACATTTTTCATGAAGTCAAATTCTTTGATTGTCTCATCAAATCGTATATTCCAACTTCTGAAGGCTTGATTGAGTCCATAAATGGATCGTTTAAGCTTGCATACTTTATTATGATCATCCTTAGATGAAAACCCCTAAGGTTATGTCATATAGACTTCCTCTACGAGGTTCCCATTAAGGAAAGCCGTTTTGACATCCATCTGCCAAATCTCATAGTCAAATTGTGCAGCTAGTGCCAGTAAAATTCGAATGGACTTTATCATTGCAACAGGTGAGAAGGTTTCGTCATAATCAATTCCTTGGATTTTTCTATAACCTTTCGCCACAAACCTAGCCTTACAGGTTTTGATGTTGCCTTTTGCATCAATTTTACGCTTGTAAATCCACTTGCAGTCTATGGGTTTTATCCCTTCAGGTGCATCTAACAAGTCTCATACTTGATTATGATACATAGAGCTATTTCGGATTTCATGGCCTCAAGCCACTTGACTGAATCAATTTCACGCATTGCTTCATCATAACTGGTGGGATCGTCCTTAT
The DNA here is from genome assembly GCA_019454045.1 of Zanthoxylum bungeanum. Classification (NCBI taxonomy): domain Eukaryota; kingdom Viridiplantae; phylum Streptophyta; class Magnoliopsida; order Sapindales; family Rutaceae; genus Zanthoxylum; species Zanthoxylum bungeanum. Next base: position 52,721 of record SKCR01032753.1, on the reverse strand, counting down.
CAATGACCTGATCATGTTCTTCATCAATATGGAAACCATATCTTTCAGGCTCATGTCTTTCCCTACCAGACCTTCTGAGTTCATAAACTTGTGGTTGTTCCGTCGCTGCCCTTTTGAGGGGCTTGAGGTTTAGTTCTATGTTAGTTTTTTCTTCTCGTACCTCATCGAGGTCATGTCTACTCCCACTATATTTCTTGAGAAGGAATTCATTCTCTAGAAATTTAGCATTTCGTGAGACAAATGTTCTTTGTTCATTTGGGGTGTAGAACACGTATGCTCTTGAGTTCAAGGCATATCCTACAAACTTACATTTAACTGCCTTATCATCCAATTTGTTAGTTTGTGTGAGCTTGACATATGCGTCACATCCCCAAACTCTTTGATAACTAAGACTAGAACGTTTCCCATACCATAACTCATATGATGTTTGACTAACAGTTTTGGAAGGAACTTGGTTTAGTAGTAGTGTTGCAGTTTCTAAAGCAAGACCCCAAAATAAAAGAGGTAGATCCGTGTCTGGCATCATTGATCGGACCATATCTAATAATGTCCGATTTCTCCTTTCGTAGACCTCATTATGATGTGGAGTTCCCGGAGGAGTCCACTGGGAAACAATGTCATTTTCTCTCAAGTAATCTTGAAATTCGTTGCTTAAGTATTCACCACCTCGGTTAGACTTTAGTGACTTAATACTTTTATTAAGCTGGTTTTCTACTTCAGCCTTGAAGTCTTTGAATTTCTCAAAGGCTGCAGATTTGTACCGCATAAGGTACACATACCCATATCGCGAATGATTATCGATAAAGGTAATGAAGTAGGAGAATCCACCTCTAGCGGTGACTGACATTGGTCCGCATACATCAGAGTGTATGAATCTAATGTCTCCGCTGCACGCTTTCATTTACCTTTGAAGGGTAATTTGGTCATTTTACCAAGTAAACAAGACTCACAAGTTCCATAAGGTTTATATTTGAAGGGTTTGAAATACCCATCCTTATGTAGCTTAGTTAATCTTGTTTCATTGATATGACCTAAGCGACTGTGCCATAGAAGTGATTCATTGAGATTATTCGAGTTAACGTTGTATATATTAGAGGTTGAACATTCTTTGTTAGTTTGTAAGACATAGATACCATTATTCAAAATACCATCTCCATATTTTATTTCATTGAAATAAATAGAACATTCATTACAACTTATTAGGCATGAAAAGCCTTTATTACATAAAGAAGAAATTGAAATGATGTTCTTTACTAGAGAAGGTACATAAATACAATATTTTAAGTCTAAAACTAAACCATTCGGCAAAACTAATGAATAAGTTCCCACGCCCAATGCAGCCAGTTCTGCTCCATTACCCATGCGTAAGTCAACCTCCCCATGACGGAGTCTCCTATTGTTTCTCAGGCCCTACACATTGTTACACAATTGAGTCCCACAACCGGTGTCAAGCACCCAAGTAAAAGGTTCAGAGTTTTGAGAATATAGTTCAATCATATAAAACATACCTGAAGCACTGGGCTTCTTGGCCTCTTGGGCTTCCCTAGCTTCCTTGGCTTTCAAGGATCTGCAGTCTTTCTTCCAATGACCCTTCTTTCCACAAAAGAAACATTTCCCATTTCCCTTTTTCTTCTCCACCTTACCATTGGGCTTTAGGTGATCTGGAGCTTTGGCCTTGCCCTTATTTTTCTTTGGGCCTCGTGGCTTCAGGTCCACAACTGTAAGCATGACGAAGGTTTTAAGCTCCAGTTTAAAGTACCTTCTTTATCAGACAGATGAAACTGCATAATAAAGTTAGAGAATTCTTTTGGTAAGGACTGAAGAATTAGATCCTGACATATCTCATGATCCATGATGAACCCGAGGTTGGCCAATTTTTCAATGTGGCCAATCATCTTAAGCACATGTCCACTAACAGATCATTCCTTATACCTTGTTTGGAATAAGGCACATGATACTTGGAATCTCACGGTATGAACGGAAGTTGCATACAACTCCTTCAAGTGAAAGATGATGGTTTGAGCATCCATATCTTCGTGAGCTTTCTGAAGTTCGTCCGATATAGAGCCAAGCATTATGCAAACTGCTTGCTCATCATCATCGATGTGTTTCTTCCAAGCATCGAATGTATTTTGGTCAGCATCTTCTGCGGGTTCAGGGGGAAATGGTCTTTCAAGAACATAGAAAATATTTTCTTGTCATAAGATAATTTTAAGGTTTCTAAACCAGTCATTGTAGTTGTCCCCTTTGAGCTTATGCTCATCAAGGATGGAACAAAGTGATACTCTATTTGCCATTTGAATGTTTGTGAAATATTTTAACCCACATGTTAAGAGAGAATGTTAATATTAGGAATATGTTTTCATTAATGTTTCATAATAACATGGGCTTTTAACATTATGAAGTTGCTCTCACTCAATTGTTTTAAAATTTTAAGCAAATCGCATCAACCCCAATATGATGGATTTCTTTTAGGCAAGGATCCCATTATCATCATTTCATAACTCTGACTAGGGCCGGTCGTTATAAAATACGATAATTAGGTAGGTTCCCAACCAATTTATGATATAAATCACAATTCCTTGATCATTGGGTTGGGCAATCAAACATGCCATAGCTTATGCTAGTCCTTGTGGACACCTAATCTTTGCCACTAAGTTATAAGACCGCGCCTAAGGGTCGCTGCGTCTTATGACTCAGAAAAGTCAAACCATTGTCAATAGTACGATTTAGGGACAAATTGATATTGGTCAGTCTGGTAAAGCCTAGTCCTACCAATACAGTTTAAGCCCTTTGGGTCTATACTTTACAATGGGAGGGAAATTTTAGACTTAAATTATTATTGAGGATTTTAGCAAGTTTAAGTGAATAACTGTCAAATGGATTCCTCCATTGATAATTCCCAGAGGGAGGGTGGAGCGAACTCTCTTAAATGCCCTTATTTTTAGGCTTTTATCGCCTTGGTGACAGAAATAAATAATAGATCCTCCAAATTAGTCCAACACTTTAAATATGCTTTAAGGTAAGCTTTGAGTAAATGATTATCTAGATGTCTTCACAGCTTTTCCTTTTGGCTATAAAAAGGTAGTGAGTGAAGGAAGACATCAAATCATTATCTAACTCTAGTAATACCTTTGGTTAAATTAACTTTAGTTTGGAAAGTTTTATTAACGCCTTGGTCCCACCCCACTTGTATCTTTTATAATGTCTTTTATTATAAACAAGTGATTTATATTTATTAGCCTTAAAGGTAATAAATCTCTAAGTTCATCACGAAATAATTACTTAGCTAAGGGATAAGCAATACACTCTTTATTTCTTAGAAAGTCTCTAGATGCTTGCACCCTAAAATAATCATGTCAATTCTAATCATACATAGAATCATCAAGCATATGAGTTTTAATATGTTGGAATTATTTTAGGCATTAAATAACTTTGATTAATATTTAATTATGATATTGCATTTTATTTTATTCAAATAAATTTACTATTCACGTTTTTCTGCAGACGCGTGAACTTTAAATGCAATTTCACAATTCAAATCTTAACCAGATCATGCAAAACTTGTGCCTAAAATTAAGTTCAGGGTGTTAGCTTACCAACGAGCTTTTAAACACCCAATTTCGAGTTCAAATGAGTGAGAACTAATCAAAATAACAACGGCGCGCTGAAACCACTGTTGGGAAGCGGCCGTGAGTGCGTAGTGGAAAATTGTAATTATTATGCCGCTTTCCCTTTGCCCAATACCCATTTGTTTTGATTATTCTACAAGCCTAGGAATGTTACTATATATTCTAAGCATAAAACTCATAAAACATGCAAAGAACATAAACTTGAACATGCTAACTATCATAAGAACTCTAATTAAAACAAAGAAAGAAAAAGACTTACTTGAACCAAAGACTCCTCCAGTCCTCCCTCAAATCTACAAGCTTTTCTCGAACTCAGCAAGCTCTTCCACGTTCCAAAGAGCCACCCAAGTGTGTGGCCTCTAAAGATGCACACACCAAAGTCAAAACTCAACGGCAAGACTACGCCTTGAGTGCACGGGTATTTTGCCCTTGGTGCTAGCCTAGGCAAATACCTCAAAACTTTTAACTCGAGGTTCCTCTAGTCAATTAGACTTAAGGATCCTCAAAATCAGTGGCTCACTCTTAAACTTTAGAGTTGCTTACTTATATAAACCCAAGATATGAAAGGTTTGGTGCAAAAATTTGTGAAGAGTTCTTTGGGTTTATATAGTGCTCCAAAGACAACAAAATTAATTAAGAATCTGATGTAGGATAAAAGCTAATTTAATCTTAGTCATTGGATCTTAATTTAGTGGTTTAATGAAATTATAAAACCCTAATAAGAGTTTGGGCCGAATTGGAATTCAAAACAAATAACAAAAAATAAATAAATAAAAAATTTTCTATTCACGCAGTACTATTCACGTGTTACTATTCACATGAATAGTAATTTTTTTTTAGCTATTTATTCCAATTCCCAAAGTGCCCCTATCGTCATTCACCAATCTCTAAGTCACTATGGAACCTCATAAATGATATGTTCAATAATTAAACACATTGAACCATTTATGAATAATTCCTACAGCAATCATATATGCTGTTAAATATGTATTGTGCATTGTTAACCATTGATTTCGACTTTGTTGTGTGTGACCTTTTGGGTTCCCCTCATGTTGCACATGAAATGAATCGTGATAATTTAATCGAACATAAATTATCCTCCGATCAGATGGTTGTTCGATTTCAATGACCAAGGTTGACATCTAGCAACATGTGAAGGCCCCCAAATGAGAAGGAAAGATATATATACCCATTTTATATGCGATTTACATATGATACGGTCCCTCGCCTCACTGTATCCCCACCTATTGACCTAGGGTACGGAAAGTGTCTACCCATATGGTCAAATGTATGATGTTGATATTGTCATGAATCGTGCTAACCCAAGAATCTCACATGATTCTTCCGTTGTGGCCACAGTCTCAAGCACTGATCACATATATCAACCCATGAACTGGAACACTACTCTTATAAGAAAATATTATCTGAGAGAGTGGCGATTCTCTATTGTATCTTTACAAACTTCATGTGTTTCAACAAATGACCAAATCATCCCCTTATGACCGGATCTTTTGAACCATGGAAGGAGAATGTCAAAGTTATTTGATCAACGCATAAGATTGTAATGACCTCAAGTCTAAGTACTAGTCATTTAATCGATACTTAAAAGTTCTCACAGACACATGGGATAAACACTCCATATGAAAACTTTCGACTGTCAGTTCGATGGACATGAGCAACTCATGCATCCATGTGATACACCAAGCGGACGGATCTCCGCTAGTAGCCTATGAGATCGGCTACCCCACTTAAGGGCAGATCATATCATCATGCTAGTCTCTCCGCTTTGTGAACGCCTAGATTATTCACAAAACTATGACTATGAACATTTAAGAGTAATGATTCTCATAAGGCGTGGAAGCCATCGTCTTATTACTCCAAGGGCTTTATTACAGTGTTGATGATTCATATAAGTTATGTAAGACACGTATAATAAATATTTCCATTTTATTAATTAATGAAAATATTACAAATACATGTACATATAGCCCATCCACAAGTTGGGTATAGGGCATATCCCTAACAAGAACCACGTAATTAATAAGATGAAAAGCCCCTTAGACAGCTTCTATATAAGTCCAATAGGATGTCAGAATCTTTTACGAAGTATTTGATACTTAATGGTTCTGTTGTTTTCTTATTAAAGAAAATTATCCTATAACTAATAGTGGTAGCGATATTTGATATCGATTTCGGAAGTTAGCATTGAATCATCGATTTAAGATTGTTCGTAACTTACTACAATCAAACTTTGAACTTGATTAAGCTTTCGTTATGAATCGTTCATAAAATGTGCAAATTATTTGCGCAGAAAAAGCAAGGTGAGCTTATTAAAGGTTTGACCTTTATAGTATGACAATGAGAAATGTTATACTCAGCAATCTATTGTAGATTCTGAGAAAACTTGTCTCTAGTCGCACTAATTGAACAATTAAGGATATGTTGGTTAATGTTGATATTAAACATGTATTTTAACTAGGAATACAAAGTGGCATTCCTGAATGGTTTCTTCGAAGAAGAGATCCATTGTGATTTCTTTGTTTGAAGAGTTCATTCTGGAATGGCCCTGGAGTTTGTATTATGCTAAGATCGTAGTTTGGTATAATGGCTTTTAGAGCCTATTGTAGACTCAGGTGAGCTTTCCGGAAATATGTGTTCTCTAATTTTGATACAATTAGATTGTCTGCTTTTATCAAAGCATAGAGAATATATATTTGATAGTAGGGTCAGTGGGAGCGTACAATTTTCTTTCTACTATTGTATATCCTAACGATATTATCATTATTAATGTAATAATGAGATGTTTGTAAGGTAAATGGTTTACCTAAGTCATATTTTCTCCATGAAAGCAGTGTGAGTAGTCTCTGCTATAATTGATATAAAGTTTCATATACGATATAAAACAATAGACTTGTGAGATACTCCCATTAGTTGTGCATTAGATATGATCTAAAAAAGGACACAACAAGACTATATGTATGACAGTTAATATAATTATTTGACAGTTAGTGTGTCTCTGGTATATAGTATTTATCTTTCGTAATGGATGAATCCTTTGTCAAAGGAGAAATTAATTAGATAGTCCAGTCAATCTTATGCATTGTAGGATGATGGAATAATGAATACTATATTACGTGCGATGAAAAATATCAATTTAGTCATAATTGTTAAGAACTATTTTGATATGTTATAGACCATAGGATGTGTCTTGAAATAAGTTCTTTATTATCTTTGAGATATTAAGAACGAGTTTCTTATTCATGGAGAATATACTCTGCAACCATTAGGGTCAGATAGGTTTTGAGTCTAATTTTGACGTTCGATCGTCTACGTCATATAAAGTCAGAAAAGATACAGTGGGAGTGTCACGGTTGATTCTACTGTTTTAGTGGAATTAGTTGTAACTTATAGAGTATTGACTTATGAAGTTGCATAGTGACTTTATAGATTAGAAGTGTTGATATTAGTGTTGTGCTTGCGGTTGTCTGCATAGTATTTGGATTTGATCCATAAATACATAGACAACTCAGTAGCTGTAGCACCATATTGATGTTGCATCTGAGTCATACTGATGTTCTCAAATAAAGTTCCTGGTCAAGATTTACTGTTACAGGTCGGTTAGTAAAATCCACTGAAACCAGTACATTTTGAAAAAATCAAGAAGAAAGTTGAAGGAAATTAGGAGATTTTGAGGTATGAATGAATTATTCATATTGGATATTGAATAATTTATTTGGTAACTGTAAAAGTTTTAAAGTTACGATTTCGCCCAAACCGAGCGTTTCCGCTGCGCTCGCGCTAAAACCCCAATAGTATGTCCATTTGGTCCCCTTGTTAGGCCAATAAATTATAGCAAATTATATATAATTGGATAGTCTAATTATAAACTCACATGCATTATAATTATTAATATGATTAACAATTAAAGTCACACTTGAAACTTATATTAAATAAGTTTAGTATACTTTTTTTTTCTTAAATTTAATGATTCTTATATAATCATGTTTAATTTTATTTTTTTTGTAATTATTAAATTATATTTTATAATTTAATATAAATTTTGGACATAAATGAGTTTGTGATTTGTTTTTAAAACCTCATAATTTAAAAATTGAAATTACAATTATTTCTTATGATAACTTGTTTAATGTCATTATTAAGGTCGAATTTCACAGGGTCGAAATAGGGAGAATTTTGTAATTTTAATTATAAATTAATCTAACCTAAACTCTACCTATAAAAAGAGAAATTTATTTTCTTTTTATCCTAATCTCATTTTGTTAAAAACCCTAGCCACCATTATCCTTATTTTTCTCTTAATTGTTGAAAGATATAAAAGAAAAGAGAAATTCTTATGTTACTTTTGATCTCTGAAAAGGTTTAAGGATTATTTTTGTGAGTATAGCCCACGCTACCTTTTGTTGGTAGCGAGCCATAGTACCGAAGATCATATAGTGTTGGAAGCAAAATCATCTTCTCCTTCTATTCTTCATTCACGGTAGTGAATAGAAAAATCTGCTCACTACAGTAACATATAACCCTTTGTGTGGCTTTGTTTTGTTTCAATTTTCATGCAGAATTTTTGGGAACATAGAGGGCTGACTTGGGGACATTTGGGGCTATTTTAAAGTGTACGCAACACCCTAAAACCGCTGCTAGAAAAACTGCGTGCAGTGGGCAAATTTTAATGTTGTAAACTGATGAATATTCACTGTTGTTCTGTGTTGTTAAAATCATCAAAAAAATATGAAACAGAAGCTTAAAGAGCTGGATAAATTCGGTACTTAGAGGGAAAAGATATAAAATTTTTCAAGATCGATCCTGGTGCCTAAAGGCGTTTCCGCAATGAAATGAGTTAATTTACGAAAAATTCGTACATCGGTTCCTTCAACTATCTCATGCTCAACCAAGAATTCCTCGAATTCAATATCGAGGTATTCACCTCCATGGTCTGATCGTAGAATTTTGATGATTTTACTTAATTGGTTTTCAACCTCAATACGATACTCTTTGAACTTTTTAAAGGTATCTAATTTGTGCTGCATTAGGAAACATACATATATATTGTCATCAATAAATGTGATAAAGTATTCATAATAACCTCTTATTTTTACATTCATTGGACCATAGACGTCCGAATGTACTAGGGGTAAGAACTGGTTCCGGTTCTACCCGGAACCGGTTGGAACCAGACCGATTATCCGGGTTTGGAACCGGAACCGAAATCGGTTGTAACGGTCCGGTTCCGGTTCCAAATTAGAGGAACTGAATTTTAACCGGTCCAGTTCCGGTTCCAAAATAACCGAAACTGGTACCGAATCATAGAACCGATTATGGAACCGAATGTAGAACCGATTTATGGAACCGTATTTGGAAGCGGTTAGATAATCGAATTTATAACCGGAACCGTATTTAAAACGTCATCATTTTTTATAAGGATAAAACTTAAAAGCACTCATTTCGCACATTGCAACTTTTTTTCTCCATTTTGACTTCTCAGATTCTCTTCTCACTTCTCAGTTCTCTACTTCTCTCGCCACTCCCATTAACCCTAGCAAGTGTTTTCGCTTCCTCTTCTCTCTCGCCAGTCGCCATCGCCAAGCTTGTGGGTTCAGCCATTTTCTGAATGCTTTGATTTGAAAACCGTGTGGGTTCAGCCGTTCAAGTTAGGTTATGTATTTGATTTGAAAATCAAAATCATTTTACATTAAACAAATATGAAATATGTAATCTGATTCTGATAGTGGGTTTTGCATACTTTACTTGTTTGGCCTCTTATAATCTGATTCTGATATGTAATTTGTCAACGTAGAAGTTAGAACATTTGATTGAAGAACATTGTTGTTTTGGGATTGCATGTTACTAGGGCACATGATGAGATCAGGAAGCGTTGCAGCTTCGTTAATTAATATTAAGTTTCCTGCAGGTAGCTACCATGTATTGTTGAGTATTGAGGATGGATTTGTGTTTTTACGTGCATTGAAATCAATTTCAATTCTTTATTCGTTGTGTTTGAAATTCTTTTGCATGGGGTTTCCAAATGTAAGTTAAATTATGGTTTACTAATGAGACTTTGTATTTAATTTTTGTGTGATGTATAGTGTTGAAATAATTCTGGTGCCGTATGCATAGCCGGAGACAAGTGAGATCCTGGGGGCTGGTGCCATTATTGAAGAATATTGTTGTTTTGTGCTTTACTTGTTGTATTTTTTTTTTCTTGCGATTGCATGTTGCTATGAATGATTGAATGTGTGCCTGTGTGGAACTGTTTGAAGCAAATATTTACAGGGCAGGGAACTAAATGTAGTAAATCAATGCCTTTAGCCTACTACTTTCTTGCATTATTGGCTTACTGTATTTAGTTCTCTGAACGCTTTCTGTTGTATTTTTTTTTTTTGTGATTGTATATTACATTGTTTCTATACAGGGCCTGTTTAAATTGGATGTTGTTTTTTGATGATTACTATGATTATTGATTGATATATTATTGATTGATAATTTGATACATTACTTTTACTTCTGTTTTCTGTTTTCACAGCTATCAAAAATGGATGCTAATGATGGCAGTCACGCTACTTCAAGTTATCTCGAGTTCGTAGAAATGCGTTCAATATGTGCGATCATTATGAACGTTTGATTAATCCAGATACTGGGACATGTGAACATACAAAATGCAATTATTGTGGAAAAGTTTTATCATACAAAGTGACATCAGGTACTTCTTCGATGAAAAAACATCTAAAAAATGCACTAGTTATCCATGTAGATAAGAAGCAAAAATAACTTTCAAGCAAGACGTGTGGTAACAGTGAACCTAATACTCTTACAACATGGAAATTTGATCAAGAGTATTGTAGAATTATGCTTGCTAGGTGTATTATAAAAAGATGAGTTGCCTTTTATTATAGTAGAATGTGATGATTTTAGAGAGTTTGTGCATGCTTTACAACCTCGGTTTAAATTTTTTTCTCGCTTTACTATTGCTAGAGATTGCATGAAAGTGTATGTTAGTGAGAAGAATAGCTTGCGAGAATGCTTAGAATCCTTAAATACAAGAGTAGCTTTGACGAAAAATATTTGGACTTCTGTACAAACTCTAAGTTATTTGTGTCTCACAATTGATTTTATTGATAATGATTAGAAGTTGCAAAAAAGAATTTTGAGTTTTGTTGAAATACCTAGTCATAAAGGAAAAGATATAGGAAAAATGGTAGAAGCATGCATTCAAGAATAGTGTATTGATAACAAAGTGTCTACGGTTATAGTAGACAATGCTAGTTCTAATGATATAGCAATTACATATTTGAAGGGTAGACTTCCAAACTTAGTTATGGGTGGAGACTTTCTCCATATGAGATGTGTTGCTCATATTTTGAACTTGATTGTGAAGGATGGCCTTGTTGAAATTAAATAATCTATTAGTCAAATTCGTAGTGTAGTTAGATACGTGCGGAGTTCTCCGGCTAGAGCCCATCAATTTAAAGTGTGTGTTGAGAGAGAGAAAATATCTAGTAGTTGTAAAGTTTGTCTTGATGTTTCAACTAGGTGGAACTCCACTTACCTAATGCTAGAATCAACTCTTGTATTTCAAGAAGCATTTGATAGGATGGATGATGAAGATGTTGCCTATAGGATAGAACTTGAGAGTGATGATGGTGTTCCCACTTGGGAATATTGGCAAAATGCCAAGGTTTTGGCAAGATTTTTTTAAAAAAAATCTACGTTGTCACTAAAAAATTATCAAGATCTTTGTATGTCACATCTAATGCTTATGTTCATGATATTGTTGCCATTCTCACTTGCATGAATGAATGGGCAAATGAGTCAGATCCTTATGTTAAAAGTATGTGTCGTAAAATGAACGAAAAGTCTGATAAATAGTATGAAAATGTTGATAAGACAAACTTTATGGTTTTAATAGCTGTTGTGTTGGATCCTAGATATAAGATGTATGTGGCTAAGTTTTTTATAAGAGACTTTTTGGTAATGATAGTGCAAAAGTTAGTTTTATAATAAATATGGTAACAGAAGTTACGAAGCAAGTACAAGTAGTTTATCTCAAACCTCAACCCGCATGGACTAGTGTGGTTATGATGGTGGTAATAATGATGACATATATATTCAAGATGAATTGATGAGGTTTATAAGAGATTAACAAGATTTGGAGCCTAAATCTGAGTTAGAAAAGTACTTTGAATAAGCTTTTGAAGATGGTAGGAAATATCTTGATATCTTAGGTTGGTGGAAGAGTAATAGATTCAATTCTAAGATTCTTTCTCAAATTGCAAGAGATGTGTTGGCGATTCCCGTATCCACTGTAGCTTCAAAGTCGGCTTTCAATACATCTGGTCGTGTTCTTGATCCATTTCACAGTTGTTTAACTCCAAAAGTTGTTCAATCATTGATATGTACTCAAGATTGGTTAAGGAGTGCGCCAACACTAATAAATATTGAAGAAATAATGGAAGATGCAGAAAAATATGATGCAATAAAGACATTATGTTTTATTTTTCTGTAATTTTAATTTTATTCATGCACTAACTAGCTAGTATATAATTTTTGTAACAGAAGCGAGTGAGCTGATGATTGTAGATGATAATGATATTGTTGATAGTGATATCAATGCTGATACGGATGATGAAGTTTTATATGTGAGTCATTTATTAACTGCTGTAGTTTCTCATTTCTCTATTTGTTTGAGCTGTTTCTGATTTATATTAATATGTTGATGTGCCAGTAGTTTCATCTATTGCTGCTATTTTTTGGCATTTTTCTGCTGCTTTCTGCTATTCTGCTTCTGCTGATGTTATTTTTGGCTTCTGTTGTTGCTGTTTTGCTATTCTATTTTTTGCTATTTTTTATTATTCTGCTTCTGCTGTCTGTTTCTGTATTTTGTTGTTCTGCTTCTACTTCTGCTTCTGCTTCTGCTGGCTGTTCTGCTACTGTTTTTTGCTTCTGATGGCTGTTTTACTTATACTTCTGCTTCTGCTGGCTGTTCTGTTCTGCTTCGGTTGGCTGTTTCTATATTTTGTATGTTGTTTCTACTGGACTGTTTCTGTATTTATGTAATATACTAATTCAAGTGTTAGAAATAAATCAAATAATTGCATTTTCAAAGTTTGACAATATTATATAAATAGGGTAATTCGGAACTGGACCAAAACCGAATTGGAAACGATTAATAGGGTACCTTATTTAATTGTTTAGTTCTAGTTCTACTTAGTTAGGAACTGATTTTTTCTGGGTAGGTTCCGGTTCCATGCGGAACTGGAACCGGAACCGAAACCGATTTTGCTCACCCCTAGAATGTATGAGCTCAAGTGTTCATTGGCTTTTAGTCATTTTAATAAAATACCTATTGGTCATTTTGCCTTCTAGGCAAGGCTCACCGACTGGTAAAATGTCGACCTTTAACTGCCTTAAAGATCTGCTATTCACTAATCTGTCTATCCTGTCAAGGTCAATATTGCTAAGTTTAAGATGCCACAGATATGTATCATCGTGAGAAATCTTTCACCATTTATTTTTTGGTTTTTGACCTAAAACATTTAAGTATTGAGCATTGTATTTTGTCTTAACTGCCTAAACGCATACAAGTTGTTTTCCAAATTAATTGTGCATATTTTTAACCCATTTATAGAAATAAAAATTAAAATAATATTAAAAGCAATAAAAAAATCCATTATCCATAAGTCTAGAAACAGAAATCAAATTCTTGCGAAATTTAGGAATGAAAAGCACAATCTAAATTTAAATAACAATTATTTAAAAAAATTTGAAATTTGCAACTCCCACTGCTCTTGTTGAGACTACATCCTATGTCTCGACTCTCATGGTGAATCACCTTAAGTAAGGTCTCTTCATGAATCAAGTAGATGTAAAGAGGAACAAACATGGTTAGTGGCTCTAGAATCTATAATCCATACCGATTTATCATCCTCAATTAATAAGGACTCAATTAAAACTAAATCATATTTACCTATGGCATTCTTCTCATCGGCTCTGTGTGGTACTTATGATAATTTCTTTTCAAACGCCTATCATTTTTGTAGTGGAAATATTTTCCATTAGATTCAGCGTCGCCATCGATATAACCTCCATGGGTTTCAGCCGTGTTGAAGTGGGTCATCATCCTTAAGACATGCTCTCGGAAGGATGATTTTCCTTCATCCTCAAGGTTGTCACGGAGCACAAGGCCTCATGACGTTGTCGCTTTGAAGGCTACCTGAACATGCCTTGTAATTGGCCTCGACCTATCTCTGGTGTGTATAGCGAATAGCTTGGTTAGCATTTTTTTCCGGCTTTTTACGACATTCCTCTGTCAGGAAAAACTTAAGGTCTTCATAGATTGGGACATCATTCATATTACTTTTCCATTTCATGTAGTTTTCTCCCATTAATTTGTCGTTAGCAAGTATGGAAATTATAGGGGAGACCATGGCTGAAAATAAATAGCAAACGTGCATTTACATCACATATAAAAGTATCATAAATATTTTTGGCATAAAATTAAACATGATGCATGTACATTTTATAATGAATTAGAAACCCTAAAATAATTATTATGCCACGATAACCTAATATTCGGCAAATAAGTGACATCGTATGGCATGTTGGTTTGAGACAATCTCAATTGATTAATATTTTTGGGAATAATGTTTATTCCGATATTAATCAGTCTTTTCAAAATTCTTAGACTTAACTAATGAAATGTTGTTATATGGTAGGTCAAATCACTAAATACATCTAAAATTCCTATCCTCTCGGAATTCGATCGTGATATTGACTTAAATTGGACATCGTCCGTAGGGGGACGAAAATAAAAAAGTCTCGAGGCATCTTTTGAATCTCACGCTATTAAAATAATAATGGAGATCACATGATATATTATCATATATTCCTCTCCCATTCACTACTTTAAAATATATAATATTTCATTACATTAGTATCTACTCGTTCAGATTATGCGCGGCTAAAGACATAGTCTATCACTTATTAGTGAGATATTAGTGATTTTTCTAATTTTAACACTTAAAATTTTGTTCACTAATCTTCTAATTTTTACCTTAAGTACTATTGATTCTCTAGTTGACAATTTATTCATAATCATTATGAATATTAATCTTTCTATTCGTAATAGAAATACATGGATGCTCTAATCGTTCAAGTACCAAATCAACCCTTAAGGAAGATACTCACCTACATCTCGTAAAAAGGACTGAACTCCATATCTATGTAAAAAGTAACCAGCTACACATCAAACTATGTCCCCAAAGTACGTAGCTATTAGTCGTGATTTCTACAACAACCTCACCTTTGTCAATCAAATGACATGGCCTGCCATGCAGGAGTTCATAGTACACTCAGGATTCATATCAATCCATATATGACCATCTAGTAGATTGAAATGAATTTCTTTATTTAACGGATATTATAAGAAATTCATTTCTATCTGGGTCCAGTCCTATATGATCACATCATATAAGGTGCTTTCATTCTCATGTCACTACATGGACGATCCTGGATCGAGTCGTCATACAATTATAGAATGGACCGCAGCTATAGATAAAACACAAACAAAGTACTTGTTTTATTCGCTATATATGGACTATTTTAGATTACTAACTTCAGACTTAAATCCTCTTGTGTATGACACTCGTACACTAAGTCTGAAGGCACATAAGTAATAAAGGGTAAACATGATAATTTACAGTATGTGATTCAAATAAAAAACAATTGATAAATGAATAATGCATTTTTTATTTTATATCAAATAATTACATTTACATTACATGAAGCTCTAAGGCATATATCCCAACAATCTCCCACTATACACTAGAGCAAATAAAACATGTCACGTAATCCTACACCCTCTAGGTAACCTTTAAATACTTAGTTGATAATGTCTTTGTAAACAGATCAGTCAGGTTCTATGCAGCTGACTTATTTGGGTTATACCCAGAAAGATAGAGTCGACTATGAGGAGACTTTCTCGGTAGTAGCCATGCTCAAATCCATCATTTCTATTCTCTCAATTGTCGCATATTATGACTGTGGGATTTGGCAATGGACGTTAAGATTGCATTCTTAAATGGCAATCTTGATAAGTGTATCTGTATGGTATAACCAGATAGGTTCGTAGCCCAACGTCAATAGGAAAAGGTTTGCATGCTACAAATGTCCATTTATGAACTTGAGCAGACATCTCGATCTTGGAACATAAGATTTGATACCACAATTAAGTTTTATAATTTTGGGCAGAACGTCAATGAGCCTTGCGTATATAAGCGCGTCATTGACAGAAATGTATTTTTTCTAATTTTGTACGTTGATGATATTTTACTCATTGGGAATGATGTAAAAATATTATCGGACGTGAAATCCTGGCTAGCTAACCAATTCCAAATGAAAGATTTGAGAGAGGCCAATTATGTACTTGGGATCCAGATTCTTCGAGATCGCAAGAGACGACTATTAACTATGTCTTATACATCCTACATCGATAAGATCCATGTGAGATTTGGGATGTAGAATTCCATGAATTGCGTAGAACCTGACTGATCTGTTTACAATGACATCATCGGCTAAGTGTTTGAAGGTCAGCTAGAGGGTCTAGGATTACGTGACATGTCCCATTTGCTCTAGCGCAAGTGGGGGATTGATGGGATGTACGCCTTAGAGCTTCATGTAATATGTAAACAGAATAATTTATTATAAAATAAATTATGCATTGTTCATTTATCAATTATTTTTATTTAAATCACAAATTTTAAATTATTCAGTTTACCCTTGATTACTTATGTGGCTTCAGACTTAGTGTATGAGTGTCATATATAAGAGGATTTAAGTCTGAAGTTAGTAATATAAAATAGTCCATAGAGAGAAAAATAAAGTGGGTACATTATTTGTGGTTTATCTATAGTTACGTTCCATTATATAAATATATGACGACCTTGATCCATGATCGTCCATGTGATGACATGAAAATGATGACACCTTATATTACGTGATCATATAGGACTTGACCCATATAGAAATGAATTTCTCATAATATCCGTTAAATAACGAGATTCATTTCAATCTACTAGATGATCAGACATGAATTGATTAGAATCCTAAGTGTACTACGAACTCATGCATGACAGGCTATGTCCTTTGATTTACAAATGTGAGGTTGGTGTAGAAATCCCAACCAATAGCTATGTACTTTGGGGACATTGTTTAGTGTGTAGTTGGGGATATTTTACATAGATATGAAGTTAACTTATTCTTGTGAGAAGTATAGGAGTATCTTCATAAAGAGTTGATTCGGTACTTGAACGATTAGAGCGCTTAATCCTTTCTATTGCGAATAGAAAGATTAATTTTCATAATAGTTATAAATAAATCGTTCATTAGAGAATTAATGGTACTTAAGGTAAAATTAATTAGAGGGGTATGATAGATATTTTAACCTGGCTCTAATTATGAGATACTCATAAAGGGTTGATCCGTATGTAATGACTATATCGATGGACACCGACGTAGTTCGGCTTATATAATATATCTGCGGCAACGAGAGTGCATCTTTGAGTTTTTAGTGGAATAACCTAAAGTTAATCATTCAGAATATTTAACTAAAGAGTTTAATTAATATTTTGTGATTATTGGAGCTCAGAAGCGTATGTCCATTTGGTCAATATGCTAGCTCGATATACTGTAGCAAATTAAATATAATTGGATAGTCCAATTATATACTCACATATATTATTATTAATGCGATTAAAATTATATATGTCAAACATGAGACTTAATTTTAAAATTTAATATAAAGTTTTTATTTAAATAAATGATAATGAGATAATCATTTATTAAGTTTTTTAAAAAATGTTGTAAATATTAAATTGTTTAATATATCACTTTTGGAATAAATGATTTTAAAATTTAATTTTAAAATTCATTATTAAAAAAATAGTTGTTATATTTTTTTAATTAGTAACACTTTTAATGTCATTATTATGACATTTATCATGAAAATTTTGATTTTATAAAAGTATAGGGTTGGCCGAATTTTTTGAAAAAAAAAAGAAGGATTTTGTTTAATTTTGACAACCTAAACCTTAAGTATAAAAAGGAAATATGATTTTATTTTGAGACCTCTCACTTTGAAAAAACCTTTAGCCACCATTGTTCTTATTTTCTGTCAAGAGTTGAAAGAAAAGAAAGAAAAACAAAAGAAAAAAAAATAGTGTTTGATAATCTTAAAATCTAAAGTGTTTAGGGATTTGTTTGAAGAGTCAAACCCACTTTTGCTTTTTTTGGTAACGAGTCATAGCACAGAAGATTAATTGGTGTTGACGTAAGAACCTTTTTCCTCTCATTCGTGAATCATTCGGCAGTGAGTAGAAAAATCTGCTCACTATCTCCACTTTAAACACTTGTTAGTGCTCCGTTTATGTTGTGATTTTGCCCAGAATTTTTGGGAACATAATGTACTATTTTATGGACGTTTTGGGAATATTTTGGAGTCATTATTTTGTCCAAAACAATGGTAGAGAAATCAGCGGTAGAAAAATCAACGACCAGCCAGCACATAAATAGTGAGATGTGCGCGCCTAAATGGTGTTTCTGGTGTGCAAAACAATCCAGTTTTTGGGCTGTAGTTCAGGGCTAGAAAAATCATCAAAAACAGTAGCAAAATAAGTCCAAAGAAGTAGGACAGTTTCGGCTAAGAATGGGCAAAAGCAGAAAAATTTTGAAGGTCGATCTCGGTACCTAACAAACTTCCGCCATGTGGGAAATCGTTTCCTACAACTCATTTATCAAGAAGTACAATTATCAAAGTACACTCCAACAATATTATTCTAACTTCCTACTTATGCCCTTACACCTATACATGTACACAGCTCGGTTTCGGTTCAAAACTATAACCAAATCGTGCGGTTGGCGGTTTGGTTTTGGCCGAACCACAACCAAATCGTAAACTAAAGGTTTGGTCTACGGTTCGGTTACAGTTTTTGCCAAAGTCGTACCACAACCGAACCTTAACCGTCCGAACCGCACATAGCGTTACGGTTTAAGGTTTGATCGGTTGTGATTCGGTTAAAACTAAAATGCAACCGAATCTTAATCCGGCTGAACCGTGTGGTTTGGTTCGGTTTAAGGTCTGAAACCGTTTTTTTTTAAAAAATATAAATTAAATTATTATAAAAATAATAAAAATTAAAGATTTACAAAAGAGTAAATAAATTTCATGGATTATGTAGTATCAATTATTTGAATATTATATCTACTTACATAATCATTATATAAATCAAGTAAAGTTCTCATAACATTATCAATAATTGAATAACCAATCACAGTTCTTTCACCTAATAAAGAATGCTAATTTTGTAAAACATTTTCTAAATCTTCAATTTTAAACCTTAGATCCAAAACAAAAGCAACAAGTTAAAGTAATGGTACGTCTCTCTAATAATTAAGTAATTTTGTCCTCATTTATGCAACTTATTTTTTAATTACATTTGAAGAATCATCAACAACATTGTTAGGATCATCAAATTCGTTGTTAGATCATCAAATTCTTTGTTAGGATCATCAAAAATATTTTTAGGATTATCAAAAACATCATCAGATTCATTATTATTATTATTAGGTTCGGCTATTACCCCAACAATGTCAAGACTTGTAAGGAGAAAAATATTTGAAGTTGGATAATAAACACCACTTAAAATATTCGTAGTATCATTAAAAACTTTTAAAATCTCTAAAAGTTTTGAACAAACTTCTCAATGACTGGGTTATAAAACTACATCATATTGATAATGCGCAACAAATGAACATAATAAATCTTTATATTCAAAACTTCATTTAGTAAAAAATAAGTAGAATTCCAACGAGTTGGAACATCACGTCTGAATTTTTTCGGCAACATCACGTCTAAATTTTTTCGGCCTAACACCAATTTTCTTACAAAAAGTACACGATTCTCTTCTAATCATTACATAAATATTATGTGCAGTGTGTGCATTATCAAAAAACCGAAATGCAATAATTCTTTTTTGAATAAATCACGAATCATCAATTCAATGACATGTCACATCTATGTATGAATGTGACTGCCAATGATCACTCCATATGTCACTACAAATTGAAACACGACATTTAAGTTTAAAAAATAATTCCCTTAAATTATCTTGACTTTTTGCATACAATTCCATCCTTTTTTTACATGTCATCCTAGTAAGTTTACATGCAACATAATTCAATTTTTCATGTATTAAATCATTAAAAGACATTTTTCGCCAAAAGCTAATTATTCCATGGAAATAAATTTAGTTAGATTATATTTCCATTAAGATTCATTATATTTAAATAATTTAGTATAAGAAGAAGAACATGGACCAGAAGCAGAAAACCTTGTCATTTGTGTTTGTGTTGTATCAATCTCAAACTCAGTTTTATCGGTACTCCTCATATGACCCTTCATAGTTCCATACCCACCGATGTATTTGTAAATTTTTCCACAATAATTATAAACATCATTCTTCTCACTAGTAACATCATTCACGACCAGAGTGAAATATTTTGTCAACATTTCAGAACCTCGATTTTTTCACTAGAATACGTGAAGTCATTTTACCGATGATATGTTGAGTGGTATCCTCAGCCTCAAGAATATTAGTGTTGTGTGATGAACTTTCCATTATAATAAATAGACTAAGATAATAAGAGAATAAATTGATTGAATATATGAGATTTGAGAAATTGAGAGAGTGGGAAGAGTAAATGAATATGTGATTTTGAAAAATGAGTTAAAGAGTTATTTTTAGTGTTTTTTGACTTGTTATGATGCTCAAAATGCCCCCAAAATATAGTTGTTGGGATGAGCAAATTAGACATTTTAAAATTTGTTATTATATATATAAAAAAAAAAAAGAAATAGTTGTTTACGATTCATACCTTAAAATGTTACGGTTCGAACTATGCCCCAAAAATATGGTTGTTAGGAGGGGCAAATTAGACATTTTAAGATTTATTATTATAAAAAAGAAATAGTTGTTTACGGTTCAAATCTTAAAATGTTACGGTTCGAACTAGAACCGTAACTGTTACTGTTCAAACCGGTCCAACCGCCGGTTTGGCGGTTGGAATTTTAGTCCAACCTTAACCAAACTGGACCCATCCGGTTCGATTTCGATTTGCGGTCTGGTTGGTTCGGTTGGTCAACGGTTGATCAATGGCTCGGTTGCTGTTTGAAACCACAACCGTGTGCATGTCTACTTACACCTATAACACAAGGTTTTGTGAATACTTCTACCAAACCATGCTAACCACGTTGTGCCACCCCAAACCTGTGGCTAAGACCAATCCAAAACCTCGGTGGCCAAATCAGCCAGAACAACACAAACTCAAGCTTCCTTTACAAGCCTAACTCTCGGTAGTACACATAACACACACATGCATATTGTGTCCCCATTAACACAACTCAACATCACTAATTCATTCACTAATCTCATCATACACCACTCGACCATCTTGTCCAACATCATGTTCAATAACCTCACATTATCGACTTCCAAACGACTCCCTCAACAATTAAGGTCAAGACTAAGACACCCCTACACATTCGTATCATCAACACATAACATATTTTTCATGCTTATAAACACTTAAACAAACTCAACATCGAGCTTCAGCCAAGTTTTAAAATTCGGCCAAAGCACTCATTTTACAACCTTGGTAATTCCAACCAAATCCGTGCATATACCGTGTCAGTAAACATTTCCTATATACGATTAACTAACCACAAATGCAAAAATCCCAAAATCCAATATGGGTCAAAATGGGCTTCAATGAACCCACACCACACAAGGCATACCAACCTACGTCATCCACATATCTTACTAATGACAACCTATTTAAGCTTGATTATCAACTTATTATGTAAAAACATTGAGTTTTTCATAATGGGTTAAGAACCTTAAAATGATAAAATGAAACATAACCATGAAAATGGAGGTTAGGAAGCTTACCTGATCAATATTATGCTTGGAAATTCATAAAATTATCATGATTTGGCTTGATTTTGAGAGAAAAGAAAGAAGTGTTTTTAGGGGAAAAAATCATTAGGGAGAGAGGGGAGAGAAAAATGAAGGAAAAAATCTTTAAAGACCTTGATATAGTGGCCTAAAATCTAAAATATTATGTCTAAAAATCGTTAACGCCCGTCGAACACAACATGAATGCAGGCTCTTTGGAGGCCTGCGTTCGAATGACCAATCGAACATGACTCAAATGAAGGCTCTTGGAAAGCTTCGTTCAAACGGACCGAAGAACGTGCAACAAACATAATTGCTGGTTTACGTGCTTATGCCCACACGAACGCAACATAAACGCGAACACAATGGAATGGTAAATCTAAGATAGAATGAATGCAAAATAATCCCAAATGGTCCTGGACCCAATCTGGAGGCTCAACCATCATGCATATATCTAACGCGAGTAATACGCTTTATTTACATGACCTATATGACCATGGCTACGATACTGAACATACCAAATACCTGAGCTATTATATACAACAGTTGTTTCGCATGAACTGTAGTGCAGTTTTTATCACTGCAGTTTCGCAACCAAATAAACCCTAAAATAGTTCTCAATCGATCCCCTGCAACCCAAAATATTTTCTACAAAAATTGAAGTCACAACAGCCCTGTTTGGCGTGATATGTGCTGAAAAATTTTGCCCTTTGTCGAAGGTAGAGTGTGCACTCTTGAATCTCACAAATATTTTCTCTATATATTTTAGAGAAAAAATCATTGCACACTACTGTGATCTTTTTCTCTGTAGAGAAGAAAATAACAAAGGGTGGCTAGGTTTTTATTTTATATCTTTTATTTAATAAAAGAGAACTAGCATATCTTTTATACTTAGGGTAGAAGTTGTTTAATTATAATCAAATTAGAAAAAACAACTCCTAACAATTCCCCCCATTTTTTGATTTAATTAATTAAATACATAATATTAGATATTATGTATTTATTTTGGAATCAAATTCCAAAATTATTTAATCAAAGATTAAATAAATTATTAAGATAATTTAAACTCTTTAAATTTTAATTTGATTATCTTATAATCATGTACATTAAAAACTTTATATTAAACAATTTAATATATTTTTCGAGTATGGTTTAAATAAATTATTAATCGCATAATTTTTTTATAGCATATAGTTATGCATGTGAGATCATAATTGGACTTTCCAATTATTTTATGGCTTCCTATAATGTATCAAGCTAGCAGGGGGACCAAATGGACATTTAACTCCGAGCTCCAACAATGTCGGGATATTGATGAATTTTTTTTAATCAAATATCTTGAATTATTAATTTTAGGTTATTTCACTAAATACCTGAAGCTGAACTCTCGTCACTATAGATATATTTTTTACTGAGCCATGTCGGCGTCTATCGATATAATCATTACGTACGGATTGACCATTCACGAGTATTTTATAATTATAGGCAAGTCATAATATATGTTATACTCTTCTAATTATTTCTTATACCTTCCGAGCCATTGGTTTTCTAATGAACAAATTATTCACAATTATTATGATTTTTCTCTTTTTATTTATAATAGAAAGATTCGAGTGTTCTAATTGTTCAAGTACCAAACCAACATTTAAAGGTGATAATCCTATACTTCTCACAAGAATGAATGGATTCCATATCTAAGCAAAACGTCCATAACTACACACCAAATCTTGCCCCCAATGTACGAAGTTATTAGTCGGGATTGCTACACCGATCTCACCCTAGTGAATCAAAGGACATAGCCCGCTATGTAAGAATTCATAGTACTCTCATGATTTAGATAAATCCATATATGATTTCTATTAGGCTGATATGAATTTCTTTGTTTAACGGATATTAAAAGAAATTCATTTATGTTTACGTTCAGTCCTATATGATCGCATCACATAAGGAGCCTTCAATCCCATGTCAACACATAAACAATTCTGGATCAAGGTCATCATACAATTATGGAATGGACAACAATTGTAGATAAACAACAAACAATCGTCTTTGTTTGTACTTTACAAACTATTTTAATACTTAATTTCATACTTAAATCCTCTTGTATATGACATTCATACGAACATGAGTAATCACAAGTATGCATGACAATTTACAATATGAGATTTAAAACAAACAATTTTAGAAATGAAAATGCATCGTTTATTTATTATAATAACTATGTTTATATATTACATGATGCTGTAGAGTATATATCATAACAATTAGTTTTCTATTTAATGTAGTTTTCTCCTGTTAGTTTATCGTTTGCAACAATATAAATAATAGGAGAAACCATGGCCGAAAATGAAAACAAACATGTATTTAATTACATTCATCGTATACATTACGCCAAAA
This sequence comes from Zanthoxylum bungeanum, assembly GCA_019454045.1. NCBI lineage: Eukaryota > Viridiplantae > Streptophyta > Magnoliopsida > Sapindales > Rutaceae > Zanthoxylum > Zanthoxylum bungeanum. Next base: position 28,672 of record SKCR01032753.1, on the reverse strand, counting down.
ATAGGATTTATTGACATTTTTTTGTGACACCTTTCAAAAAGTATCAATAAAGTGAGAAAAAAGCATAATTTTCCATTTTTTTTAAAAAAAAATCAGAAATTACTAACACTATGGTATTAGTATATTTAACATAAAAAATTAATGATATTAAAGTATCATTAAAAACTAAAAAAATTAGAAGTGCTATCGTTTGAACTCGAACAGGCTTATGCATTTACACTCCAACCACTTACAACTAGGCCACAATTTTTAAGTGTAATTACTAAAATAACCACGACACTAATATTTAATTATAAAACTACCCCTACCACACTAATATTTAATATTCTATTTAACCTAAAAATAGAATATTAAAACATGATAACCCTAAACCCCTTTGCCCTCCAAAAATTTGACTTTGCCTCCAGAAAGCTTTTACTTCCCTCCACGCACCTAAATCCATCCTCCAACCCTAAAATCAAAACATATTGAATCTAAACCAAATTATAGAAGTTGGAGAACTTAGAAGCTGTCCCTCAAGGCTACCAGCACCACTAATGGACAGAGCATCGGTTCGGGTTCGGGTTCGGCTTTTGCATCACTCAATTTTGAGATCGCTGTCTTCAAGAAGGAGAAGAGTGCGAGATCGTTAACTTCGTTGGTTTGACCTTTCACAGCGACTAGAGGGTTTAGTACGAGCTCCGAGAATCTATGATTTTTGCTTTGCTTGTCATCGAGGCTCTGTCCATAGTATTAAAGAAAACAAAACCCACAACCCAAACACGAATCTGTAAAATTACAAGTTAAAAGGGAAATGGGTGTTCGGATCTAGATCCATTTGAAGCCATGGCGGCTCTGAAACGACATGTCGCATGGATCATCTCTGTGGTTGTTCTTGTTGGAAAAATGCTTATGAATAAGCATTTTGAGGCTTAATTTTAAGCATGATCCACTTCGGGTTAATGGTTGTTATTGAATTATTCAGATACTCCTCCGTGAGTAGTTCGAAATGGTATATTCATATGCTTAAAATGGTGCTTGGGTGAATGAGAAATTATTGCTCAAAGTTCACCCATTGGTGTTGGAAAATAAAGAAAAATGTGCTTGTCCCACATGGGAAAGCTATAAGAGAGAAAGTGTATTTATATATGATTACTCACATGTATATGGGTAAGAGTTATAAGGATAGGGACTCTCTCTACGTGCGCTCGCAGGGGGGTGCAAATCAAAATCCGAACAGGCTTGGTTCGTGTGCACCCGCGCGTCCTGCTTACACGAATGCCGGACCAAATTTGTGCGGGCTCGGCCCACCCAATTTTTGCTTGTCTCTTTATTTTTCCAAACCTTTGAAGTTCCCTAACAGTTAATTAATTCAATTAATTAATTTTTTACTTCAATCGAAAGGTCCCTCATTAATACTAATGCACCTTCGGTAGGGGACGAATTTGCTTTAAGGATATTGTTGAAATCAACAAGCCTCGGGATAGTGATGATTTGGGCTGATTTCAGGGTCCGCTCGTGAGGGTCCGCTCATCAGCCTCTGCCTCTGCTCGCCAGCCTCTGCCTCTGCTCGCCAGCCTCTGCTCTCAGCGTCTGCCTCCACTCTCAGCGTCAGCCTCTGCTCTCAGCGTCTGCCTCCACTCTCAGCGTCTGCCTCTGCTCTCAGGGTCTGCTGCGTGGGTCTGACGTGAGGGTCTGATTTAAGGGTCTACCGAGAGGGTCTACTAGGCTGAAATTAAACCTATTTTGGATTTCCTTATAACTACCAATCATTGTATTTGGAATACTTGTAATACAGTCTTAAAACAAATTCGTTCTGTGGATATGGAAATCAGTCCAAACACAGTTGATCCAAATGTGGCAGCCTCTTGGGCTGGCCAACATGCCTCAGCCTCTGGGCTTAATCTGTCAGCCTCTTGGGCTGGCCAAGGTGTTGCTGCCTCTATGGCTAGTCAACCTGTTGGACATGTGAGCCATGTCAATCCTGTTGCTAAAAAACCTGAAAAATTCACTGGTCAGAATTTCAAAAGGTGACAACAGAAGATGTTCTTTTACTTGACCACGTTGAACCTTGCGAAGTTCCAAAAGGAAGATGCTCATGTACCCGCGGAGGGTGACATTGACATCCAAGTGATCAGTGTGATCGACGCTTGGAAACATTCTTGAATTCCTATGTAGGAATTATGTGTTGAATGGGCTAAGTGATTCATTGTACGGTGTGCACGCCGGAATGGAAATAGCAAAAGGGCTTTGGGAATCTTTAGATCGGAAATATAAAACTGAGGATGTCGGTACTAAGAAATTTGTCGTAGGCCGATTCCTAGATTTTAAGATGGTGGATTCCAAAATTGTGATAAGCCAAGTACAAGAACTGCAGATTATTCTAGCAGAAATTCATGCTGAGGGAATGCGTTTAAGTGAAACCTTCCAAGTAGCCTCGATAATTGAGAAACTACCACTTGGTTGGAAAGATTTCAAGAATTATCTAAACCACAAGCGAAAAGAAATGAGCATTGAAGACTTGGTTCTTAAGCTCAGAATTGAGGAAGATAACCGAGTATCTGACAAGAGAGGAATATCTCATGAGGCCAATGCAAATGTTGTTGAACTTGGCCATAAAAACAAGAACCTCAAAAATAAAGGGTCAAAGATGGGCCCTAAAGGAAGAGTTTCCAAGAAATCAAAATTTCAAGATAGATGCTTCAACTGTGAAAAAATGGGTCACAAGTCTTCTGAGTGCAGACTACCGAAGAAGAAAAAGAAATAAGAGGCTAATGTGCTGGAAAACATGACTTAAGATGTTTCAGACATTAACCTTTCTGCTGTGGTTTCTGAGGTGAATCTGGTGGGGTCTAACCCAAGAGAGTGGTGGATTGATACTGGTGCCACTCGGCATGTGTGCTCGGACAAGAGCATGTTTTCTTCATTTGAGCCTGCTGGTAATGGGGAAAAAATATACATGGACAATTCAGCAACATCTGAGATTGAAGGTCAAGGAAAGGTGATTCTGAAAATGACCTTTGGGAAAGAGTTGACTCTGAACAATGTTCTGTTTGTACCAGAAATACGGAAGAATCTTGTGTCTGGATCGCTTCTGAACAAGCACGGATTCCGAATGGTGTTCGAGTCTAATAAAGTAGTTTTAACTAAAAATGGGATGTATGTGGGAAAAGGGTATGTAACTGATGGGCTCTTTAAGCTCAATGTAATGGTTATTAAACCCACAAATATCAATAAAGCTAGTTCTTCTACTTATATTGTTGAGTACTCTAATCTATGGCATGGTAGATTAGGACATGTTAATTTTAATTCATTGCGGAAATTAATTAACATGAATCACATTCCCAATTTTAAAATTCATAACAGACATAAGTGTGATACTTCTGTTGAGGCAAAACTGACTAGATCATCTTTTCATAGTATTGAAAGAAACTCTGAACCAATTGATCTAATTCATACCGATGTATGTGATTTTAATTCAATACAATCGAGAGGCGGTAATAAATATTTTATTACCTTTATTGATGATTGCACGAGATTTTGCTATGTGTATTTGATGAAAAGCAAGAACAAAGCTATAGAGAAATTTGTTCTCTATAAGAATGAAGTTGAGAACCAACTGAATAAAAGAATTAAGGAGTTAAGAAGTGATCGTGGTGGTGAGTATGTTTTTCATTTTGGAGAAATTAATTAGATAGTCCAGTCAATCTTATGCATTGTAGGATGATGGAATAATGAATACTATATTACATGCGATGAAAAATATCAATTTAGTCATAATTGTTAAGAACTATTTTGATATGTTGTAGACCATAGGATGTGTCTTGAAACAAGTTCTTTATTATCTTTGAGATATTAAGAACGGTTTCTTATTCATGGAGAATATACTCTGCAACCATTAGGGTCAGATAAGTTTTGAGTCTAATTTTGACGTTAGATCGTCTACGTCATATAAAGTTAGAAAAGATACAGTGGGAGTATCACGATTGATTCTACTGTTTTAGTGGAATTAGTTGTAACTTATAGAGTATTGACTTATGAAGTTGCATAGTGACTTTATAGATTAGAAGTTTTGATATTAGTGTTGGGCTTGAGGTTGTTTGCATAGTATTTGGATTTGATCCATAAATACATAGACAACTCAGTAGTTGTAGCACCATATTGATGTTGCATCTGAGTCATACTGATGTATAACTTAGGTTATACAATATATAAATGATGTTGGCTAAGCGAAACGATTGGGTTTGTTGGACAAACTCAATATGTTATAGCGGACCTACTTCTTGTTGCGTACCTTTTGAGTGCTAGGTGAGCTCTTGAGGGCCATGAGTTTGTGATACACATTGAGATGTGTATTTGATACCGTGGATTGGCACTAGAACAAATGGGAGAAATTGTTAGGGTTGGTACTCAGAGTGCCAATTCGGATCGTATTTATGTTCGATTCATGAATACAGACAATTCATTTTTCCATAATATTACTTACTTAATGGTAGCACCTCTTGTTTTTTATATACTTATTCGATCTAATTACGATTAGATTGAAATAAATATGATTTAGTGATATGTATATATTAGACAAAGACCCTAGGATTTACAACGTATTGCGCAGTTACAACGTAGTTTGTAATTGACATTGGGAAGTGTCACTATAAGTTGGATATTCTCAAATAAAATTCCTAGTCAAGATTTACTGACACAGGTCGGTTAGTAAAATCCACTGAGACCAGTACATTTTGAAGAAATCAAGAAGAAAGTTGAAGGAAATTAGGAGATTTTGAGGTATTCTTCAATAATCTTAAACTTATAAAGCTTATTTCTTGTTCTTGAATATCTAGAATAGTTCTAGGGTTTCTTCATTTCTTATATTTTGGGGTTTTTTGATTTTGAGGATGAATTTGGAAGCTTGATGCATGTGTGAAGTTAAATTTGATGATATTAGTGTAATATTAGTTCAATTTTATCATTTGATGACTTGTTGTCATTCTAGAGTGTTATGACCACTCTTTTAACTCCTAGAATTGTTCTTGAGTTCTTCATTTGTGGTGACTTTGGTTGGTGTAAGTATTAGTATGATTAATGTTGAGAAAATTGGATTTAAAGCATAAAAAATGATATTTTTGGTTACCAAACCAGATCTGGAATTTCTGTAATTTTGGTGATGAAACGTATGTTGTATAAATGTATTGGATGTGTTTTGGGTATTGGAACAATTGCCGGAAATTAATTCGGAATTGAAATATGTGAAAACGACGAAAAACGGTGTTACCGGGTGAGTTTTGGGCTTATCGAGTGTCCGTTGTCCAAACATGAATTGATCATTGTTTGGGCAGCCCATGAACTGCTCAGGAACAATTGGGGTTTACCTGGGCAGCCCCCATGTTTAATGGTTGGTCGATTCGGACAAAAACACGTTTTATGCCACTTGTGGAAAAATATTTTTCGAAAAGTTTCGCGATGTTTCTAACCTATTTATGTCATTATTTGATATCGAATAAATATGTTTAGGTGAAATATGAATGAATTATTCATATTGGATATTGAATAATTTATTTGGTAACTGTAAAGGTTTTAAAGTTACGATTTCGCCCAAACCGAGCGCTTCCGCTGCGCTCGCGCTAAAACCCCAAAAGTATGTCCATTTGGTCCCCTTGTTAGGCCAATAAATTATAGCAAATTATATATAATTGGATAGTCCAATTATAAACTCACATGCATTATAATTATTAATATGATTAACAATTAAAGTCACACTTGAAACTTACATTAAATAAGTTTAGTATACTTTTTTTTTCAAATTTAATGATTCTGATATAATCATGTTTAATTTTTTTTTTGTAATTATTAAATTATATTTTATAATTTAATATAAATTTTGGACATAAATGAGTTTGTGATTTGTTTTTAAAACCTAATAATTTCAAAATTGAAATTACAATTATTTCTTATGATAACTTGTTTAATGTCATTATTAAGGTCGAATTTCATAGGGTCGAAATAGGGAGAATTTTGTAATTTTAATTATAAATTAATCTAACCTAAACTCTACCTATAAAAAGAGAAATTTATTTTCTTTTTATCCTAATCTCATTTTGTTAAAAACCCTAGCCACCATTATCCTTATTTTTCTCTTAAGTGTTGAAAGATATAAAAGAAAAGAGAAATTCTTATGTTACTTTTGATCTCTGAAAAGGTTTAAGGATTATTTTTGTGAGTATAGCCCACGCTACCTTTTGTTGGTAGCGAGCCATAGTACGGAAGATCATATAGTGTACTGGAAGCAAAATCATCTTCTCCTTCTATTCTTCATTCACGGTAGTGAATAGAAAAATCTGCTCACTACAGTAACATATAACCCTTTGTGTGGCTTTGTTTTGTTTCAATTTTCATGCAGAATTTTTGGGAACATAGAGGGCTGACTTGGGGACATTTGGGGCTATTTTAAAGTGTACGCAACACCCTAAAACCGCTGCTAGAAAAACTGCTTACAACAACTACATTTTGCGCGTGCAGTGGGCAAATTTTAATGTTGTAAACTGATGAATATTCACTGTTGTTCTGTGTTGTTAAAATCATCAAAAAAATATGAAACAGAAGCTTAAAGAGCTGGATAAATTCGGTACTTAGAGGGAAAAGATATAAAATTTTTCAAGATCGATCCTGGTGCCTAAAGGCGTTTCCGCAATGAAATGAGTTAATTTACGAAAAATTCGTAAATCGGTTCCTTCAACTATCTCATGCTCAACCAAGAATTCCTCGAATTCAATATCGAGGTATTCACCTCCATGGTCTGATCGTAGAATTTTGATGATTTTACTTAATTGGTTTTCAACCTCAATACGATACTCTTTGAACTTTTTAAAGGTATCTAATTTGTGCTGCATTAGGAAACATACATATATATTGTCATCAATAAATGTGATAAAGTATTCATAATAACCTCTTATTTTTACATTCATTGGACCATAGACGTCCGAATGTACTAGGGGTAAGCACTGGTTCCGGTTCTACTCGGAACCGGTTGGAACCAGACCGATTATCCGGGTTTGGAACCGAACCGAAATCGGTTGTAACGGTCCGGTTCCGGTTCCAAATTAGAGGAACTGAATTTTAACCAGTCCAGTTCTGGTTCCAAGATAACCGAAACCGGTACCGAATCATAGAACCGATTATGGAACCGAATGTAGAACCGATTTATGGAACCGTATTTGGAACCGGTTAGATAATCGAATTTATAACCGGAAACCGTATTTAAAACGTCGTCATTTTTTATAAGGATAAAACTTAAAAGCACCCATTTCACACATTGCACTTTTTTTCTCCATTTTGACTTCTCAGATTCTCTTCTCACTTCTCAGTTCTCTACTTCTCTCGCCACTCCCATTAACCCTAGCAAGCGTTTTCGCTTCCTCTTCTCTCTCGCCAGTCGCCATCGCCAAGCTTGTGGGTTCAGCCATTTTCTGAATGCTTTGATTTGAAAACCGTGTGGGTTCAGCCGTTCATGTTAGGTTATGTATTTGATTTGAAAATCAAAATCATTTTACATTAAACAAATATGAAATATGTAATCTGATTCTGATAGTGGGTTTTGCATACTTTACTTGTTTTGCCTCTTATAATCTGATTCTGATATGTAATTTGTCAACGTAGAAGTTAGAACATTTGATTGAAGAATAGTGTTTTTTTGGGATTGCATGTTACTAGGGCACATGATGAGATCAGGAAGCGTTGCAGCTTCGTTAATTAATATTAAGTTTCCTGCAGGTAGCTACCATGTATTGTTGAGTATTGAGGATGGATTTGTGTTTTTACGTGCATTGAAATCAATTTCAATTCTTTATTCGTTGTGTTTGAAATTCTTTTGCATGGGGTTTCCAAATGTAAGTTAAATTATGGTTTACTAATTCTAATGTACGTTTTGAAATCTTACAATTGAAGTGCGAATCATTTTCTAATATAATGAAACTTTGTATTTAATTTTTGTGTGATGTATAGTGTTGAAATAATTCTGGTGCCGTATGCATAGCCGGAGACAAGTGAGATCCTGGGGGCTGGTGCCATTATTGAAGAATATTGTTGTTTTGTGCTTTACTTGTTGTATTTTTTTTTTCTTGCGATTGCATGTTGCTATGAATGATTGAATGTGTGCCTGTGTGGAACTGTTTGAATTAAATATTGTTGGACAGTTATGACTAGGGATGGCAATTTTACCCACAAACCCGCAAACCCGCAAAAACCCGCCCGCAATGGGTAGGATTTGGTAAATATATTAGTGGGTGCGGTGCGGGTTTGGTAATTTAAAGTAGAACCCGCTGCGGGTGCGGTGCGGGTTTGGTAATTAAGAAAAAAATGCGGGTATCTGTTGCGGGTATCCGCATACCCGCAATATTATTTTTTATTAATTAATATTTTTAGGACAATATAAAAAACCTTAATATAAAAACAACTAACAAAACCTAAATCTAAAACATTAATCCACAGTTCTGCACTCCCACTCAGCCGCAGCCCGCAACCTGCCCAACTTCAGTAGCTTTCATGTTTCTTCATTACACTTACACCACTTGAGCTTTGTAAGCATCACTTTCATTACAATTAGCATAAAAAATATGACCAAAGATTGATTATTACTTTTTAGCTTATTATCGATTAAGTTGGCTAACTTAGATCATTATAATTATGAAGGGAATAACTCGTTTTAATTATGTTTATATGAAAAATAACATATGGTACCGAGTCTTTCATACATTATGTTATCTATGTATTGATATACATACATTGCATGTTGTATATGTTAAATGAAAAACAAATGTGAAAACTACAACTAGCAATTAAAAATAAATTATTTATTAAAAAAATTAGATTATAAGAACACAAGTAATTCAATATTTTAAAAAACCCGCAAAAAATCCGTTGGGTACCAATGCGGGTTTGGTAATTTATTTTTATATGCGGTGCGGGTTTGGTAATGAAAATTAAAACCCACAACGGGTATGGTGCGGTTTGGTAATTTATTTACATATGCGGTGCGGGTTTGGTAATGGCAAACCCGCACCATACCCTACCCACTGCCATCCCTAGTTATGACCCATAGCGTCACTATTTGTACAGATCATGGTGTTGTTGTACAAATTAACTATGTGACAAAGGAAATTGCTCTTTTATCATTTGGGATTAGATCACCATAGATGTATAAATGATAGAAGGTCCATATGATTAGTTCCTGGATTGAGATGATATGAGACAGTATCAATCCACGAAGGTTTAATCATTAAATATCCCTAGTCATAGTATTATCGAAATTGGACATCGATAATGCGGAATAGACTAGTATTACACTTGTGCGCATTGTGAGGGCATAACAGCATAGTTCTCATATATTTGGGTATTGGATACTCATGCAAGTGTAATAGGAGGTTGTGTTTTACCGATGGTACGGAAAACAGCTTCGCTCTAGATAGACCCCTCGGAATTCCATTGGTAGTATGACTATTTGTCTATGGAAGTCTGAAATCAAGGTAGGTGTATTTGGTCTTAACCTGAGACTTGCACCGCTGATACTTGCGACAATCAATATGCTTTGGTTTTGGTCCTCCAGGACTTTAACCGGTTCTGTGTACGCCTCTGCTGGGTATATTGAGAATCGTAGTGTATTGGGCGTGATGTCAAGACGGAAGTATCACTCCAGTCATAGTGGGGATGATGTCACGTAGGATACGGAACTAGTACTCTTATGTAAGCAGTCATCGGGATGATATGACTAGGTCATGTTCATCCGATTATAGAGACTAGTTACCAGACATCCGACATGTGCTTCGTACGGGGCAGACACATTTCCAGCCCCAGGCCTAGCACGTGACATTCGATACTGGATCGCAATACGCAATACTACGTATACTACGCCTGACATAGATTATATATTCCAGTAAGAATATTTCTGGAGAATTGGGTAGGCACGGTGCTTTGCTAGAAGTCAACCATGTCTTGTAAATCGGTAAGCACGTGGTACGAGGTACGCACGTATTCGGATAATCCGATGACCGTATTTACTGCCAACATATCCAGGGATCTCTTGGGTCGCTTCCCAAAGATTCACCGATGACAGTTGATTCGAATTAGAATTAATCTGGGATTAATTAAGAGAGAGAATTAATCTGGCATTAATTAAGAGAGAGAAAATTAATCTAGGATTAATTGAGGTATTATTTAATCTGAGATTAAATGTGTTCGGAAGAGAGAGAACGCGATTAATTTGGAATTAATCGGTAGAATAAATTTAATGGTTAAATTTGATTTTTCTATTTAATTTATTCGTTTGGGCTAAAATTAATATATCGGATATATTAATATGAATTGGATTTCGTTACGAAATTAAAGTCGGACTTTAATACGAATGAACGAATTAATTTAGAATTAATTCGTAAACGACGTTCGTAATATATTTGCGAGGCATCGTTATTTAATTAAATTAGATTTAATTATTTAGCGACGAGAATTCGTTTAATCGGATTAAACGGATCCGAGCCGCGATAAATGTTCGTAGAGACATTTGAATTTTGAATTCAAATGTGGGGCCCACTTTAAATGTGGTATTTGGGAGAGTGGTTGGCATTTATGCCATACCATCCACTTTCCAACCACCTTGGAATGGTTTTGGCAAAACCATTTACCCAACCACCTTGTTTAGGTGAAAAGGTAAATTGGCTTTTACCAAAACCCTTCTCTCTCTCTTCATTTGTGTATGCTTCACACAAAACACACTTGGAACAAAATGGAAACCCTAATATCATCCAAAATGGGCGTGAATATGGTCTCCCTCTTCTCTTTGATTTTGTGGCAAAATCAAGTTAGCTAGCACTTCAAGGAATCAACAAAGGTGATAGGGAAACAACTCAAAGCTTGGAATCAACATTGAAGGTTGGATCTTGGAGATCACTTCTCACAACTCAAAGCTTGGAATCAACAAAGGAAGCATCTTGGAGATCTTCTTCTCAAAATTTTAAAAGCTCAAATCCATTCAATGTAAGTAATTCCGCAACTTATTTTGAATTTATGAACATGTTTTCATGCTTATTAGATACTTGGCATGTTCTAGGAACACTAACAAATATTTACAGGGCAGGGAACTAAATGGAGTAAATCAATGCCTTTAGCCTACTACTTTCTTGCATTCTTGGCTTACTGTATTTAGTTATCTGAACGCTTTCTGTTGTATTTTTTTTTTTGTGATTGTATATTACATTGTTTCTATACAGGGCCTGTTTAAATTGGATGTTGTTTTTTGATGATTACTATGATTATTGATTGATATATTATTGATTGATAATTTGATACATTACTCATTACTTCTGTTTTCACAACTATAAAAAATGGATGCTAATAATGGTAGTCACGCTACTTCAAGTTATCTCGAGTTCGTAGAAATGCGTTCAATATGTGGGATCATTATGAACGTTTGATTAATCCAGATACTGGGACATGTGAACATACAAAATACAATTATTGTGGAAAAGTTTTATCATACAAAGTGACATCAGGTACTTCTTCGATGAAAAAACATCTTAAAAATGCACTAGTTATCCTCACAATGTAGATAAGAAGCAAAAATAACTTTCAAGCAAGACGTGTGGTAACAGTGAACCTAATACTCTTACAACATGGAAATTTGATCAATAGTATTGTAGGATTATGCTTGCTAGGTGTATTATAAAAAGATGAGTTGCCTTTTATTATAATAGAACGTGATGATTTTAGAGAGTTTGTGCATGCTTTACAACCTCGGTTTAAATTTGTTTCTCGCTTTACTATTGCTAGAGATTGCATGAAAGTGTATGTTAGTGAGAAGAATAGCTTGCGAGAATGCTTAGAATCCTTAAATACAAGAGTAGCTTTGGCGACAAATATTTGGACTTCTGTACAAACTCTAAGTTATTTGTGTCTCACAATTGATTTTATTGATAATGATTAGAAGTTGCAAAAAAGAATTTTGTGTTTTATTGAAATACCTAGTCATAAAGGAAAAGATATAGGAAAAATGGTAGAAACATGCATTCAAGAATAGGGTATTGATAACAAAGTGTCTACGGTTACAGTAGACAATGCTAGTTCTAATGATGTAGCAATTACATATTTGAAGGGTAGACTTCCAAACTTAGTTATGTGTGGAGACTTTCTCCATATGAGATGTGTTGCTCATATTTTGAACTTGATTGTGAATGATGGCCTTGTTGAAATTAAATAATCTATTAGTCAAATTCGTAGTGTAGTTAGATACGTGCAGAGTTCTTCGGCTAGAGCCCATCAATTTAAAGTGTGTGTTGAGAGAGAGAGAATATCTAGTAGTTGTATAGTTTGTCTTGATGTTTCAACTAGGTGGAACTCCACTTACCTAATGCTAGAGTCAGCTCTTGTATTTCAAGAAGCATTTGATATGATGGATGATGAAGATATTGCCTATAGGATAGAACTTGAGAGTGATGATGGTGTTCCCACTTGGAATATTGGCAAAATGCCAAGGTTTTGGCAAGATTTTTTTTTAAAAAAAAATCTACGTTGTCATTAAAAATTATCAAGATCTTTGTATGTCACATCTAATGCTTATGCTCATGATATTGTTGCCATTCTCACTTGCATGAATGAATGGGCAAATGAGTCTGATCCTTATGTTAAAAGTATGTGCCGTAAAATGAACGAAAAGTCTGATAAATAGTATGAAAATGTTGATAAGACAAACTTTATGGTTTTAATAGCTGTGTGTTGGATCCTAGATATAAGATGTATGTGGCTAAGTTTTTTATAAGAGACTTTTTGGTAATGATAGTGCAAAAGTTAGTTTTATAATAAATATGGTGACAGAAGTTATGAAGCAAGTACAAGTCGTTTATCTCAAACCTCAACCCGCATGGACGAGTGTGGTTATGATAGTGGTAATAATGATGACATATATATTCAAGATGAATTGATGAGGTTTATAAGAGATGAACAAGATATGGAGCCTAAATCTGAGTTAGAAAAGTACTTTGAATAAGCTTTTGAAGATGGTAGGAAATATCTTGATATCTTAGGTTGGTGGAAGAGTAATAGATTCAATTATAAGATTATTTCTCAAATTGTAAGAGATGTGTTGGCGATTCCCGTATCCAATGTAGCCTCAAAGTCGGCTTTCAATACATCTGGTCCTGTTCTTGATCCATTTGACAGTTGTTTAACTCCAAAAGTTGTTCAATCATTGATATGTACTCAAGATTGGTTAAAGAGTGCGCCAACACTAATAAATATTGAAGAAATAATAGAAGATATAGAAAAATATTTTTCTGTAATTTTAATTTTATTCATGCACTAACTAGCTAGTATATAATTTTTGTAACAGAAGCGAGTGAGCTGACGATTGTAGATGATAATGATATTGTTGATAATGATATCAATGCTGATACGGATGATGAAATTTTATAAGTGAGTCATTTATTAACTGCTGTAGTTTCTCATTTCTGTATCTGTTTGAGCTGTTTCTGATTTATGTTAATATGTTGATGTGCCAGTAGTTTCATCTATTGCTGTTATTTTTTGGCATTTTTCTGCTGCTTTCTGCTATTCTGCTTCTGTTGATGTTATTTTGGTTTCTGTTGTTGCGGTTTTGCTATTCTATTTTTTGCTGTTTTTTATTGTTCTGCTTCTGCTGTCTGTTTCTGTATTTTGTTGTTCTGCTTCTGCTTCTGCTGGCTGTTCTGCTACTGTTTTTTGCTTCTGATGGCTGTTTTACTTATACTTCTGCTTCTGCTGGCTGTTCTGTTCTGCTTCAGTTGGCTGTTTCTGTATTTTGTATGTTGTTTCTACTGGACTGTTTCTGTATTTATGTAATATACTAATTCAAGTGTTAGAAATAAATCAAATAATTGCATTTTCAAAGTTTGACAATATTATATAAATAGGGTAATTCGGAACTGGACCAAAACCGAATTGGAAACGATTAATAAGGTACCTTATTTAATTGTTTAGTTTCTAGTTCTACTTAGTTAGGAACTGATTTTTTCTGGGTAGGTTCCGGTTCCATGCGGAACTGGAACCGGAACCGAAACCGATTTTGCTCACCCCTAGAATGTATGAGCTCAAGTGTTCATTGGCTTTTAGTCATTTTAATAAAATACCTATTGGTCATTTTGCCTTCTAGGCAAGGCTCACCGACTGGTAAAGTGTCGACCTTTAACTGCCTTAAAGATCTGCTATTCACTAATCTGTCTATCCTGTCAAGGTCAATATTGCTAAGTTTAAGATGCCACAGATATGTATCATCGTGAGAAATCTTTCACCATTTATTTTTTGGTTTTTGACCTAAAACATTTAAGTATTGAGCATTGTATTTTGTCTTAACTGCCTAAACGCATACAAGTTGTTTTCCAAATTAATTATGCATATTTTTAACCCATTTATAGAAATAAAAATTAAAATAATATTAAAAGCAATAAAAAAATCCATTATCCATAAGTCTAGAAACAGAAATCAAATTCTTGCGAAATTTAGGAATGAAAAGCACAATCTAAATTTAAATAACAATTATTTAAAAAAATTTGAAATTTGCAACTCCCACTGCTCTTGTTGAGACTACATCCTATGTCTCGACTCTCATGGTGAATCACCTTAAGTAAGGTCTCTTCATGAATCAAGTAGATGTAAAGAGGAACAAACATGGTTAGTGGCTCTAGAATCTATAATCCATACCGATTTATCATCCTCCATTAATAAGGACTCAATTAAAACTAAATCATATTTACCTATGGCATTCTTCTCATCGGCTCTGTGTGGTACTTATGATAATTTCTTTTCAAACGCCTATCATTTTTGTAGTGGAAATATTTTCCATTAGATTCAGCGTCCTCATCGATATAACCTCCATGGGTTTCCGCCGTGTTGAATTAGGTCATCATCCTTAAGACATGCTCTCGGAAGGATGATCTTTCCTTCATCCTCAAGGTCGTCACGGAGCACAAGGCCTCATGACGTTGTCGCTTTGAAGGCTACCTGAACATGCCTTGTAATTGGCCTTGACCTATCTCTGGTGTGTATAGCGAATAGCTTGGTTAGCATTTTTTGCCGGTTTTTTACGACATTCCTCTGTCAGGAAAAACTTAAGGTCTTCATAGATCGGGACATCATTCATATTACTTTTCCATTTCATGTAGTTTTCTCCCGTTAATTTGTCATTAGCAAGTATGGAAATTATAGGGGAGACCATGGCTGAAAATAAATAGCAAACGTGCATTTACATCATATATAAAAGTATCATAAATATTTTTGGCATAAAATTAAACATGATGCATGTACATTTTATAATGAATTAGAAACCCTAAAATAATTATTATGCCACGATAACCTAATATTCGGCAAATAAGTGACATCGTATGGCATGTTGGTTTGAGACAATCTCAATTGATTAATATTTTTGGGAATAATGTTTATTCCGATATTAATCAGTCTTTTCAAAATTCTTAGACTTAACTAATGAAATGTTGTTATATGGTAGGTCAAATCACTAAATACATCTAAAATTCCTATCCTCTCGGAATTCGATCGTGATATTGACTTAAATTGGACATCGTCCGTAGGGGGACGAAAATAAAAAAGTATTGAGGCATCTTTTGAATCTCACGCTATTAAAATAATAATGGAGATCACGGGATATATTATCATATATTCCTCTCCCATTCACTACTTTAAAATATATAATATTTCATTACATTAGTATCTACTCGTTCAGATTATGCGCGGCTAAAGACATAGTCTATCTCTTACTAGTGAGATATTAGTGATTTTTCTAATTTTAACACTTAAAATTTTGTTCACTAATCTTCTAATTTTTACCTTAAGTACAATTGATTCTCTAGTGGACAATTTATTCATAATCATTATGAATATTAATCTTTCTATTCGTAATAGAAAGACATGGATGCTCTAATCGTTCAAGTACCAAATCAACCCTTAAGGAAGATACTCATCTACATCTCGTAAAAAGGACTGAACTTCATATATATGTAAAAAGTAACCAGCTACACATCAAACTATGTCCCCAAAGTACGTAGCTATTAGTCGTGATTTCTACAACAACCTCACATTTGTCAATCAAATGACATGGCCTGCCATGCAGGAGTTCATAGTACACTCAGGATTCATATCAATCCATATATGACCATATAGTAGATTGAAATGAATTTCTTTATTTAACGGATATTATAAGAAATTCATTTCTATCTGGGTCCAGTCCTATATGATCACATCATATAAGGTGCTTTCATTCTCATGTCACTACATGGACGATCCTGGATCGAGTCGTCATACAATTATAGAATGGACCGCAGCTATAGATAAAACACAAACAAAGTACTTGTTTTATTCGCTATATATGGACTATTTTAGATTACTAACTTCAGACTTAAATCCTCGTGTGTATGACACTCGTACACTAAGTCTGAAGGCACATAAGTAATAAAGGGTAAACATGATAATTTACAGTATGCGATTCAAATAAAAAACAATTGATAAATGAATAATGCATTTTTTTATTTTATATCAAATAATTACATTTACATTACATGAAGCTCTAAGGCATATATCCCAACAATCTCCCACTATACACTAGAGCAAATAAAACATGTCACGTAATCCTACACCCTCTAGGTAACCTTCAAATACTTAGCCGATAATGTCTTTGTAAATAGATCAGTCAGGTTCTATGCAGCTGACTTATTTGGGTTATACCCAGAAAGAGAGAGTCGACTATGAGGAGACTTTCTCGGTAGTAGCCATGCTCAAATCCATCATTTCTATTCTCTCAATTGTCGCATATTATGACTGTGGGATTTGGCAAATGGACGTTAAGATTGCATTCTTAAATGGCAATCTTGATAAGTGTATCTGTATGGTACAACCAGATGGGTTCGTAGCCCAACGTCAATAGGAAAAGGTTTGCAAGCTGCAAAGTTCCATTTATGAACTTGAGCAGGCATCTCGATCTTGGAACATAAGATTTGATACCACAATTAAGTTTTATAATTTTGGGCAGAACGTCAATGAGCCTTGCGTATATAAGCGCGTCATTGACAGAAATGTAGTTTTTCTAATTTTGTACGTCGATGATATTTTACTCATTGGGAATGATGTAAAAATATTATCGGACGTGAAATCTTGGCTAGCTAACCAATTCCAAATGAAAGATTTGAGAGAGGCCAATTATGTACTTGGGATCCAGATTATTCGAGATCGCAAGAGACGACTATTAACTATGTCTTATACATCCTACATCGATAAGATCCATGTGAGTTTTGGGATGTAGAATTCCATGAATTGCATAGAACCTGACTGATCTATTTACAAAGACATTATCGGTTAAGTGTTTGAAGGTCAGCTAGAGGGTCTAAGATTACGTGACATGTCTCATTTGCTCTAGTGCAAATGGGGGATTGTTGGGATGTACGCCCTAGAGCTTCATGTAATATGTAAACATAATAATTTATTATAAAATAAATTATGCATTGTTCATTTATCAATTATTTTTATTTAAATCACATATTTTAAATTATTCAGTTTACCCTTGATTACTTATGTGGCTTCAGACTTAGTGTATGAGAGTCATATATAAGAGGATTTAAGTCTGAAGTTAGTAATATAAAATAGTCCCTAGAGAGAAAAATAAAGTGGGTACATTGTTTGTGGTTTATCTATAGTTACGTTCCATTATATAAATATATGACGACCTTGATCCATGATCGTCCATGTGATGACATGAAAATGATGACACCTTATATTACGTGATCATATAGGACTTGACCCATATAGAAATGAATTTCTCATAATATCCGTTAAATAACGAGATTCATTTCAATCTACTAGATGATCATACATGAATTGATTAGAATCCTAAGTGTACTACGAACTCATGCATGACAGGCTATGTCCTTTGATTTACAAATGTGAGGTTGGTGTAGAAATCCCAACCAATAGCTATGTACTTTGGGGACATTGTTTAGTGTGTAGTTGGGGATATTTTACATAGATATGAAGTTAACTCATTCTTGTGAGAAGTATAGGAGTATCTTCCTAAAGAGTTGATTCGGTACTTGAACGATTAGAGCGCTTAATTCTTTCTATTGCGAATAGAAAGATTAATTTTCATAATAGTTATAAATAAATCGTTCATTAGAGAATTAATGGTACTTAAGGTAAAATTAATTAGAGGGGTATAATAGATATTTTAACCTGGCTTTAATTATGAGATACTCATAAAGGGTTGATCCGTATATAATGACTATATCGATGGACACCGACGTAGTTCGGCTTATATAATATATTTGTGGCAACGAGAGTGCATTTTTGAGTTTTTAGTTGAATAACCTAAAGTTAATCATTCAGAATATTTAACTAAAGAGTTTAATTAATATTTTGTGATTATTGGAGCTCAGAATTTAATATAAAGTTTTTATTTAAATAAATGATTATGAGATAATCATTTATTAATTTTTTTTTTAAAAGGTTGTAAATATTAAATTGTTTAATATATCACTTTTGGAATAAATGATTTTAAAATTTAATTTTAAAATTCATTATTAAAAAAATAGTAGTTATATTTTTTTAATTAGTAACACTTTTAATGTCATTATTATGACATTTATCATGAAAACTTTGATATTATAAAAGTATAGGGTTGGCCGAATTTTTTGAAAAAAAACAGAAGGATTTTGTTTAATTTTGACAACCTAAACCTTAACTATAAAAAGGAAATATGATTTTATTTTGAGACCTCTCACTTTGAAAAAACCTTTAGCCACCATTGTTCTTATTTTCTGTCAAGAGTTGAAAGAAAAGAAAGAAGAACAAAAGAAAAAAAATAGTGTTTGATAATTTAATCTCTAAAGTGATTAGAGATTTATTTGGTGAGTCAAACCCACTTTTGCTTTTGTTGGTAACGAGTCATAGCACAGAAGATTAATTGGTGTTGACGTAAGAACCTTTTTCCTCTCATTCGTGAATCATTCAGCAGTGAGTAGAAAAATCTGCTCACTACCTCCACTTTAAACACTTGTTAGTGCTCCGTTTATGTTGTGATTTTGCACAAAATTTTTGGGAACATAATGTACTATTTTATGGACGTTTAGGGAATATTTCTGAGTTATTATTTTTTCCAAAACAATGGAAGAAAAATCAGCGGTTGAAAAATCAACGACCAGCCAGCACATAAATAGTGAGATGTGCGCGCGTAAAAGGTGTTTCTGGTGAAAAACAATCCAGTTTTTGGGCTGCTGTTTGGGGCTAGAAAAATCATCAAAAACAATAGCAAAATAAGTGCAAAGAAGTAGGACAGTTTCGGCTAAGAAGGGCCAAATGTAGAAAAATTTTCAAGGTCGATCTCGGTACCTAACACGCTTCCGCCATGCTGGAAATCGTTTCCTACAACTCATTTATCAAGAAGTACAATTATCAAAGTACACTCCAACAATATTATTCTAACTTCCTACTTATGCCCTTACACCTATACATGTACACAGCTCGGTTTCGGTTCAAAACTATAACCAAATCGTGCGGTTGGCGGTTTGGTTTTGGCCGAACCACAACCAAATCGTAAACTAAAGGTTTGGTCTACGGTTCGGTTACAGTTTTTGCCAAAGTCGTACCACAACCGAACCTTAACCGTCCGAACCGCACATAGCGTTACGGTTTAAGGTTTGATCGGTTGTGATTCGGTTAAAACTAAAACGCAACCGAATCTTAATCCGGCTGAACCGTGTGGTTTGGTTTGGTTTAAGGTCTGAAACCGTTTTTTTTTAAAAAATATAAATTAAATTATTATAAAAATAATAAAAATTAAAGATTTACAAAAGAGTAAATAAATTTCATGGATTGTGTAGTATCAATTATTTGAATATTATATCTACTTACATAATCATTATATAAATCAAGTAAAGTTCTCATAACATTATCAATAATTGAAGAACCAATCACAGTTCTTTCACCTAATAAAGCATGATAATTTTGTAAAACATTTTCTAAATCTTCAATTTTAAACCTTGGATCCAAAACAAAAGCAACAAGTTAAAGTAATGGTACGTCTCTGTAATAATTAAGTAATTTTGTCCTCATTTATGCAACATATTTTTTAATTACATTTGAAGAATCGTCAACAACCTTGTTAGGATCATCAAATTCGTTGTTAGATCATCAAATTCTTTGTTAGGATCATCAAAAATATTTTTAGGATTATCAAAAACATCATCAGATTCATTATTATTATTATTAGGTTCAGCTATTACCCCAACAATGTCAAGACTTGTAAGGAGAAAAATATTTGAAGTTGGATAATAAACACCACTTAAAATATTCGTAGTATCATTAAAAACTTTAAAAATCTCTAAAAGTTTTGAACAAACTTCTCAATGACTGGGTTATAAAACTACATCATATTGATAATGCGCAACAAATGAACATAATAAATCTTTATATTCAAAACTTCATTTAGTAAAAAATAAGTAGAATTCCAACGAGTTGGAACATCACGTCTGAATTTTTTCGGCAACATCACGTCTAAATTTTTTCGGCCTAACACCATTTTTCTTACAAAAAGTACACGATTCTCTTCTAATCATTACATAAATATTATGTGCAGTGTGTGCATTATCAAAAAACCGAAATGCAATAATTCTTTTTTGAATAAACCACGAATCATCAATCCAATGACATGTCACACCCATGTATGAATGTGACTGCCAATGATCACTCCATATGTCACTACAAATTGAAACACGACATTTAAGTTTAAAAAATAATTCCCTTAAATTATCTTGACTTTTTGCATACAATTCCATCATTTTTTTACATGTCATCCTAGTAAGTTTACATGCAACATAATTCAATTTTTCATATATTAAATCATTAAAAGACATTTTTCGCCAAAAGCTAATTATTCCATGGAAATAAATTTAGTTAGATTATATTTCCATTAAGATTCATTATATTTAAATAATTTAGTATAAGAAGAAGAACATGGACCAGAAGCAGAAGACCTTGTCATTTGTGTTTGTGTTGTATCAATCTCAAACTCAGTTTTATCGGTACTCCTCATATGACCCTTCATAGTTCCATACCCACCGATGTATTTGTAAAGTTTTCCACAATAATTATTGTTGATGGTGTTTTCAGGACCTATGTTATTTACGGAGTACGACATGGGTAAAAATGGTAATTCTCTCCTCGGTCGAAACCGTTAAAACCGACCCGACCACAACAGGTAAAGACCGACCACTTTGGTCCGGATGACCGATCACTGTAAGGTCGGAAGAAACACTCTCAGCATAAAAGACTATCATGACCGACCTCATGAAGACCGACCAGACAGGCGAGATATGCTCAAAGATGGTGACACCCTATTCTTGCGGATGAGATAAAACAAATTATCCTACTCTCAAAAGGAAATGAAGTCAGAATCCGAAAAGGAATAAGAAAAGAGAAGGCAATATTAGACTAGAAATTCTTGCAAGAGGAGAAGACAGAGTTCAACTAGGATTTCTTATGCCAATAGGAGTCTGATTTCTGTACTATTATAAATAGGAGGGCAGAGTATGTGTAAAAGGCATCACAAAAAAAAAAAAGAGTGATCAGAATCAAAAAGCTCTGACTTGTAAACACAAAAAAAAGGGCTGAGGAGAGTATTTGAATAATAAAAAGTATCATCCTATTTTTGTCCGTGGACGTAGGTCAGATCCAAATCCACCGAACCACGTTAAATCTCCTTGTCGATTGGTGTGTTTATCTGTTTTTCGCTAAATTTGCCTTTGGTCCCCCATAACCAAACAAATTCACCGTTGAAGGAGGATTGTCTCGGGAGTAATATTCCCATATTGCCCTGAGACCAAAATCAGCCGTCAACAGTTGGCGCCGTCTGTGGGGAACTCAACAAAAAACAGCTCGCGTAGTAAGACGATGACAGAAGATGGAAATCACCGATCGTCAGGGAGTTCAACAGCGGAATGGATGGAGAAGATGAAAGAAAATATGAGGAAAGATAGGGAGGAAAATCAAATCCTTCTGAATCCCATGATGAACAAACTGGAGAGGATGAAGAGACGAATAATGAGAAACTTGAGGCCGGGACTAGCCGACGAAGGAATGAAATAGTAGAAGGAAAGAGAATTGTCGATATAAGTGAGGATGACAGACCCCGGAGGAGGGATCCCTACAGGATAAGATCCGTGGTGGTGCAGAGAGATTCTCAGACCGAGGACACATGGGAGGAAGAGGATGACAAATCATCACCAGACTCCTCCTATGATAGTCCTCACAGCACCCGGAGAAGAGGGAAAGAATATAATGAAAAAGTACGAGAAGATACCGACCCTGAAAAGCGCCACTCCAAGATAGCAGAAAGAAAAGAAACCACAGGAGGCGGCATGGAACCAAAGACAGCAGCATGAAATCTTGGCTGCGGGAGGAGCTGGTCAAATGGGGAGTATACCCCAATACGAAGACAGGGGATGTCCAGGACGGCAAAGATGAGTCCCCCCTCACAGAAGAAATAAAGTCAGAGAAATTCCCAAAAAGATTCAGCATGCCGACCATGACACCATACAAGGGCCATACCGATCCCAAAACCCACATTGAAGGTTTCATCCTACTAATGGAGGTACAAGGGGTAACAGGGGACGCCATTTGCAAAGTGTTCCCCTTAACTCTAGCCGGACCGGCCATTCTATGGTATAGAAGCCTAGCCCCAAGAAGCATCAACAGCTTCGCACAACTCAGGAAGTCATTTATTCGGCACTTCAAAGGGGCATGCGTCCCAAAGAAAATGGTGGGAGAATTGAGACTGATGAAGCATGGGGATGATGAGCCCCTGAGGAGTTTTATTGAAAGGTACCACAATTTGGTGCTCGAGGTCGGAGCGTACGAGTCATCGGAAGCGCTAGAAAGTCTCAAAGGAGGTCTGAAGGTCGAGAAGTTGTGGACTCACCTGAGAATTCAAGACGTATCGGATTATGCCACTGCCATGAAGTTGGCCAAGAAGTTTATCTTAATAGAGGAGGAGAAAAAGATTGTCTGGGGAGTAGACACCCGAAAGGCTAAGATACTCAGGTCAGACAATCAGTGGGATTCGATCAAAAATTTGAGGAGACCGGTCCCGGAGCAGAAGAAACTCAGACCGACACCTCTGAGTAATCATGTTCAAGAGATAAAGTCATCTGTCCAAGTCAACCGTGTCGCGGGGAGGACATTATACACCCCCCTGAACAAACCTATGGCCCAGATAGTTCGGGAAATCCAGGATAAAGGTCTGTTGGCCGAGCCTAATTTAAGGAGGTTCCCGATTGATGAGGGAAATAGTAGGGCTTACTGTATCTACCATAACGTAAGGGGACATGCCACGAATGAGTGCAGAGACCTGCGGGAGCAGGTGGAAGACTTGGTGAAAGAAGGCTATCTCAGTGTGTACACAGACCATTCGGTTTTTGAGGTCGACCAAAGTTGATATCGGAAGTCATCCGGTCGGATGCATGGAATGCTGAGATGCAGAGAGGATGTATTAATAAGAGCCTTACTTGTAGTGACCCTTGTAGAGTTGCAAGAAAGGCAACGGATCCCAAAAAGGTGAGTAAAACCTCTTCTGACTTAGGTTGACATTTGATTATGCTTGTTTGTTATAACCCACACAATGGTTTTGATATTTGTTTTACGGCTCGGGTCTGCTCTTGTACCGCCGAGACCGATGTCTCTTTCCGGCTCGGGTCTGCTCTTGTACCGCCGAGACCGATGTTTCTTTCCGGCTTGGGTCTGCTCTTGTACCGCCGAGACCGATATTTCTTTCCGACTCGGGTCTGCTCTTGTACCGCCGAGACCGATGTTTCTTTCCGGCTCGGGTCTGCTCTTGTACCACCGAGACCGATGTTTCTTTCCGGCTCGGGTCTGCTCTTGTACCGCCGAGACCGATGTTTCTTTCCGACTCGGGTCTGCTCTTGTACCGCCGAGACCGATGTTTATTTTCGGCTCGGGGCTGGATTTCGTTCCGCCGATGCCGCTTGGTTATTTTGCTCGGGGCTGGATTTCGTTCCGCCGAGGCCGCTTGTTTATTAGGCTCGGGGCTGGATTTCGTTCCGCCGAGGCCGCTTGGTTATTCGGCTCGGGGCTGGATTTCGTTCCGCCGAGGCTGCTTGTTTATTCGGCTCGGGGCTAGATTTCGTTCCGCCGAGGCTGCTTGGTTATTCGGCTCGGGGCTGGATTTCGTTTCGCCGAGGCCGCTTGTTTATTCGGCTTCGTTCCGCCGAGGCTGCTTGGTTATTCGGCTCGGGGCTGGATTTCGTTCCGCCGAGGCCGCTTGTTTATTCGGCTCGGGGCTGGATTTCGTTCCGCCGAGGCCGCTTGGTTATTCGGCTCGGGGCTGGATTTCGTTCCGCCGAGGCCGCTTGTTTATTCGGCTCGGGCTAGATTTCGTTCCGTCGAGGCCGCTTGTTTATTCGGCTCGGGGCTGGATTTCGTTCCGCCGAGGCAGTTTGGTTATTCGGCTCGGGGCTGGATTTCGTTCCGCCGAGGCCGCTTGTTTATTCGGCTCGGGGCTGGATTTCGTTCCGCCGAGGCCGCTTGTTCTTTCAGCTCGGGGTCGGGTTACGTCCCACCGAGTCGGCTCTATTGGTCTGAGGAGGTGACATTCCCCCAGAGCCAAATGTTCTTTCAGCTCGGGGTCGGGTTACGTCCCACCGAGTCGGCTTCTTTGGACTGGGGATGTGACATTCCCCCAGAACTAAATGTTCTTCTTAGCTCGGGGTCGGGTTACGTCCCACCGAGTCGATCGTCATCAGCATAAGGGCAAAACATTCGCTCCACGGGTAGATATCAGGATCCTCGTTGACTGAGCACATGAAGGTGGCAGGAAAGACCAGATTTACAGCCAAGACATTTTTTCCTGCTGTTCCTGGAGTGACCACCGACGGATTCATCGGCACACCATCTTTTTTTATAGTTCCCGGCATCAACTCGCAAACTCGTTGTTACCGAGAACTAGGGGACAGATGTTGATGGTGTTTTCAGGACCTATGTTATTTACGGAGTACGACAGGGGTAAAAAGGGTAATTCTCTCCTCGGTCGAAACCGTTAAAACTGACCCGACCACAACAGGTAAAGACCGACCACTTTGGTCCGGATGACCGATCACTATAAGTTCGGAAGAAACACTCTCAGCATAAAAGACTATCATGACCGACCTCATGAAGACCGACCAGACAGGCGAGATATGCTCAAAGATGGTGACACCCTATTCTTGCGGATGAGATAAAACAAATTATCCTACTCTCACAAGGAAATGAAGTCAGAATCCGAAAAGGAATAAGAAAAGAGAAGGCAATATTAGACTAGGAATCCTTGCAAGAGGAGAAGACATAGTTCAACTAGGATTTCTTATGCCAATAGGAGTCTGATTTCTGTACTATTATAAATAGGAGGGCAGTGTATGTGTAAAGGGCATCACAAAAAAAAGAGAGTGTGATCAGAATCAAAAAGCTCTGACTTGTAAACACAAAAAAAGGGCTGAGGAGAGTATTTGAATAATAAAAAGTATCATCCTGTTTTTGTCCGTGGACGTAGGTCGGATCCAAATCCACCGAATCAGGTTAAATCTCCTTGTCGATTGGTGTATTTATCTGTTTTTCGCTAAATTTGCCTTTGGTCCCCCATAACCAAACAAATTCACCGTTGAAGGAGGATTGTCTCGGGAGTAATATTCCCATATTGCCCTGAGACTAAAATCAGCCGTCAACAATTATAAACATTATTCTTCTCACTAGTGACATCATTCACGACCAGAGTGAAATATTTTGTCAACATTTCAGAACCTCGATTTTTTCACTAGAATACGTGAAGTCATTTTACCGATGATATATTGAGTGGTATCCTCAGCCTCAAGAATATTAGTGTTGTGTGATGAACTTTCCATTATAATAAATAGACTAAGATAATAAGAGAATAAATTGATTGAATATATAAGATGAGTGGGAAGAGTAAATGAATATGTGATTTTGAAAAATAAGTTAAAGAGTTATTTTTGTTGACTTGTTATGATGCTCAAAATGCCCCCAAAATATAGTTGTTGGGATGAGCAAATTAGACATTTTAAAATTTGTTATTATATATAAAAAAAAAAAAGAAATAGTTGTTTACGATTCATACCTTAAAATGTTACGGTTCGAACTATGCCCCAAAAATATGGTTGTTAGGAGGGGCAAATTAGACATTTTAAGATTTATTATTATAAAAAAGAAATAGTTGTTTACGGTTCAAATCTTAAAATGTTACGGTTCGAACTAGAACCGTAACTGTTACTGTTCAAACCGGTCCAACCGCCGGTTTGGCGGTTGGAATTTTAGTCCAACCTTAACCAAACTGGACCCATCCGGTTCGATTTCGATTTGCGGTCTGGTTGGTTCGGTTGGTCAACGGTTGATCAATGGCTCGGTTGCTGTTTGAAACCACAACCGTGTGCATGTCTACTTACACCTATAACACAAGGTTTTGTGAATACTTCTACCAAACCATGCTAACCACGTTGTGCCACCCCAAACCTGTGGCTAAGACCAATCCAAAACCTCGGTGGCCAAATCAGCCAGAACAACACAAACTCAAGCTTCCTTTACAAGCCTAACTCTCGGTAGTACACATAACACACACATGCATATTGTGTCCCCATTAACACAACTCAACATCACTAATTCATTCACTAATCTCATCATACACCACTCGACCATCTTGTCCAACATCATGTTCAATAACCTCACATTATCGACTTCCAAACGACTCCCTCAACAATTAAGGTCAAGACTAAGACACCCCTACACATTCGTATCATCAACACATAACATATTTTTCATGCTTATAAACACTTAAACAAACTCAACATCGAGCTTCAGCCAAGTTTTAAAATTCGGCCAAAGCACTCATTTTACAACCTTGGTAATTCCAACCAAATCCGTGCATATACCGTGTCAGTAAACATTTCCTATATACGATTAACTAACCACAAATGCAAAAATCCCAAAATCCAATATGGGTCAAAATGGGCTTCAATGAACCCACACCACACAAGGCATACCAACCTACGTCATCCACATATCTTACTAATGACAACCTATTTAAGCTTGATTATCAACTTATTATGTAAAAACATTGAGTTTTTCATAATGGGTTAAGAACCTTAAAATGATAAAATGAAACATAACCATGAAAATGGAGGTTAGGAAGCTTACCTGATCAATATTATGCTTGGAAATTCATAAAATTATCATGATTTGGCTTGATTTTGAGAGAAAAGAAAGAAGTGTTTTTAGGGGAAAAAATCATTAGGGAGAGAGGGGAGAGAAAAATGAAGGAAAAAATCTTTAAAGACCTTGATATAGTGGCCTAAAATCTAAAATATTATGTCTAAAAATCGTTAACGCCCGTCGAACACAACATGAATGCAGGCTCTTTGGAGGCCTGCGTTCGAATGACCAATCGAACATGACTCAAATGAAGGCTCTTGGAAAGCTTCGTTCAAACGGACCGAAGAACGTGCAACAAACATAATTGCTGGTTTACGTGCGAATGCCCACACGAACGCAACATAAACGCGAACACAATGGAATGGTAAATCTAAGATAGAATGAATGCAAAATAATCCCAAATGCTCTTGGACCCAATCTGGAGGCTCAACCATCATGCATATATCTAACGCGAGTAATACGCTTTATTTACATGACCTATATGACCATGGCTACGATACTGAACATACCAAATACCTGAGCTATTATATACAACAGTTGTTTCGCATGAACTGTAGTGCAGTTTTTATCACTGCAGTTTCGCAACCAAATAAACCCTAAAATAGTTCTCAATCGATCCTCTGCAACCCAAAATATTTTCTACAAAAATTGAAGTCACAACAGCCCTGTTTGGCGTGATATGTGCTGAAAAATTTTGCCCTTTGTCGAAGGTAGAGTGTGCACTCTTGAATCTCACAAATATTTTCTCTATATATTTTAGAGAAAAAATCATTGCACACTACTGTGATCTTTTTCTCTGTAGAGAAGAAAATAACAAAGGGTGGCTAGGTTTTTATTTTATATCTTTTATTTAATAAAAGAGAACTAGCATATCTTTTATACTTAGGGTAGAAGTTGTTTAATTATAATCAAATTAGAAAAAACAACTCCTAACAATTCCCCCCATTTTTTGATTTAATTAATTAAATACATAATATTAGATATTATGTATTTATTTTGGAATCAAATTCCAAAATTATTTAATCAAAGATTAAATAAATTATTAAGATAATTTAAACTCTTTAAATTTTAATTTGATTATCTTATAATCATGTACATTAAAAACTTTATATTAAACAATTTAATATATTTTTCGAGTATGGTTTAAATAAATTATTAATCGCATAATTTTTTTATAGCATATAGTTATGCATGTGAGATCATAATTGGACTTTCCAATTATTTTATGGCTTCCTATAATGTATCAAGCTAGCAGGGGGACCAAATGGACATTTAACTCCGAGCTCCAACAATGTCGGGATATTGATGAATTTTTTTTAATCAAATATCTTGAATTATTAATTTTAGGTTATTTCACTAAATACCTGAAGCTGAACTCTCGTCACTATAGATATATTTTTTACTGAGCCATGTCGGC